>CM053789.1:174454036-174899036 GCA_028749045.1 Cupressus sempervirens
GGATTTTGTTATGAGATTACCAAAAACTCAGAAGGGGTTTGATAGCATTTTTGTTGTTGTGGATAGGTTCAGTAAAATGTCACATTTCTTACCATGTAAATCCACCAAAGATGCATCATACATTGCAGATTTATTCTTCAAGGAGATAGTGTGAATTCATGGATTACCATTGAATATTGTTTCAGACAGAGATGGCAGATTTGTGGGTCATTTTTGGAGGACCCTTTGGAAGAAACTTGGCACAAATTTTTCTTTTTCATCTGCATATCACCCACAAACCGATGGCCAAACAGAAGTTGTCAACAGATCTTTGGGAAACTTATTAAGGTGCCTTACAAAACAACATGGAGAAAAGTGGGATTCCATACTTGCTCAGGCTGAATTCTCATACAATGATATAGTGAATAGAAGTACAGGGAAATCTCCATTTTAGATTGTGTATGGTACACATTCAAGAGGAATTCTCGAGTTGAGGGAACTTCCAAATACTTTTCCAAGTAGTTCACATGCTAAAGAATTTGCTGAAGCTATTAAAGAGGTCCAAGATCAAGACAAGCTGCATCTATAAAATTCAAATCAGAAGTACAAAGAAGTTGCTGATCAGAAAAGAAGAGAAGTACAATTCAAAGTTGGTGATTTAGTATGGGCATATTTGAAGAAAGAAAGGTTACCCCAAACGAAGAATACAAAGTTACTACCTAAGAAGGTTGGTCCTTGTCAAATTCTAGAAAAATATGGACATAATGCATACAAAATTTAGTTACCTACAGACATTGGTATTTCACCCATATTCAATGTTTGTGATCTCACATGATACAAAGGTTCTGAAACACAAGCCATACATGAAGATTCAGTAACAAAAGATCCGCAACAAGTACCTAAACCAACACCACCTCAATTGGAGAAAATCCTAGATACAAAAATAAAGAAGACTCGCAGACGACAATACACTCAGTATTTAGTCAAATGGAAGAACAAACCAATGATAGAGGCTATCTGGATGGATGAGAAACAAATCAACAAGTATTGTTCATCCGTTCAAGATCTCATCTCAAGTGGACTTGAGATTCTTTCTACAGGGGAGTATGCTGCAGTAGCAGAGCGAAAAATATGATAAGTAATGTTTTACATTTTGTGTGTGTTTTAAATTTAAATATTTTCAATAATGTCCTACATGTGGTGGCATACCTAGAGTAGCAATTTGATGAGCTCTCCAGATATAGCCACCTAGGACCAGGTGTGTGGATTTTAAAATTAGAATAGTTGTTTTAATTTGTATTTGTGCTAAATAATTAAAGAGAATTCCATCAAATACTGGTGACAGATAATAGGCAGTTACAAGAATACCCATGATTGCTGCATGGTATTGATGGTAAAACATCTTTCAGATTCCTATTCTTAGCAGTTACAAGAATATCCATGATTGCTGCATGGTATTGATGATTCCTATTCTTAGCAGTTACAAGAATATCCATGATTGTTGCATGGTATTGATGGTAAAACGTCTTTCAGATTCCTATTCTTAGATGGAAAAGAAAACGTTTTTATTACTACTGGACAACAAGGCCAGTCAGACTTTGGTTTTTAAAAAGCCAATCTTCTATGTAAAAAATGATTCGAACTTGGGGACGAATGGGAAGTTTTATTTCTTCTTTGGTCTCCTATGGTTTTTTTTCAAGATTATAGTTCTACTGTTATGCTTCATATATTTCTCATGGCAATCAGTTTAGGGAATAACAATTGTAGAAAAATGTACTTTGATGTGGGGTCAATATCTTAGGTTTGAACTGTTGGATTTCTCTCAAATTTTTATATGTTGTTTGAAACCTAGTTATGCCAAATATCAATGGTTAGATTGAGTAAATCTTTTCTGGTTCAAAAGTTATTCATGTTTGAGTGCGGGTCTATCTGAAGGAAGCAAGAAGATATTTTTGGGGAAATGTACTCTGATGCGGGGTCAATATCTCAGGTTTGAAGCATTGGATTTATCTCTAATTTTTATATGTTGTTTGAAACCTAGTTATACCAAATATCAATGGTTAGATTGAGTAAATCTTTTCTGGTTTGAAAGTTATTCATGTCTAAGTGCGGGTCTATCCGAAGGCAACAAGAAGATATTTTGGGGGATTTTATTTTCAAAGTTTTGTTTATTGAATCTGATTTTAGTGTGTGATCCTGAAGGTTGTAGATGCCCCTTGAAGCATCTCAGTTGAGTGACTGATTCCTCCTAAGTTTTCCAAGGTGTGGCTCTGCATCACTTTCCACTACAAATTGAGAATATTAATGCATCCATACTAGCTTCATGGATGAGATATGACTTTATGAGACATAGCAAAATAAGATAGGAGTTGAATCCCAAAAAAATATATTGAAGGAGAGTGAATCATGGTATGATGAGCTTATGACCAAGTTTCATCCATTGATATATCCTCATTTCCAACATTGTCATGGTGCCCAATAGCAAGCTAAATAGTTTCGTGGTTCAATTTTTTTTTTCCCACCTAGTTGTATTCTTTTAGTTGTAGATTTGTTTGAGAACTATACATTTTTGCCTCAAATAGAGCTTCAAGGGAAATATTATCATTTTCAACAAGTTTTAATATTTGTGCAAGTAACTTATAGAAATGCACAATTTGAGGTGGATGAAATAAAAATTTTGGATCAAAATGAACACATTATCATCAAGGAGGTTCATTTCTATATTAGTGTTGATAGAGTTCATGATAGGAGTTATGTGGCTCATTTTACAATATTCTCTAAAGATATTAAGAAAATGTGGAATAAATGTTTCAGAGTATTGTATTTAGTCTGATGGTTATGTAGGTTAGTCTACATTTGTACATTTTTATTTTCCTTTATTTAACTTATATTGATTTGTACACGTATTTCAGTTTGATGTATACAATTATTTTTAATATCGTTTTATGTTCATGGGACAATTTAAATCTGTCGAAGTATTTAATTGGTTAACCATGAAACATGCTAGAAGGATGTTAGGTTTTTGTGGAACTTCTTTAAAAGTGGACATGGAAAAGGGGATCACAATGGAGTAGGAGCATGTATAAAGCATGCACTTTGACAACATGAACTTGTAGGTACATGTGCATTTAGTGTGTTCTTGATACTTATAACATATATCTTCTCTAGATCTAGACATGTATATATAGATTTAGTGTATTTTAAATTATATATATGCATGTTACACATTCAAGTAATAGGATAGAGAGTGTGAATGAAATTATTGAATGGTGCAAAGATCATTTTGCTATTTGAGATACTAAATACAAGAAACATTATTTTTTGGAAGTGAAAGGTTATATATATATATATATATATATATATATATATATTCTTAAAATTTAAGTATTTAATTATATTTATTTTGAAACATGATAATTATTTTCTATATTTGTAATAGATATAGATTGATTTAATCCTTATAATTGTCAAACTATTCCTGGTATTAGAAGTTTACATAAAGTGGTGACTACAGGAAACCACAAACCACTAATGATTAAAGTAAGAGAGAAATCATGTTTCTGTGATGACTGCATTAAGGACAATCCAATGAGTGTATGTGAAAATATTGCAACTAGATATATTTCAAATTGGGATTTAAAGGAGATAGTCAAAAAACCTCCTTTTGAAGATGCTGGCATTGACATTAACATTCATGATTCTATATATTCAACTAATTATGAGCATGTTTCTGATTTAGTTATGGCAGGTTTGTGCATATGTGTATGGATGTTCATTAAAAAAATTATATATTTAAATTTTCACTTAAAAAACATGCCTATTTTTATGTACATGCAAGAGATATTATCGTTGTCAATACCTTAGTAGATAATGCAAGAAATATATAGAGTATTATTCTAAGATGCACAAAAGAAAAATGCAAGTTGCTAGAAGGAACTATAGATGTTGATGGACAATCATATCCAATTGGATTAGTTGTTGTTGAAGGAACATATTATCAAGAAACAAGGATAACTGATAGTAGTATTGAATTTATTGAATCCTTGAGAATTTTTCCACGTTGCAATAACCATGTTAGAGCAATAAAGTTGCAAGTTGATGCAATAAAAAGAAAAGGACATCATAGAAATCAAAAGTGGAGATTGTCTATTGAAGAACATGAAAAAATTCTAGATATAATAAAAAATATAGAGGATCCTTATAATACAATGTTTATGGGGCTCTAGTTCAACTATTTGTATTTATTTTTTGTACAACTCTCATACTTTCATATTTATTGTACACATGATTTTCAATATATGTTTTGTAAATTTGTATACATTGGATCATTAATCTTGGATATATGTTAAATTATTCATGTTTTTTTATTTATATTTTGTGTGTGTATTATCTATGGTTTGATGTATATGTGTGTTTTGGAAGATGTTATTTATGTTTTAATAGTTAATGTTTTAATGTATGCTATGCTAGGACAACCTCTTAGGGTCTTCCCTTAAGAAAACCTCTTAGGACATCCCTTTAAGAAAACCTCGTTGGACATCCCCTTAAAAAAACCTCTTAGGACCTCCCCTTAAGACAACCCATTAAGATATCCCATTAGGACCTCCCCTTAGGACAACCTCTTAGGACCTCCCCTTAAGATAACCCCTTAAGAAAACCCCTTAAGACATCCCCTTAGGACCTCCCATTAGGACCTCCTCATAAGACAACCCCTTAAGACATCCCATTAGGACCTACCCTTAATAAAACCTGTTAAGACATCCCTATAGGACCTCTCCTTAAGACAAACCCTTAAGACATCCCCTTAGGACCTCCCCTTAAGACAACCCCTTAAGACTTCCTATTAGGACCTCCCCTTAAAACAACCCCTTAAGACATCCCATTAGGACCTCCCCTTAAGACAACCTCTTAGGACCTCCCCTTAATAAAACCCCTTAGGACCTCCCCTTAAGACCTCCCCTTAAGAAAACTTCTTAGGACCATTTGGTAATTAAATGCTCATCTATTCTTTAGTGTATATTCTTTATGTTCACATGTATTCTTTATTGATTAAATTCACTCTTATCTATTCTATAGTGTATTACATTCTTTATGTTCATATGTATTCTTTAGTGTATTCTTTGTATTCTTATATGTATTAAATTTATTGATTAAATGTTGTAACACATATATTCTTTACTCTACTCTTTATGTTCTTATATGTATTAAAGTTATTGATTAAATGTTGTAACACACGTATTCTTTACCTTACCCTTTATGTTCTAATGTACACCCATTCTTATTTATGTTCTTACCTATTCTTTAAGCTACATTCTTATGTATGTTTTAAGACCTCCCCTTAAGACATGTCCTTTTATAGTTAATTAAATTTAGATTAAGACATCAAGATCAATAACATGTACATGAACATGAATAAAAATATTAATATTGAGAACATACATAAATTCAACATGAACATGTGTAACATGTGAACATAAACATGAACATAACATGTACATATCCAAAATAACACATCTATGAAATAACATTTACATGTATCTAATGAAATAGCTTTGGAATACCATATCAAATGTACATCCAAAACCGCACCCATGTAAAATATATCCTTTAAGACCTCCCCTTAAGACATGTAATTTTATAGCTCACTAAACTTAGATTAAGACATCAAGATCAATAACATGTCCATAAACATGAATATCAAAAAGATACATACATTCAACATGAATATGTGTAACATGTGAACATGAACATGAACATAACATGCACATCTACAAAATAACACATCTATGGAATAATGTACCCATGTAACATGTATCCAAAATACCTTATCAAATGTCTCCAAAATACCATATCAAATGTATCCAAACAACATAAAAAAACATTGAGGTCTCCATATGAAATCTATCCAAATAACATTAAAAAATTGAGGTCTCCATATCAAATATATCCAAATAACATAAAAAATATTGAGGTCTCCGTATCAAATGTATCCAAATAACATAAAAAGCATTGAAGTCTCCATATCAAATGTATCCAAATAACATATATAAAATGTCTCCATATCAATGAAATAGACATCTAAAATAAGACAAGCTCACTGCATATGCATGTAGATCAATCACATCCACCTTCCTGATCCATGAACCCAAAAGGCTCTATGATCTAGGTCTAAACCTTGTGTCAAATGAAAGAAATTTATTTTAAAACTAGAGTTATAAAATTATGTACACACATTATATCATGTATATATCAAATATATATTAATTGTAACATACTTGTGACTCACGTCATGTGGGATCTGTCAGGGTCTAAAGATCACCAAAATGCAACATACTTTCACTAAGACCCTATAACACACATGTATGTACACAAGTTAGATTGAATCAAGAATATATGTATGTCTCTAGGTACATGTATTTAAAATCAATTACATGTAAACTTATAAGTGTAAATTATAGAAACAAATTAATTTCAAACATATAGATATATTTACCTTAGCATCATCTAATTCTCTACTGATTTGACTAATATCCAAATCATGTAGTGATAAAAATGGGTCCAAGTGTAAGTCAACCATTTCATCTGAAAGCATAGTGGTAAATAGATGTTTTCGTACTATGGGGCCTAAGGATTGGGGGGGGGGAGGGGGGGGTGTTGCTATAAGAGGTGCTACATGATCCTCAGTAGGTGGGGGGTAGATGCTTCATGGCCCTATATAGGAGCAAGTGTTGTAGAAAGTGTGAGAATATGCTCCTTTCTCTATGAACCCTGTGGTCCTCTTGTGTGTGAAAGAATATGGCCGGATCTATCCACCTATGTCACTAAGAGGAATCCCTATGACTATTGATAATGCCTAATATGAAGCAAGAAGATCAACTACTAATTAAGATATCATTCAACACAATGCATCCAAATCTAATATAGAAGAAACCTCTAGTGAAGATGGTATATCTAATATCCCATACACATCATCAACTCTTGTGCTACAGGATACAGCTGTCAAAATGGTACTACGATATTGTAACATAAATTTTACACATCAATCTAAAAACATCTCCTATAACTGCATAGCAATTGTGGCAATGCTATAATAGATCTAAGTTTTGATTGTAGCATCTGGAACAAGCATACCCACAACAACCATCTGTGGAGCTCTCAACATGACCAAAAGCTTTGGACCCACCATTCCCCATTTATTAATGGGTGTAGGGGTGTCTATAGGTCTAAATCTATCTGATAGTCTACCGAGGCCCTATCTAGCATGACTTATAAAAATATATAATCTACATTATATTATAAATGAAATTATTCAAATAGTTGTTTATAGAAATAGAGAGGAAACTCATCCTTTTATTGCCACATGTGATGTGCAACTAACCAATGAGCATATATAAATGGTGCAACAATTTGATCTATACACTTCATAGATGAATAATAACCCTAGACATGTCTATAGAAAATGGAAACATTCTCTTCACCATAGCAGTGGAGACCTCTGTATCAATCTATCTATACTTCATAGTGTCAGTGACACTACAAGAAAGAGAAGAATAAAATGTCTCTATACTAATATCATCATATGGGTTGTATGACTCAATCATATGAATCATAAGACACACCTCATCCCTCATAGTAGTAATCTTATCCCTATTATGGAGGGTGGTGTTGGAAATAATCAAGACTAGCTAGGTTACTAAAAGGGGAGGGGTAAATCAGTAACCTCAAAAACTTTAAATTAATTCAGCACTTAATCAACATAATACATACACCATTAATTCATCTACTCTATTGCATGCATGAGAAACTCGAGTGGGGATAATATCCACAAAATGTCAATACTATCTTATAAAGTTGGCCTGTTAGGGCTTACATTAATCACTTCTAATGATCTGCCCTATTAAGAGCAATTTGGACTGCTAGATCCACCTTGTTAGATGTTTTACAAACATATAATGAAGTATGCACTCTATTAAGAGATTTAAAGAAAGACTATTAAGTCTACCTTGTTAAGGGATTTAGAAAATTGATTCACCTGTTAGGATGAAATAGTAGATCTAACTTACAACTTGATTGCTGATTAGATCCTTCATGTATAGATCACCTCTTGTGATAGATATAATTTTACTACTCCTTATAGACCTTACTGAATAATTTGCTTAGCCATTGATTCACATTCACTCTTCTCAAAAAATTACATGTCCATACATCCATACATTGAAAATGATATAATACATTACATATATACCATACCAATATTTACAATTACAAGGTCGACTAAAACAAAAGTGAAAAAAATATTATTGAGTCAGCCAAATAGTAGAAACTTAGGTTCTGTAAGCTAACTTGGTGAACTTCTGATACTTGGCATCCACTACATTACTTGACATCGTCATGCACTTGGTAGAAGTAGAGGCATAGTCCATACTAATCACACAATGTAGCTTCGAACTTGGTAACCATTGGAGACTCGGTAGATATAGTGTCACTCAGTAGATATTGAATACTTTGTTTACCTTTCTTGCACTCAGTAAACATTGCTCATCCTATCACTTGGTAGACACTGGCTTCTCATCATAGAAATTAATGACTTGGTAGATATAGTGAAGCTTGGTGACCACTATTTTCTCAATGATAACTTTTGGATTACACACTATGTATATTCACTTGGTAGCTTCTAGAATGCTCAATGTGAAGTATGAAACTTGGTTATCACTGGATTTCTCGACAAACACTAAAGACTGAATGATGAGCTCGATAACCATATAGAATTGAATAAGTTTTGTTACTAATGACAAACATAACTTAATGCCAACAATCTCCCCCTTTTCAATTAGTGACAAAAACACTTATAAGCCAAGACTTATGTACATTGACATACTAATTTTTTATCTTTCAAAATTTATCTTTGTAAAGCTGTTGTTTATACATTTTCACATATCTCCCCCATACATAACACATAATATATACATAGTCTTTCACCCTTTTATTCTATCCACATATATCAATTTATTCTCTCCCCCTTTGTCTCCACATATCTCTTACTCCCCCTTTTTGACAATAATGCCAAAGAGTTATGCAATATATTCAAATAGAGACACCGCAATGTGAGAGAAACTCAGAATGTACCTTGAGAATAAGAGCTAATGTCTTATCCCAATTGTCTTACAAAATTTTGCAGGTGGAGAGTGCCACTTGAACTTCTATTGAAAGTTCAATCATATGGTCTACAATAGAAAAATTGTTATCCTGGACCAATGACTTTGAATATGCAATATGTTTCTGCATTGTGTCCATGATTGGAAGGATCACATTTTGGATATCTATCAATGTGTTCCTAATCATTACTTCTTCTCTTAGCAATTCTACCTACATATCTGACAAAAATCTCACCTTAATGTGATGTGCTAAGCTTTAGATGGGGTCAAGCTACAACTTTTGAGCATTGACCTTCATATCTACATCAATCTTATTCAGTTTCTCTTTTATCTCCTTAGTAAACTTGGTAACATCACAAAGCTTAGCAAAAAGTGATGTTACATTGGTAAAAGAATGTTCAAGATTACTCAAAATTGAGGATAGTTCTACCTGGTTAATAGAAATGTGCTTAAGTACTTTATTATCAAACTTTTTCTCTACCTTTTCAATTAACTTCCCTTGACCAGATGTGTCCTCATTGAACTTATTGACTACTTCTTCCAACTGTAGCAAAATGTGTTGAGATGAATCCACATCAACACCTATAGCCTATGTTATTATATTCTTTACATTTTCAATTATCCTAAACTCTCTATCTCTTTCCTCTCTTAGTTGTTTCTACCTTGCCTTCTATCCCAAAAGCTAGCTAATTAGTCTCATTTCTTCAACTATAGCAGTATCCAGATCCAACTTAGGAATTAAAATTTCTTTGTCTAGATCTATATCTTCATCAATTTATTTTCCATTAAGTAGAAGTTTTAGGGGTGTCCTTGGTTCTACTTCTGAACTTACTACCTTGGATTTAGAAATAGAAACAATTGTAGAGATAGTTGGACTAGCTGAAAAAAATTGAATAAGACCAACTAAAGAAATACTTGCAGGTGTGCTAAAAGAATCCAATATTGAAGTGCTACCTAAAATTGAAGTGATAATAGGTGGAACACTGACTGGAGCACATACAATAGGAGCACTAGTAGAAATATTTACAAGTGATGTACTTATAGGTGCATGCAAAATTGGAGTTGATAAAATTGTTGAACTGGATGCTATACATACTACTGATGTTGTTGACTTAGGAACTAATGAAGAGGAGGGCTGCAACTTGGTAGATGAATTGGTAGAAACTTTTGTTATTGATACCTAGAGCTAAGAGGTAGAAAATAGGGACTAAACAGATGATATATCGATTGTAGTTGCGATCACATTTGCTGAATCTATCTCCAGCCCAGATGATGTAGCAGTCTTTGGTGGAGAATGATGAAGGGAGGCTATAACTTTTGCAGCTATTCTCACTAGATCATTCTCTTCATCTCCTTATCTTCCTTATTAGCTTCTTCCTCTTTGTCTTCTTCACCATCCTTCATCAACTCTTGATATTCCTCCACATCAATGGTGACACAAGGAGTCTTATCTTCTTCATCATTTTCACTATCATCATCATCATCCTTGATCTCTATTGGATCTTCATTGGATTTGTGCAAATGATAGATGTTTTTACACATGTTTTTAGCATCCCTAACCACATGCTCAATGTTATTGATCAAAATTAAACATGCATGAAATGTAATCATCATTTTACCTTCATTGTCTTTCATTGCTGCCTTGACCTTTGTATTTGTGAGACTCGGGAGCAATTGTGTCAGTGATTGCTCATATATATCTTTTTCTATCTATATAGCTGATTACCACCTTGGTTTCAATCTTGCCAATAATTCATTTGAAATCTGGGGGGCAATTAGATCAGGGGAATATTTCCATTTTCGCATCTTATTTAGCACTTGCTCCTCAATCTTCATTTTCTCAGCATTTGTTCTAGTTTCAAACTTTAATGCCTTGAAGTTTTTGATGCTTGCACCTTCTTCCATTTATTTCAACCTTTCTTGGAAGGTGAGTGGGGGCTTGCTGAGCACAACTTCACTACCACCTTTCTTCTTAGATCTCCTTGTGAATATAGCTATGGAGGCCTTGGGTGTCTTGGTAATAAATATCTTGCCTTTATTTTTCATAGGCTCTACCTCCTTTTCAGATTCATACTCTTCTTCTTTAGAGTCATCAATGTCTTCACCTTTGCCCTTGGTAAGCATGAGAGGAGCACTTGCAATTTTCAGCTTTGTTACCTTCCTCTTACCTTATCTTATTGCCTGAGGTAGCTTGATTTCAATCTCTGTTTTGGCTTTAGCTTCTTCATAGGTTCCAAAGATAGGTATCCTTGGGTCTACTGGCTCATTGACTAGGGCTTCAATAATATCTTTTTGTCTCATCAATGTTAACCTCATATGCAAGAGGTTTCACCCATGCAACTCTAGGCTTGACCACCTAGATATAAACTTTATAACAATCAACCATGAAACATACACCATCTTTATAATCTTCAACTAACTTAGGAGGAATTTGGAACCTTTTGTTCATATTTTCCTTGAAAGCTTAAAAATAATTATCCATAATACTTTCAAAATTTTCACCCATTTCTACAATAAATTCATTAGTCTAATACAAAATGGGAGTGTCTTTCCTCCATACAACTAAACCTTTAGATAGCAAAAACTTTTGAGCATAAAAGAAAAGACAAGTTAGCAAAGAACCAAATTTACAGGGGTTGTTCTTTGATGTCTTGATGATATCCATGTTCTTGTTTAATTGCTTCAACAATAACTTTGATAGATCAAATTCTAGATTTTTCTTCGAAACCTTGTATGCCGAATTAACGGCCTCACATGACACACTATTCAATCAACTAGAGCTATATATCTTATGTGCAATTATGTGAATACCAAACCTTAATTCCACATTAGATACATTGCTAATCTTCAGAGCTCTGTCTTCCCACTTGGCTAGGGTTTTCTTTTGGAGCTTTTCCCGACCTAGGGTTTTGGTTGTTTTGGCCTTGTTTAGCATGGGGAGACTCGTGATCTTATGAATCATTTTCTTCATGATCAACACAAGCTTCTCTAACCATATCTGACCATTATGCACACTACTCATAATATACCTAATCCATTTAACTTGGAAATTTCTCAGCATATGTAGGATATGGGTTAATCCTTTGACCTCTAGATGCTTATGCTTGGGTTTCAAAGATCCATCAACACACATTTCTCCTAGGGCACTGTCCATCTCTAGGGTTCCAATTTCTTGCATGGAACACTTAAAATGAGTGTGAATATCATTAATAAGGAGTACCTTTGGAGGAATTTTCAATTGAGCTCCATCTGGGTCGAGTGACTTTGCAATTTCTAGTACCAACTTGAAATTTGGTGCTTTTCATTCCACACCTTTCACCAACATCTCAAAACCTCTTTTAGCCTTGCTGCTCTTGCTTCCAAATGACATGGTTGGTCAGTAAATGAGAAAAATTCTTCAAAGAAATCTTTGCTGCAAATTTGCTTGAGATTTCTTGGATGCACTTGGAAATTTCTTTGCTCTGTGTATTCTGAAGTCACAATAAAAAATGAAGCCAAATTCTTCCCTTTTGATGAAAATTTTCCATTAGTTCTTGGTGCCATAATGACATAGTGCATGATAGACTATCATCCACTAACTATGCTCAGTAGAAGCTTGTGACTCAGTGATCGAACAAAACTATTATTACTCCCAACCTAGCTCAGTTGAGTCTATGACCAACCTTGCTTGGTATGACCTAATTTCTTGTGATCCCTCTAAAATACTGATTTGGATCTTCTAAACTACTTGAGATATGACTTGAAGATACAATTCTAGTTCTTCCTTTAAGAATCTAATTCAAAATGGTGGAGTCACCCACTTCTTGAGTGATATGGCCATCATTTGAACTATCTTGCTTGGTAGATTTGGGAATCCACTGCTGTCTCATTTTCTTTCTAATATTATCAGCTTTAGCTTTCTTTTCATCTTTAACTCTACCTATATTCATGTAGTTCTTAGCTATATGACCAAGTTCAATGCATGTATAACATCTCATTGTTGTATCCTTCTTTCTCAAGTGATGCCTTACACAGTTTATGCCAATGTGTCCATATTCTCCACAATAATGACATCTAAACCAAGTATTGTAGTCCCAAACAAATATTTCCTTGACAATTTATTCAGCTAGATTGAATAGTTTAGATCGACATTTGGATGCCTTGTGACCTTGTTTCTTGCATTTGTGACATCTACCTTCAAATTTTGGTTTCTCCTTGCATTCATTAGCTTTATAACCATGTTGACTGCAATTGTAGCATTTTCTATTGAATTTTTCCTTTCCATTGCTCCAACATTTGTTTGATGTATGACCTAACTTACCACAGTGATTGCAAGTAGGTCTTTAATTCCTTTAAGCACCTTGTTTGGAAGATTCACATTCTTCTTTGTATCCAAGTCCTACTTTACCTTGTTGCCTATGGAGATTCTGCTCACTTTGTTAATTTAATTAATCCATGTTTACTTGAGATTTCATTATCCTTTCATTGAGTTTCTTTTTAGAATTTAGATTAGCTTTCAATCTTTCATTGATTTGTCTTTCAGTGATTAAATCATTCCTTAAAATTTCATTTTCAGATCTCAGACTCATGATTTCCTCATTTGCATTAGAGAGCTGATTGATAAGACTTTCTTGCTAAAGGGATCGACTTTGAGTTTCATTGTTCCTTGCCTCCAAGTCTTCATTTTCCGTATTCCTTTATTCCAAGATTTCACACAATCTTCTTGACTAAATTTCCTATAATCTTTTCAATTTTCTTACCTCTTCTTGCCGAGAGCCATTATTTTCTAGGAGTTCTTTGATTGCCTCATTTGCTTCATCTGAATTGCTTGACGAGAAACATTCTTCAATCTTTTCTTCAAAATATTGGTGGTCATTCATTTGTTTTGCAAGTTCCTTCCTTTTTTTTAGGGATTGGGAAAGATGCTCTTTTTCTTCCTTGAGTTGAGCTATGGCCATCTCCAGATCTAGCTTTTCATTATCAATAGCTTTGTCAAGTTTAAATATCTCCATTTTCCTTGATCTTTGCTCAAGCTATCAAGCTTTATCCTAAGAATCACAAATCTTTGATACTAATTGTTGGAAATAATCAAGACTAGCTATGTTACTGAGAGGGGAGGGGTGAATTAGTAACCTCAAAAACTTTAAATTAATTCAACACTTAATTAGCATAATCCATACACCATTAATATCTCTACTCTATTGCATGCATGAGAAACTGAAAGATGACACATGAACACAATATTTGGTGACCTAGAAACCTTCCAAATAGAAAGTAAAACTATGGTGGGGATGATGCCCACAAAAATTCAATACTGGGGATGATACCCATAAAACTTATATACCATTCCAATATTTACAATTACAAGGTCAACTACAACACAAGTGAACAAAATATTATTGAGTCGACCAAATAGTAGAAACTTGGGTTTTGTAAGATGACTTGGTGAACTTCAAATACTCAACATCCACTACATTACTTGGCATCATCATGCCCTTGGTAGAAGTAGAGGCATGGTCCATACTAATCACACAATGTAGCTTCAAACTCGATAACCATTGGAGACTCGATAGATACTGAATACTTCATTTACCTTGCTTGCACTTGATAAACACTACTCATCCCATCAGTCAGTAGACATTGGCTTCTCATCACAAAAATTGATGACTTGGTAGACAATGTGAAGCTCAGTGACCACTATCTGCTTAGTGATAACTACTGGACTGCACACTGTCTATATTCATTCGGTAGCTTTTAGAATGCTTGGTGTGAACTGTGAAACTTGGTTATTACTGGATTGTTCACCAAACACTGGAGACTAAATGATGAGGTCGGTAACCATATAGAATTGAATAACTTTTGTCACTAATGACAAACATAACTTAATGCCAATAGGTGGTAGAAGCCAGAAGTGTAGAATCTAGAAACTCAATGGCATGAGATAGCCTAGTAACTGTATCTCTCAATAAATTCTCTCTCTCTCTCTCTCTCTCTCTCTCTCTCTCTCTCTCTCTCTCTCTCTCTCTCTCTCTCTCTCTCTCTCTCTCTCTCAATAGATGATGTCAATCTACATCTTGTACTAGACTCAACATTACAACCCCCTCCCTGAATGCTACCCTCCTATGAGAATGTATGTGTTGATTTATGGAGGAATAAACTAGATACTAAGAGGGGGGTTTATTAAGATCTATAATTATTTACAACTTTTCACAAATTCATACATATCCAATAACAACTTATGCATGCAATACAATAATTGTAAACTTGATGTAACATGTAAATCAATTCAATCACATGCATGAAAATAATAATACATAACACAGTATTTGTTACCCATAAACCATCTAAGGTAAAGTGGGGATGGCACCCACAAATCATCACTACTACAATAATAAAGTTAACTAGTTAAGGTTACAATGTTTGATCATAATTTATGATCTAATTAGTGAGGAGTATGTCCTATTAAAGACTTAAGTAATTGTTAGGTTTCACCTAGTTAGAGGATTTTATACTTGCAACTAAGTAAGGACTCTATTGGGAAATTTACAAAAATATTTTAAGACCACTTTGTTAAGAGATTTATCCTGATTCAAGTCTGTTAAAACTGACTCAATACCTAACTTTCAATTTTCTCTACAAGATGATTTTGGGTCTTCTCCTTACTAACTGATCCTCTACTTTGATCTGCTGCTCTTTTCTTTACCTTCTACTTTCGCTTATTTTGTTAGATGATAACAAAAATATACAATGACTTATGATCTCCTTCTCCACTCTTCACATGCATGCATATGACTACTTTCTCAACTCACAGACCCTCTTGATCTAGGTTAAGATCATCACTTTAAAAGGATTCCATAAAGATTCATCTAGATTTTTCCATGTTTTTCCTCTTCATCATGATTGTTGAACATACACATGGGGATATGTGATCCATGCATGTAAATTTTCAAAATTTAAAAATTCCATCCAAGCTGGCCTGATAATCATTTTGCCTAAAATTTTGTTCCATCCCTAACTTTTATATAAAATGTGCATTGCTTATCCTCTACTATTATTGGTGCTCACCATTGTTGTTGCTTGGTCTTTATTAAATTCTTGATGCTCAACATATATTGTGCTTGGCACATACTATATCACTTGGAACTAATATACTTGGAAGTATAGTTGGTTGCTAATAACTTGCTCGGTCACTAAATGAGCTTGGGCCATATACGATACTTAACTCGGCTTTTGTGCAATTGCTTGATATATACAAGCTTATTCACATGACTTGGCCTATGTAGAGTAACTCGATCATAGTGATGACCATCTAACTCTTCCTTGTAAATGACTAAGTGATTGACATTAATAGACAACAAAGATTAGAGATACCAACAATCTCCCCCTTTGACATTAGTGGAAAAAACACTTTTTCATATTTACACTTTGTCATATCAATACAAAAATCAATGAGCTCTCCAAAATGATGAACTCTCCCCCTAAGTCTTATGACTTGTGAAAAATGAATACAAAGATTCACTACATCCTTTATTCATTACCAATACATGACACTCCTTCTATATACTACATGATGCTCCTTCTAAATAATCTAAAGATTTGAAATAATCCATATGTTTCAATGAATTCCTTGTGAACTTTGGTAATCATGGCTAGTGCATGATTCCATGTGGTCCTTGCTACTTTCAAAATTTGATTCTACAGTTGTAATCTTGTAGATAAATCAATCAAACTCTCAGCCACTAAATGGTTATGATCTTTCGTAATAAGATCCTGGATTTTTTTTTAGTTCTATTTGCATTACCTCCAAATGAGGTATCAAAATTCCATGAATTGAGATCAACTTGGATCTCATGGTGTTTTTAGCTTCTTGAAGATCAACCATTGTACCTTAAGCATTTAGTAGAACATTGTAGTGATCTATGCTAGATCTTGCTAACTCTAAGATAACATTGTTGGATGCCTTCATCTTAGCTTGAGTCTTATCTACCTATGCTTGAATATCATTTGTAAATATTAGCACATCTGACAAAATTGTGTATACCTATTGTACCCTATGTACAATATCCATCATTACCTATTCTTTTTCTTGTAATAGCACCTTCTTCTCTACTATAGTTATGAAAACTTTATCCATAACCTTGGTCTCAGTTCTTATTGGTAACCAATTCATCAATTTATCATTGGATTCAAAATTTTCTACACTAACCTAATCAATGATATAAACAAGTTGATAAATAATAGATGTCTCTTCATTTACATCTTCTATGTCAAAAGATTCAACAAAAATGCATTTTACATCTTGCAATGTTTGGTGTTGCTTTAGCTCTTTCCTTAGCTCTTCTTATCTCTTTTTCTTTCTGAAAGTTTCTTGTGGAAAAAAATTTTGCTGCAAGGTGAGATTTTCCAAGTCAAATTGTGGCATCTCAATATGCTCATCTAGACTAACTTCAATATCTGGTAACATTCCCTTTATTTCTCTTCTCTTCCTTTTCAATGAAGGAGTGTTGTTGCTTTACAATGCCTTAGGAGTTGATGAAGGGGTATTTCCACTCAGTCTTACTTGTGCACCTGTGCTGAGACAAAAAAAGTAGAACTTGGTTTATCCTTACTTCATTCTATATTTACCTTAATTTGAGGTCCTAAAACAATATTATCAATATTATCAATTTTTTTAATCTTCACCATCTACTTCTTCATTTATGAGCCTTGACTGCTCAACTTTTGGAGTGTCAAGGGTGTTCGCATGTATAGGAGACATGATATCTTGTGGAATCAACACACTTGAGCTTTCTCCACTACTATGTTCACCATCAATATTCACAGTTTCTACCTTATTTCTATAAGCCCAAACATACTTTTCCACAACAATTCACTCTATTGTTCTACAACTTTGTCTTTATTTTGTAAAATCAAGATAATTCTATATTTAGGAATAAATCTTCTCATATGGTGGTTTAGTAAATTTATTCTTTTGTTCTTGAGATAGATCAAGCATAATTATGACTAGTTGTCAGTTCTTATGATCTAATTTTTTGTTATTTCAACATGCTGTCATTTCCTCTCTAATCTATCAAATATATCCTTGGGTATCTTGTCCTCTATTGTGCTAGGAGTTAGCATTTTATTTGCAATCATTTCTACCATAGCTTCCTCTACTTTATTTTTACCATCATTGTCTAATGTATCATATTTCACATGTTTTAAACTAGTTAAACCTATAGATATTCTTATGGTGCCACATACCTCTATACTAGTTTTTATCTGTCTAATAGGTAGTCCTTTGATGTAGGAGCATCCTATGTTTCCTCGCAATCTTACACTTTCAACCTTTAGACCTTGTCAAGCTTCATTAGTTTGAACCTATTTGTTCCCTTGGTGATTGAGCTTTATCAATTTGGATCAATACATGTTCCTTTGGTGACTAAGCTTCATCAGTTTAAATTGAGTTGTTCCTTCATTAACCGAGTGTTTCTTTAGTCACTGAGTGAACCTCCTATTATAGTTTCTCGAGTCCTTCTTTTACCAAGTTGTCTATGTTTTTGGTTCTTAATGGGAGCCCAACTCTTGTATTTAATTTATATCATGGATTTAATAATGGGATCTTGTCTAGGGATGAGTGTTGACCATGTTGAGGTCAACCTTCTTCTTTGTAATTCTCTAGAATCTTCTGTAAGTCATTGTGGCAACTATAAGTAGAGGTATTTGGTTTAGTTTAGGCTTGGGGAGGAGAACTTAGGGAGTTTAGAGAATATGTGTTTGGAAATGTGAATTTGAAGTTGGATCATAGATCTTGAAATTGTATTTTGTATTTGGTCATAACCTAGAAGGCCTTACAGATGGTCATGTATGTTGATAACTTGATGAAATAATAGAGTGTTGTTTTCTCTCCTTGGTGTTTTTTTCTATGTGTTTAGCTTTCATTTTGTTTACTTAGTAAGATGCTTAGATAGTTAGGTGTGCCTTTGGCCCTAGTTGTTCAACCCTCCTTAGACCAGGTGGTATCAAAGCATGATGTTCATCCTTGTGAAGGTTGGATTATGTAGAACCCTAAGATGAATTTGGTTGTAGGATGGATGATATAAGGATTTGACCTATAACTTGCAGAGATTTATGATCTTGCAAGTTCTTGATTATAACAATGGTTTGAGGTAGAAGAAATATTGATAATTCCATATTGGATACATTGAGAAAAACTCTAGCTAGATTAGATGATGTGAAGACATCCCAGAGGAGAGGAGCACATCTTGATGATGTGAGTGATGGTGAAGCAATAGAAAGAGCACATCTTGAAGAACTAATGAGATCACCAAGATCATCTAGTAAAACTTATAGTTTAGTACTTATCAAGAACTCTATTGAAAATATGGTCAAATTGATGTATTAATGGTTGTCATTTATGGCAACATACATTCAACATTTCATTTACACATTTAGATATAGAAAATTGTCGAAGTGTTAGATAGTTTGTAGCAACAAAGTGAATAGATGCCAAGTGTATAGATGACTCATTGAGAGTTAGTTCTTGCACAATTAAGGATAGCTTCGTGATAGTATCATGATGACATATGCTAGCACACAGATATGTATGAAAAGTACATCATAAGTTATGATTTAAATACTAGTGCAGATATTTAGTAGTGCAGAGTAGAGCACAATAGAGAATTGGATTGTACAACCTTAGGAATTATTTTGGTTATGAAATAATTACTAAGTTATGATGAGCAGACTATGTGGACATTATTATGTCTAGTGTGTGAACACATGAAGGTCAACTAAGCATAGTTTTGTAAATATGCGAGGTATAAGTAAAGATCTTATCTTGTGAAGGTAAGTATGATATATATAATAGACAAGTAAGTGTTAAGTGATATGTGAACTATTGTGTGAATGATTTGAAAGATATGTGAGCCTTATGTGATGCAAAGTTTGATGTATGATCAGAACAAGTGCAAAGTACAATAGACAACAAATATTATATGTATATCTAGTCTTGTTAAGAGCTATATTGTATTATTACATGTTAGAGAAGTGAGATCTTCTTGGATACATTGTATTAGTTCTACCAACTACTAATAGCGTTGAAGCAACTCCTAATAGGGTTGAAGCTTCTAATAAGGCCTAGTCTCATAATAGGGACTTGAGACACTATATGCACTTCATAGACTCCTAAAAGGGTCAAAATCCTTAACAATATCCTATTGTTTAGTGAATCATCTAGTGGGTATCATCCCCACCGAGGTTTTCCCTTGGCCAAGGTTTCTCTAGTTAAAAAATAATGGTGTTATGAGTTATCTATGTGCATGGTTGTATTTATTGTTTAGCATTATTGTTTTACTTTCATATGAAAGTTATAAAGTAATTAACAAAATTTAGTTGTGGACAAAAGTTTGTAATATATTGATTCATCCTTGCTCTCAGTATTATCTATTTAAAACAATTGGTATCAGAGTATAGCTACTTTGAAGAGTCTTAACAATTTGAGTAAGATCCATGAAGATATGGAATAGTTGAAAAAACTTGAAGAAGCTCTTAAGAAAATTGAGCTTCTTACTGAAAAAAGAGATAAATTGAAAGATAGGTACCAAGTTGCAAAATTTTACACTGGCAAGTTAAAACACAAGATTGATGATTTAGAATTTAGCAAGGAACCAATTGTGCAGACTAGTGACAATGATGAAGTAGGAGATCTTCAGAAAGAAAATAAGATCTTGAAACATGAACTAAAAATAGTTGAGCTTAAGTTGAGTCTAAGAAAAATGGTGGCAATAGTGAACTAGAACTGAAAATTGAGAATGTAGATCTTAGATCCCAATTAAGTCAAGTTACTTCTAAACTGGATACTATCAAGATTGAACATGCAACATCATTATGAAAAGAAAATTGACACAAGCTAAGAAATAGTTAGAGAAACTTTATTCTAGTACTGAAAAGATAGATCAATAGATATTTCATCAGAGACCTGCTTATGACATGACTTGGATATCTAATTGGAGAGAAAACAACCAAGAAAGTTGAAATTAGAAGAGAACAAAATCCAATTATTGAATCCCCTAAGGAATCAAACCCAAGTAAGGTAGAATCATGTACATCTACTGAAGTATCAAAGGAAGTTGAATTAATTGATTTTTGGCTAAACCTAATGAACCTAAGAAAATAGAGAAAGTTGATAAACCTAAGAAAGATAAATGATCCAATAAAATAAAATGTGAGTTTAGAGGTAGATGCTTCACATGTAATGAAGTTGGACACATGAAAAGAGATTGTAAAGGTAATCCTTTTAAGCCCATTATTAATTTCTATTGTTATAATTTTCATGGTTGTGAACATAAAGAAGTAGAATGTAAGAAACCTAAGTTTGATGGTAATAATGCAAATAGTAGAATGTCTAGGAATACTAACCCTAGAGGTAATGAAAGAGGAAGATCATAGAACAAATCTAATGATGGAGATAAAGCTAATGGAGAAAAGAATCAATTTGTGTGTTACAAGTGTAACAACCCTGGACACATTGCAAGGAGTTGCAAAGCACTTGAGAATTAGAATGGAATGAATTAAAGGAGAAACACACTTGTATGTCAGTTATGTAATAACTTTGGACAAACAACAAGATATTGTAGAATGGACAAAAGAGACATTAATAGAAATCTAAATAATAGAAAGAACAATGATGGAAATGATAGAAGGAATGATAATGACACTAACAACAGTTAGAAGGAAGCAATTAAGGAATATGTTGATTAATTCAAGGAAGCATTTGTAACAGCTAAAGATTCAAAAAGCCCTTATATAGTTTTGGAGGAATGATTTTTCGATGCAATTGATAGGACATCAAAATAATAGATTATTTGTGACTTATCCTACCTAAACTAAGTATCTCTACTAGTAGTAGAGCATCAGTTGGTTAGAACTAATGTTAGAGAGAGAGTTGGAAGTTGTGTAGTTAACAGGAGGTTAAGGACATAGAGAAAAGGATATGGTCAAGTGTGCAAGTCCTGATATGCTCATAGTGAGAAATAATTGAGAAATCAAGCTTACTAGTATAAAGAGATAGTATTTGAATTTGTGGTGGATATGCATTTAATGTGTAGTGTCATTTGAAATGATTTAAGGATCATAAACAAGATTGTATGTACCATTTGTTGATGCAAAGTGTCTTGAGTGAATTGAAGATTTATTTGATAGTGAATTGAAGTGTGAAGTAAAGTTTGAGAAGTAGAAAGTTTTGAAAGCCCTAAATCATGATTTTACAATATTTACAAAGCTTGAATCAATTTTCTTTAGTATTTCAGTATTTACAGTTCTAATGGAAAGTCATAATGTCTATGATGTAAGTGAAAGACTAAGATGTGAGTTTAAGAAGCATTCATTTGTATCTTTATTGGATAATCTAATGGGTAGATTTTTGCAAGTTTCAAAAAATGTGTTACATATCGAAGATATAAGAAGCTACATTCATTGTAAGATTGAGAGCGTAAGTGATAATGAATGCCATGAGGACTTGGGAAAGATGTGTAATAGTGACCTATCCCTAAATTCTAAATATACACACCTTGAGAATTTGAATTGGGTATAGTATATGTTTTACATAGAATTTGATAATCATGACTGGACATTAAAAATTTATTAGTAGGGTACATGATGATATGTTTTGGTTAGGAGATGAAAAAATTGTTATTGACAATGGCCTAATTGACAAGGTTACTAGATTGAGCAATGAAGGTTGTAATGTTGTGAATGAGAAGAATTTTAGGAAAATGGTTGAGATGATCTTGAAGATGAAGTTTGATAGAAGGAACATGAAGGTTGAACCTATTTAGGATGGAGGAGTAAAATTGTTAACCAAGATATTGGGGTACAAGTTGAACCATGGATCAAGGGTTAATTCAGTACCAACTGGATTTCTTCATGCAACATATGTAATGGTAGCTGAAGAAAGAAAGTTTAACTTATGTGAGATTATTAGAATGCAATTGTTGGATAACGTTGCAAGGTTGAAGAAAACTAAGAATGTAATTTTCAAATTTGAGTCTTTGTTGACTCATATATTCGTTTCTACTACAAGGAAGTTTTCGGGTAAAAGCATAGATCTGTGTCATTGTTTGTGATACAAAAACCTATTTTGGTCAAATCTCATTTCTCTATCAAAACTCAATTTAAAAAAAAAAAACTAAAAATACCCTTTTATAGATTTTAGATTCAATATCATCATTATATAATTTTTTGAGTGTTTTGATTAGTTATAATATGTTATAATCTCAAAATATTATAAGTCGATATTTCAACATTTCAGAAGATGCTCTCTCAAAAAATGATAAAAAATAGTAAATCATATCAAAAAAATATATATATATATATATTTATCACTAGAGGAGAGAATCCTCTTCATGAATATGTAATTTATTTTCAAGAAGGTATAGATTTGATAGGGAAGTTTTGACGGGAGGAAAAAATTGTTGGATTCTGACAAGGTCGAACTTGAGTACTTATAACAAAGAAAATATACATCAAAAATAATTATTTCTTTTTTTGTGCACTAGCTATACATGTCATCTATAAAATATTTTCAAATTAGAACAAGAAAAGGTGATTTGCACATACTTTTTTGATGGGAACTACATCCTATATTTTTTACAGTTAAAAAAGGTACTTCAAAATAAAATAAAATGAATAAATTCTTAGTCAAAAAAATAATAAAAATTATAGGCATAAAATTCATACAATTCTACACATTTCATTAGTTTACATCATCTTCATAATTTAAACACAAATACCATTTGTTTTGTCATTAATGTTGAACTGTCACATTCTGATATCACATTTCTTTATAAAAGGTGACACAGGTTTGTGCTTTTACCCTTTCTAGATTGAAAAATTGGGATAGAAATGAGTGCAGAATGAAGATGGTGACTCAATGCTACCAATCCAAGCCATTGAATATCAAAAATGATGATATTGATAGAATGATGAAAAGTTTCTAATTAGAGATGAAACTGAGGTGTAGAATACCTACCTCTATAGTAGAAAAGTACAAGGAAGATTTATGCTTCATGGTGAAGACAAACAACACCTGCATGGAAGTAGTGATTCCCAAAGTCAAATTCATTAAGCCTATGGGTTATGAGATAACCATAGAGATCATATAAGGTTATATGAAGATCATACTTGAATTTGAGTAGGACACAGAGTGCTCTAGATGGGGAACCTATGAGGAGAGATCAAGAATAGTTTAGTCTGAACTATATAGCAAGAAAGAAGGAAAAGGGTTGAAAAGAAGATAGATTCCATTCTTAAGGAATCTAGCATGACAATACAAGAATCAATGAGATTAAAGGAATTTTACTAGAGATAAAATCTAGTGGTCAAATTGAGGTGTTGGCAGCAACTCCCATTGATGTGGTAGGACCTTTAGAAGAATTAACAGTGGCACAACCTTGTGTATAAGCTCCTATTGCACCTTATGTAGTAGTAGTGCAAGTATAACTAGTGAGAGCAAGACATGAACAAACTAGGAGGCAATGAGAGGTGGAAGAAGCTATTGCACAGAGGAAATTAGGAAGATTGGTAAAGGTTAAGCAAGAACCTACACCACAAACCAAGAGAAGGGTCAAGGAAATTGCTAGCAAACCAAGAAAGAGGAGGAAAAAAATGTGGATAATTAGTTTAGAAAGCTTTGAAGATGAAGCTAAAGATATAACTATTGAACAAGATGCATAGGAAGCAAGGAAAACAATAGGAAAGAAAGCTTGAAAACCCAAGGTAGAAAATTTGAATATGCAGATAATAAATGATGATAACTTTGTATAGGTTAATAAATATTATAGTATATATAGCAATATGGATAGAAGGAAATTAGAGAATGCTATTACAAGAAATATGATATTGAAGAAGAAGAAATTTGAGAATATACAAAATAAGATTCATGAAAACCTATACAATAGATTTACACATTACTTAAGTTTACTATTTACACTTTACTTAAGTTTACTTAGGTTAATGTTCTACATCCATCCTTGCTAGATCTACACTTGTTCTTTTGAGCAGTGTTGGGAGGAGCAACCATCAACATCGACACAAGGATAGTTGAGTAGGTTTTAGAGACATCATTCATCAATGGGATTCTTTCTACACACATGGGAACCATCTCACTTGTACCTTTTCCATTGTTTCTTCCAAAGGGTAGGAACATTATTCATCACTCATGGACCAACTTCTACCTTCCAGTAGCTACCATTGATCAACACTCTTCATTAGGGGGGGACTACCTTGTCTCTCTTATGGGGGGACATTTTCCTCTTTTGGGATTGTGTTCTTCTCATACTTCTTTATTGTATATACTTGATGTATGTCGTAATGGGGGTGTCTTGATTACTCCATCCATCCATGCATCTTATCTTTTCATCTCTCTTTTTGGGGGAGGGTTTTTCCCATGAGGTTTTCCCTCTTTCTCCACTTTATGAGAGATTGCATTTCATTATGTACATGGGTACCTAACATGGCCTAGTAGCCAATACTTGTTGCATTGATTTAAAAAAAAACCCAAGCATTGTTTTCACACATTATGTTTTTTGTTGTTTGAGAGCTCCCCCTTTTTGGTATCTGATGTCAAAATGGGTATACAATATTAGTAAGTATTTTTTGTTTTTCTAATTTTTTCTGAATGAATCTTATTATAAATTAGTTATTTTTAATTGAATTTGTTAAAAATTATATTTTTTTTAATAGAAATTGTTGAAATTTAGGTTGTTTTTAACAAAAATTATGTTTTGCAAATTAATAGGTATGGCTAACCAAAATGATGATACTGAGGCAAGAAATAATGTTCCTCATAACCCTCCATCAAATGATCCCCTACCCCCTCAAAACCCTCCTCTAATTGAAGATTTGATATTTGAAAATCTTGCTGAATTGAGTGTTTTGCAAACCACACATAAAACTATACCTGCATTGGCTTTTTATGTTATCCACACTAAACACCATAGTGGATAATATTGAAACACTTACCAATGAATAAATTATGCTCTTCACATGAAATGCATGCCACGTTTGATGATGGGTTGGACTATGATGAGGTTGTTCTCTAAATGTAAGTAAAGATGATCTAGTTGCCCTTTTTGCTCACCCAAAAACTAGTAAACAATTCGAACACACAAAGCTCAAACTATCAATTAAATGGTGCACAAATGAGGCTATGTGTGCAAACTTTTCGGATCATTGGTAGATGGTTTTTGACATCCTTCCACATAGAAATTTAGAGATGTCATTTTATTTCCTTAGAAAATTGTATGTAGAATTTGTGTTGGGCCTCAAGGTGAACTATTCAATCATTAAGCCCAACATGGGTGTAGGAGGAAGAGCTCCTTAGGATAGACCATTTTCCTAGTGGAAGAAAGTTGGAACTTTTGTCCCCCTATTGATATCTCCCCCCCTCCTTGAGTGCAACATCTTGATATCATTACAGATGCTAGCTCTCAGACTATTAGAGCCATCCATAGATTGAGTAGCCTATTGATATCCTAGGCTAGGTTAGTGTTGCCTCCTTGTGTTGGTGATGCTAGTGTGAGCTCACCATCGGCAAGCTCATCATATGTTTGTGTGCCCCATACTTGCATAATATGCAAGAATATTTTTTGGGTACCATAGATGATCTTTCTAAGTATCAATTTGTATTTGACGAGGATACACTAGATGCGCATACAGAGGATACACATCCTGATGTGAGAGAGGAGGGACATGTCTCTGAGGCATGGACTCCTATGTTAATACATGTATAAATTTTTTTGTTACAACATATATTATTTAAAGTTAATCTTTATAATAGAGTAATTTTAATTTTTAACCCATACTGACTTATACATGTATGTGATCTTCATTCATGTTTAGTTGATGATTGAGGAGGAGCTTAGACTAGTTGATTATGTCATGCTCTTAGCTATTTCATTTGGCCTTGAGACATATGTGGTACATTATGTTGTGTTTTCATTGTTGTTTCTATTTTATATTGTAGCATATATGGTTTCTAATCTTTCTTTTTTCTTATAGGTATCACTTGTCAGCAGGGGACTGAGTGTGTGGGTTGGGGCATGATCCATTGACAGGGGAAAGGTAATTAGGTGCTTTCTGTTTGATTAAATATTGATTCATTCTTGTAAAATGTTTGTGGTAATAAAATTTAATTACATTCTTTATTGTATAGGGCATGGCTACTGGTGATGGGTCCATGCAGATTCCATGTCATAGATGCTTTGGCATTTCCATTTTCACTGAGAGCCCTATTGTATGTATCAATATCATTTATTTTTGATTTTCATTATTTTCATAAATAAATTCAAAACTAATCTCTATGATATTAACAACTAGTATTTTGTATCTCATAGGAAACACCTAGTGCATAGGAGGTTGGACGACAGAGTTTTGTATCCTTACTGACACAACCATTATATCTTGAGGAGGAGTCATCACACATTGTAGTTTGAATTTTTGATTATAAGTTATAAATTTAGCATGCTATGAATTATAATATTATATTCTAAGCTATAGATTCATCTGACAAACATACTTGAACATACACAGGCCACAATCAACAAGGTTCAAGCATTGCCGAGGACATATGAGAGGACTCTTTATTGGTTCAGGAGGTCGATGAGAGAGGTATTTATGATGAAAGTTTAGTATTATAAATCATCATTAAAAAATATCATTATGAATTTGAGTAGTTCAATGTTAGACACAAAGATTCATATAAATTTAGTAGTCTAACTTTGGGTTTTCCTTTTTTGTTTATGTAGGAGGCATTCGATCCACCTAGTGCAGCAAAGAGGCTACATTCTAATGATCCACCAGTATCCTAGGATGGTATATTTGTCATAGGATGTGTCATGAGACATTTTGAGATGGCATATGCCACATTTTTTACAAAAATATTGATATTATACACATTTCGACGGCACGATCAGCCACATTTTGCATATGGATCTATGTATTTTGATATATGTTTATGTAATTTGTGTATGGATACATGAACTTTGATATATATTTATGTAATTTTTTTTTAGATACATGTATTTTGATATATATTTTTTTCATTTATGTGCACAATGATATGCATTAATTTAGTATTGTATTATTCAATTTATCATGGATCATGTGTATTGTTCATGTTTATGGGATATCATTCATTTTGATCATGTTTGTTATATTCGATTCAAATGCAATAATTTGTGAATAAATTTTTAACAACCTTTATTATCAAATTTTGATGTAATGTTTAATTTGAAATAATCTCTATAATCCACCTCCTTCACCTGGTACATCAACTTTACAAAGAAAAATGAGAACAAGTGCTATTATGAGACTTTACGACACATTCAACTTACCAATCCCACATGACATGTTGGAAATACAAGAAAGATTCAAGGCTTACATCAGCATCATGACATTGATATGTATGAGTTTGGATCAACCAACAACTCTACAATAACAAAAAATCAACATCTCAAACAAATTTCAATTAGACATTGTTGTTAGCATATTACAATTATAGTCATAGCAAGGTCATTTCACACCTTATATAAATGTTTCCAACCTTGTATAGTCATGCTCAAAGCCCTAACTAAATCTTTTCACTCATTTTCAACTTTTCAAGAAAAAGTTGCAAACGTTGCAATTTTGAGCAATTTTTGCTATAACTTAAAATTCTTAATTAGACAAGTTCACCAAACTTGGTAAGGGGTCCTATTAGATTTATCTAGACATTCCAAGATGTTTTTTGACCTTTGGTCAACTTTTTTACCACTTTGGTCAACCTAACCCCTATTGAGCAACTTATTGGCATAACAGTAACCTAGGAGCAAAAATCCACTTGGCAACCAAGTTAACCTTACCTAAGGACCTAATAGGTCTTATTAAACCAGTAGTGATGTGGCTAGCATAACTACAAGCCAAAATGACAAGAAAGAAGCACTAGGTACAAACTAGACTACCTAAGTGCTCTTGCACTAGGGTGACCACAGATGATGGAGGCTCTTTGTAGACAAAAAAGGGGTGTTAGTAGGGTTTACCTACCCATCTAAAGCTAATGGAACTAAAAAATCAATGCCAAGATTAGTGGTTTCAAATTTATGCTATGATGCACCTATAAACTAAGAGCTACTATGAGTTTTGGCATCAAGCAAGATCACTGTGTCGAATGCAAATGGAATATGATTTCTCAAAAATGAGATAGGTTATTTTAGGCCTCGGCATGACCATCATGTAGCATTCAATTTTTTATTGATAGACCTCATGAGGTCTAAGTTATGACCCTCAGAAGATTGACCTCAATACACACTTAGAGCATCTTGGAGACTCTTCAGTACAAGGTGGTTGTAGATGATGGAGGCTCTCCATAGATAGAACAAAGGTTTTGCTAGAGTTCACTTGCCCATTTACAGCTAATGGCATTGATGATTTGACACCAAGATCAATAGTTTCAAAGTTATGATATGATGCACCTATGAACTAAGGCATACTATGAGTTTTGGCATCAAGCAAGATTACTGTGCCGAATCCAAATGGAATGTGATGTCTCAAAAATGAGATAGATTATTTTAGGCTTCAAAATGACTATCATGTAGCATTTAACATTTCATCGACAACCCTCATGAGCTCTAATTTACGACCCTCAAAAGATCAACCTCGAGACGCACTTAGAGCACCTTCGAGACTCTTCAATATGGGGTGGCCATGGACAATGGAGGCTCTTTGTAGCTAGAACAAAGGTGTCACTAGGGTTCACCCACTCATCTAGAGTGAGGCACCTATGAATTGAGGCACACTACGAGTTTTTGCATTAAGCGAGATCACTATGCTAAATCCAAATATAATGTGATCTCTCAATAATGAGATAGGTTATTTAAGGACTCAGCATGATCATCATGTAGCATTTGATGTTACATTGATAAACCTCATGAGCTCTGAGTTACCATCCTTAGAATATCAACCTTGATACGCACTAAGAGCACCTTAGAGACTCTTCGATATGAGTTGGATGTGGACAATGGAGGCTCTCCATGGCTAGAACAAGGGTGTCACTAGGGTTCAACTACTAATCCAAAGCTAATGACACTGATGATTCGATACCAAGATCAGTGGTTTCAAAGTAATGCTACGATGCACCTATGAATTGAGGTAGACTATGAGTTTTAGCATTGAGCAAGATTGCTATGCTGAATCCAAATGGAATGTGATCTCTCAAAAATGAGATAGTTTATTTTAGGCTTTGATATGACCATCATGTAGCATTAAACATTTCATCAAGAGCACTCACAACCTCTAAGTTATGACCCTCGAAAGATCAACCTTGACATGCACTTAGAGCACCTTGGAGACTCTTTGGTATGGGTTGGCCGTGGACAATGAAATCTCTCTATGACTAAAAGAAAGTTGTCACTAGGGTTCACCCACCCATCTGAAGCTAACTATTTTGACAATTTGATGCCAGAATCAATGATTTCAAAGTTACGCTATGATGCACCTATGAACTAAGGCACACTGCGAGTTTTGGCATCAAGCAAGATCATTATACCGAATCGAAATGGAATGCGATCTCTCAAAAATGAGATTGTTTATTTTAGGCCTCAACATGACCATCACATAGAACTTAATATTTTATCAATATCCCTCATGAGCTTTGAGTTACAATGCTCAAAAGATCAACCTCGATATACACTTAGAGCACCTTGGAGACTCTTTAGTACAAGGTGGTCACGGATGATGGAGGCTCTCTGCGATTATAACAAGAGTGTTTCTAGGGATCACCTACCCATCCGAAGCTAATGACACTAATGATTCAATGCACAGATCAACAATTTTAAAGTTACACTATGATTTACCTATGAATTGAGGCACACTGTGAGTTTTGGCATCGAGCAAGATAGTTGTGCCAAATCTAAGTGGAATGTGATCTCTTGAAAATGAGATAGGTTATTTTAGATCTCACCATGACTATCTTATAGCATTCAATTTTTCATTGATCTCCCCTGTGAGCTTTGAGTTAAGAGCCTTGGAAGATTGACCTTGATGTGCACTTAGAGCACCTTGGAGACTCTCTTGACAAGGTGGCTATGGATGATGGAAGCTCTCTGTGGCTAGAACAAGGGTGTCACTAGAGTTAGTACTAAATAAAAACATTATTTTTTACCTCTCTCAAGTTTTTGGCATTGGGCACAATGCAAGTTTGGTGTTAGTATGTATTAAAATCATTAGTTTTTAGGTCCCTCCACATAAATTGCATTAAGTAAAATCATCTTTGTTTCTTACATTAAATCAACAAGTTTACATTTACAATATCTCAAGTGTTTTATTATTATTACATCAATACAAAACTACCAAAAATTGTAGTGTCAAAAATCGCAGTGTCAATAAAAGTATTGTAAAAAATCATAGTGTAAAAAATAGAATAGATTTTTCTTCATTCTACTCCTTATTTAGTTTTTTATCTTCATGCATGGCTACTCTTCATTATGTACCTACATTCCAATATCATAAAAATATTAGTAACTTATTGTATTAAACAAGATAATAATCAACTCACCAAATCATTATAAACAAAATAACATAACAAGTAAATATACCTAGTCAAGTGTTCAAGTAGGGTCCTCTCTCTATTTTTGGGTCTCCAATAGGGCTTCATGATCAGAATTAGTAATAGTAAAAATTTATAATACTTTTGGTCTTCCTTGATGCTTCAACAACTTTACATTTGTTGCTATAATAAGATGCGAATATATGGGAATTATTTTGTACTTCTAATAGTCTTCGAATGTAGGGATTCTATTTCTTCTAAGCATGCATATCCATAGCCATGTTCCAACAACAACCACAGAACTAGTAAGATATGTGAATCCATCATCATCTATGATTAGTTGTGCAAGCTTTTGTTTACCTCTTACACATTGTGCTAACCAATAATCTGATTTCTCATCATTTCCCTGTGGTGCAACCATTGCAAAGACATGTCCTAGTTGAAGAAGACCTGATAGATGGTTATGCCCAAGTGAACTTTCCATGTCATCACTTCTAATAGAGGATATAATACACAATGGAGTAAGATAATTTGGAGCCCATGTATCCACGCACCCACTCAACTCATAGTGATCCCAATCACACTAAAAATAACTAGGACAAAAGCAAGCTAGTTGTTGTGTCCAAATGGTCTATGTACTAGAATTAGAGTTTTGGAATGAATGCATTTTTTATGAGTCTCTCACTATAGCACAATCTGATCTATCACCTATGGACCCTTCCTTAACCAACCAAAAGAACCTGTGTACTACTAAATCAAGAGTTCCCCCATGATAATGCTAAACTACACCAATCAACAATGTTACGAGCATCAAGAATCTCTGCTCTTAAAATCTTCAATTGATCCTTAACTAGAGCTCTCTTCACACATTCCCCTACTCTAAAATGTTCCTCTTTCTCATTGTTTGACTAACAAAAAACTCCAAATATGAGGCACCCCCTTTCTACATGCATCCTACGCAACCAATAAAATATGTGAGCATTCTTGAATTGACTTGTACAATTATTTGACCAAATAATATGTCTATCCATAGCAATTGCATGCTCCTATAAAAAATAAAAATAATTATTGAAATAATTTTGCACAAACTTGTGAGAGTGAGATCTATCATCACTCATATAAAAATGGTACTCTCTTTTGATTATCTTTCACACTATCAAAGCCATGTCTACATGCTATGTGGACATAAATAGAAATCTGAATGGAGATGTAATATTTAGATTTTCTCATTTTGAGACTACAATGTGTAGTTCTCAGCAAAGTCAACAACTAATATAATAGTGCCAATTGAAAAAGTCTCCTTACACATTCTAAATTATTAATCCAACCTCTAAGATATGTGACTATGTATTGCATACTTGTAGAAAAGATTTGTCTTGAAATTTGAAATAAAACTACCCCACTAATTTCTTTTACAACCAATTCACATCTAGAACCCTCAACCCCACTCTTCAATGTGTATTTCACCATTTCATATACTATTTTTTTTACTATTATCTTCCCAAGATCTTGTTCGCACCCCTCATGGAAAAATGTGTCAAATTTGGATAAGCCATCACATTCTAAACACTTCTCATTTAAGCAAGAATTTCTATAAAAGAAACAACTATCAACTCTATGACATAAAAATTGATCTAGCAAGTCTCTTGATGATTTTGAAGACCACTAGCACCACAATTCTCTGACATTTCTTTACTATGCAAAGTAGAATGGATGGGGTGTAATAATTCATGGTGCGTAGACAATTTGACATGATATTTGTGCAACAACATGTATTTTGAATTTTAAGTGGCATACAATAAAATTCCTTCAAAGATTCAAAAGCCCTTTGTGATATATGAAATCTTGGACGAATCTCTCTAAATTGTTTGAAACACATAGTTTGACTTAACTTCAAATAATGTTTAGGTTGTGGTGTGCAGTCTCTGATGCCAATTCTCAACTTTAATAGGTCTATAGCATTGGGTGATACTCTTGAGCCAGAGTGCCAAAATTTTGTAATTTCTTCCTTCACATCATCAAATAGCTTCTTATAAAATATTGGAGTCTCCCACCAAAAGCCCATGTTTCATTTTGAAGAGGTTCATCAATTATCTCTCATCTACTAAGTGCTCTTCTCAAAGTAGTATGATTTAGGCTCAAGTCAATACAATTTTGTCTCATATATCTACCCTTTCTCAAATGATGGCTTACCAAAGAGGTTGTAATAACCCTTCAAGTAGCTCTCTTGTCCTTCTCCCTGCTTTTTTCCCCTATGCTATTGAGAGCATTGAAAAGATTCTTCACAATAATGGAATTTCTTTCCATTTTTTTATTGACATGAATCTTCAATTTGGAAGGCATATGTCACATCTTTTGCATCTTTAATAAGTGCATAAAAAATTGACATTGCTCCACCACTGTCTTGTTGTCGAAAAACATCTTATATATTCTTGAAGCTCATAACCGAATAGTTCTTTTTTATTTTTTCCCTTCCAAATTGGTAATAATTAATTCATCAATTTCAATTATCTATTTTGGTGTTGTAGAGCCTTCATGTCGACTATAATTAGGAGATATACAAGGTTCTTGTGCATTGTTATTTTTCGACATGGTTAATCATGCAATTTACATTATGGGTACTTGATCTGATATCGAGTATCCAATATCAAATTAGACACCCGATATGAGATCGAGTACTTGAAATTGATTCCCAAATTTTGGAAGGAAGTGAACAAATTTGATTATTATATATGATTATTATATTATATTATTATGATTTTTACTATAGTTATTAAATATAGTATAGTAATATATATATATATATATATATATATATATATATATATATATATATATATATATATATATATATATATATATATATATATATATATTGTTATTATTATTATTACCATTATTATAAACTATGATCCATTTGGTTGCTTCCAATGCATCTAAAGGGGTCATAGGTTAACCTATGATCCCTCTCGATGCATTTCATGACAACATATGTCCCTAGGGGCCCTAGGTATAACAAAAATTGTAACAAAGAATGTAACTATTTCCACCTAACCCATAATAGATCTAAAATAAACATGGAATTAGAATCCACATGCAAGAGAATAGACAACATACCTACAAAAGGTGACACAAGATATACCTTGGGAAAACCTCATTAAGGAAAAAACTGAACCTCCAAAAAGCATCCATCATCATGTATTATTCAGCAAAAACACCATTATAATACAACTGTGGAAGCCTTCAAAGCCATAGCCACTACCGAGAAAACTATGTGAATAAGCATGAATTCATACATTCCATGCCATGCTTCCAACCTTCACAAATGCTCCCTTGGCTGACCTTTCATGCCTTGCCCTGCTTGAATCTTGCCTTTTTCCCCTCTATCTTGACACACTTACAACAACTACCCTTGTGGTTGCTTATATAGTAGCAAGTCACACAAAACCACCAAGTGGTATTACATAAACCATGTGCTAAAATAATGTACTACATAACCCATTGACCCCACATTTAATATTGAAAATTTAATTCATTTTCCTAATATCAAATAATTACATGAAAAATTACCATAATGTTAAAATACAACTCATCAAGTATATACCATGAGAATCTTTACATGTTTCATGTCCACCTTGGTGCTCCTAGATACAACATTACATAATAAAACAAAATAATACAATATAACAAGATTATGCAGTGTCTACAACACCCATTATCTCAGTAATCTCCCACTTGTTGTATACATTGCATAGGGTCAATCTGTAGCCACATAAATGAATAAGGGAACAATCCCTCCTAGTACATCTACCATCATGGATCAAAGTACACCATGTGCTCCATCCTATTACCCACAAAAAAATCAAAGTATCTAGCATCTCAAACATGAATGATCTCACCTCCTATTATGTCACTGCCATCGAACATACATAGAAGCCATCCAAAGAGAAAACCAGCCAACCTATCATATTAGAAGATCATAAAATATTATACCAAATGAAATGCCAAGAACAAAAAACCTAATCCAAAGTTAATCACATGTATATGTAGTTGTCAAAATATTCATAGATGAAATAGCACCCACATCAATTGTCAAACCCATCTAACTATCCATACCTCCAAAGGTATACCAAATGAATCTCATATCATTAACATATCTAATCTATAACCTACAATTAGAAGCTTCAAGAGCAATACAGGCCACATATTTACCAAGAAGCTCCCACTGCAAAATTAATGTCAAATCTATATCCAATTCACTCACAACATTTCAAAGAAGTGAATCCATGTAGTCTCAAGGACATTCACAATACATGAACCAATAACCTACAAGAACAACTCTCATAACAAGTCTCCAAAAGTCTCCCAAGTTCTCCACAACCAATAGAAGAAAGAGATAAATGAATAACCATGCCATCTCTCACATAACATACATGAGCACAAACCAATGATCATAATCTCTAACCAATCTCAAATCCAATGTAAGTAAAACCAAACATTCAGGAAGATAACTAAGACCAAAGAGAAACCATGCAAATCATAACTTGTATCATGTCCTTCTACACACACCTCTAGATGTAAACTATGCAAGAATGGTCTCCTCCATAAAACCCTAAAAAGAAGCCTCAACAACACCCAAACCATACCATATAGCTAATCATGGACATAAGCCTCTCACAAGAAGATCAAACTCATAAACCATTCCTAATCTAATGAATATGCCCAATATAAAACCATCTCCCAAACTCAACTAGTATAACAACATATGAAAATGGAGATAACCAATGCCAAACCATCTCTCAAGTGAACCCTCTAGAACTAACTCATGTACCATAGTTGAAGATCCATATCCATGAAAGACAAGCATAAATATGATGCAACTGAGAGAATCAATGGGCTATACCTCTCAAGTGGCAAACCACTGAGTAGACCAAGAGTGGGGAATGAGAATTCTCATTAAGATATCCAAGTCCCCAACCAAGACCCATCTAAGAACAATCTCCTCTCAAGTCCATATTAGGTGACTACCCCTCAGACTTCTTGTTAAAACCATCAACCATCCCAACAAATACTTCTCTAATCCAAGAGAAATCAACATCACCACCATCTCAAAGTATCCATGAGAACCTATAACCAATCAATCCATTCTAACTTTAAATGCAACATAGCAATATCATGAAGTATCTAGCTTATGGTCAATGCACTCAATACTAAGAAATTAAACCAATATCATTGTCAAAGTTTCAACCATGGCCTGAGAAACATAAACATGACATCATGATCTAACCATCTCAACCAAAGAGATAACATACTCCATATGAACATATCATAACATGTCAAAACTCTAAACATTTATCAAGATCATATCATGACATAATAATGAAACCATCCTCACACCAAGGATAACATGCCAAATGAAAGAATAAACCACACCTTTACCAAGAACCCTATAAATCTTCAAGATGCAACCATCTCCACACACCATGAAGAAAACCATCTCCACATATCATGGAAAACCATCTGCACACACCATGAAGATAAATAAAAAATCCACGAGTCTTCAAGATCTAACCATATTCACAAACCATGAAGATAACAAGTGCACCATGCAAATTTTAAAGATGCTTTTACAACAACAGGATCTAAGAAAAACCTTCAATATCTGCAAACACTCAATAAGTATATCAATGCCAACAAAACTCCCACTCAACTATTTTACCAAGTCACCTATGGCATCATAAAATTCATCTCCTACATGAAGATCCTCTAGGTCTACACTCACACAACCAAAGTATTAATACCAAGTGAAACCAAGATCTCTAAACTGAGAAGATATAGACCAAGCCAAGAACTAATCTTACACTATCATCTCATTACTGTCACAAGTTTCCACTAAACTGTGTATCCAAGCTATCCATGACATCATGATGAAAAAAAAATCCTTTGTATATCCAATCATGTCATGCCAAAATCTATGGCACCGTGATCAAATCCATGAACAAAGAATTTAACTCTTATTGTGTCTAACCTATTAGTATAAAATAGTCAACCACAAACCTCCACCATGACTGTACCTGGTAACATCTGATCCCTTCTACATAAAAGAAAAATTAACCAATGATGTGACTTAGGGCATAAACAACCCAAATCCAAGCCACCAATTTGAATATGCATTAATAATAAAATATTAATGGGCAAAGACAACCCATATCCTAGCCATAAATGCAACTTGTAAGTATAGATAACTTACATCACTACACAAATTGTAGACTCAACAAGTCATCATACATGTCCAAATCAAACACCAATAACCATATCATCATGAGACCAATCTAAAATATAAACTGAGTATATAATGACATCAAATCTTAAATCTCCAAGCATAAAATGTCATAAACTCACATTGTTACCATAGTCAATATATATTATAAACTTTTTAGATCAATATATCACAAAATAAACCATGCCAAACTTACACCAAATATGAACCAATGTGTAGAGCTCTTCAAGAGCTTTTTGTTGACTACTCAAAGTTCAAAATATGACTCCATATGCCCAATTTATGCCCTAATTTGTGCTCAAAATAAATAACATATTCCTTTTGGGCTCCTAAAACTTGCCAAAATATCAAAATCAAAGAACTAAACCTACACCAAATTGTAGTTCTCTAAATTAGCTTTCTAATGCATGTAAGAAGTCTAAAATCTAATAATCTAAGAGAAAGTTATAACCATTTTACTAAGACAATCTTTTTACCATTTTAAATATAATTTTTTAAAATGAAAATTCTGACAGGATTAAATTTGATGGCCATCACAGGCTAAAACTAAAAATCTCTTTCATTTTCTTTGAACATGGCCAAACTAGAGCATATTATATATCAAACTTTATGGAAACATTGACCTGGATCCAATGGTGAGGTTTTTTTTTACTCAGGAGATCATTTCTGCAAGCTACTTCTAAAATCTTCATTTAAATGAAACATCCAAAAAACTGTTTTGTTTAACAATTTCATATACCCAAAATCTACAAACATCCCATCATAATAACAAACCTAAAACCCTCAGATCTACAATAAATAACTCATATATCTTTCCATTTCTTTCATCCTCTCATGCATTCCCATGAATTCAATCTAGGGTTACAACAATAAAACCATAGCTTTGATACCACTTGTAAGGAAACATGCAACAAAAAATATAATTGTTTCCACATAACCCATAATAGATCTAAAATAAATACAAAATTAAAATCCACATGCAAGAGAATAGAAAACATTCCCACAAAAGGTGACACAAGATATACCCTAAGAAACCCTTACTAAGGAAAAAACTCAGCCTCCAAAAAGCATCAATCACCATATATTATTCAACAAAAACACCATTGTAATACAATTGTGGAAGCTTTTAAAGCCATAGCCACTACCAAGCAAACTATGTGAAAAAGCATGAATCCCCACATCCCATGCCATGTTTCCAACCTTCATAAATGCTCTTTAGGCTAACTTGTCAAGCGTTGTCTCACTCGACTCTTGACTTTTTGCCCTCTAACTTGTCACACTTACAACAACTACCCTTGTGGCCACAAAAGCACCAAGTGGTATTACATAAACCATGTGCTACGTAACTATTGACCCCACATTTAATATTAAAAATTTAATTATTTTCCCTAATATTAAATAATTCTATGAAATATTATCACAATGTTACAATACAACTCATCAAGTATATTCCATGAAAATCTTTACAAGTTGCACGTCCGTCTAGGTGCTCTAGATACAACATTACATAATAAAATAAATTAATACAATATAAATAGATTATGCAATGTGTGCAACACCCAGTATCTCAACACTAGGACCCCTAGGGATACATTTGGTTGCTTCCAATGCGTCAAAAGGGCATTGCATGGCAACATATTTCTCTAGGAGCCCCTAAGGGCCCATATGGTTGCTTTCAATGCATTGAGAGGGGCCACATGTTAACCTATGACCCCTCTCGACATATTTCATGACAACATATGTCCCTAAGGGCCCTAGGGCCACTAGGGACCCATTTGGTTGGTTCTAATGTATTGAAAAGAGTCATAGCTTAACCTATGACAACTCTCGATGCATTTCATAACAACATATGTCCTTAGGTGACCTAAGGCCCATACAGACACATTTGGTTACTTCCAATGCATCGAAAGGCATTTCATAGGTTAACCTATGACCCCTCTACATGGATTTCATGAGAACATATGTCCCTAGGGGCCCTAGAGTCCCTAGGGACCAATTTGGTTACTTCTACTATGTCAACATAAATCATAGGTTAACCTATGACCCCCTCTCAAATAATTTCATGACAAAACATGTCCCTAGGGGCCCTAGCACCCATAGGGAAACATTTGGTTGGTTCTGATGCATTGAAAGGGGTCATAGGTTCCTCTTGATGCATTTCATGACAACATTTGTTGCTAGGGCCCCTAGGGCCCCTAGGGAAGCATTTGTTCCCTATCAATGCGACCTATGACCCCTCTCAATGCAATTTATGACAACATATGTCCCTAAGGGCCATAGTGGCCCTAAGGACCTCTTTGGTTGCTTCCAATGCATCGAAAGGGGTCATAGGTTAACCTATAACCTCTCATGATGCATTTCATGACAACATATGTCCATAGGGGCCCAAGGACCACTAGGGACACATTTGGTTAGTTCCACTACATCAAAAGGGGTCATAGGTTAACGTATGACCTGTCTTAATGTATTTCATTACAACATATATCCCCAGGGGCCCTAGGGCCACTAGAGATGCATTTGGTTTCTTCTAGCGCATCGAAAAGGGTCATAGGTTAACCTATGACTCCTTTCGATGCATTTCATGACAACATATATAACTAGGAGCCCTAGGACCCCAAGGGACATTTCAGGGGTCATAGGCTAACCTATAACACCTCTCAATGCATTTCATGACAACACATGTCACTAGGGGCCTTAGGGCCCCTAAAGATGCATTTACTTGCTTCCAATGTGTCAAAATGGGTAATAAGATACCCAATGACCCCTCTCAATGTATTTCATGGCAATATATGTCCCTAGGCACCCTAAGGACCTTAGAGAGAAATTTGGTTGCTTGCAATGCATCGAAAGGGGTCATAGGTTAACTTATGACCACTCTCGACGCATTTCATGACAACATATGTTCATAGTTGCTATAGGACCCCTAGGGACACATTTGGTTGCTTCCAATGCATCGAAAGGGGTCATATGTTAAACTATGACCCTCTTAACACATATTTTATGACAACATATGTCCCTAGAGTCCCTAGGGACCCATTTGGTTACTTACAACTCATTGAAAGGTGTCATAGGTTAAGCTATATCCCCTCTGAACACATGTCATGATGACATATGTCCCTTGGGGACCTCAGACCCCTAGGGATGCATTTGGAGGGTTCTAATGAATTGAAAGGGATCATATGTTAACCAATGACCCCTCTTGATGCATTTCATGGAAAGATATGTCCCTAGGGGCCTTGGAGCACCTAGTGATCCATTTGGTTGGTTTGAATGCATCGAAAGCAGTCATAGGTTGACCTATAACCCTTCTTGATGCATTTAATGACAACATATGTCCCTAGCGGCTAAAATGCCCCTAGGGACCCAATTGGTTGCTTCCAATGCATTAAAAGGGGTCACAGGTTAACCTATGACCCCTCTTGATGCATTTCATGATAACATATGTCCTTACGGACCCTAGGGCCCCTAGGGATGCATTTAGTTGCTTTAAATGCATTGACCCTCTTGAGACATTTCTTCACAACATATGTTCCTAGGGGACCTAGGGCCCCTAGGGACAAATTTTGTTGCTTCCAATGTATCAAAAGTGGTCATAGGTTAACATATGACCCGTCTTGATTCATTTTATGACAAGATATGTCCCTTGGGGCCCTTGGGCCCCTATGGACCCATTTGGTTGGTTCCAATGCATCAAAATGGGTCATAGTTTAACCTATGGCCCCTCTTGATGCATTTCATGACAACATATGTCCTTAGGGGCCCAAGGGCCCATAGGGACACATTTGGTTGCTTCTAACACCTATGATCCCTCTCAACACATTTCATTACAACATATGTCCCTAGGGGCCCTAGGGCTCGTAGGGACCCATTTGGTTGGTTCTAATGTGTCAAAAGGGGTCATAGGTTAAAACCTATGACCCCTCTCGATGTATTTCATGACAAAATATGTCCGTAAGGCCCCTAGGAACACATTTTGTTGATTTCAATGCATTAAAAGGGGTTATAGGTTAACCTATGACACCTCTCGATACATTTCATAACAACATATGTCCCTAATGGCCTTAGGGCCTCTAAGGACTGATTTGGTTAGTTCCAATGTATAGAGAGGGGTCATAGGTTAACCTATGACCTTGCTTGACACATTTCATGACAAAATATGACCTTAGAGGTCCTAGGACCCCTAGGGATGCATGGTTGGTTCAAATGCATTGAAAGGGACCATAAGTTAACCTATGACCCCTTTTGATGCTTTTCATGACAATATATGTCCCTAGGGGCACTAGGACCCCTAAGGACACATTTGGTTGCTTCTAATGCATATAAAGGGGTCATAGGTTAACCTATGACCCCTCTTGATGCAACTTATGGAAACTTATGTCTCTAGGGGCCCTAGGGACCCTAGGGACCAATTTGGTCACTTCCAATGCATTGAAAGGGGTCATAGCTTAACCTATGAGCCCTCTTTACACATTTTATGACATAAGAGCACTAGGGGTCCTAGGAATATATTTGGTTGTTCTGAATGCATTAAAAGGGGTCATAGGCTACCCCTCTTGACATATTTTATAACAACATATGTCTCTAGGGGCCCTAGGGCCCCTAGACACATTTTCTTTGTTTGAATGGATCAAGAGGGGTCATAGATTAACCTATGACCCCTCTCGATGCATTTCATCACAATATATGTTCCTAAGGACCCAAGGGCCCCTAGGGATGGATTTCATTACTTATAATCCATCGAAAGGAGTCATAGGTTAACCTATGTATTTCATGAAAACATATGTCCCTAAGGGCCCTAAGACCCATAGGGACACATTTGGTTGGTTCCAATACATTGAAAGTGGTCATTGGTTAACTTATGACCACTCTTGACACATTCGAGCCAACCAAATGCATCCTTGAGGGCCCTAAGGCCCCTAAGGAGATATGTTATCATGAAATGCATCAAGAGGGGTCATAGGCTTACCTATGACCCCTCTCAATGCATTTCATGACAACATATGTCCCTATGAGCCCTATGGCCACTAGGGACCGATTTGGTTGCTTTCAGTGCGTCAAAAGTGATCATAGGTTAACTTATGAGCCCTCTCAATGCATTTCATGACAACACATGTCCCTAAGTGTTTTAGGCCCACTAGAGATGCACTTGGTTACTTCCAATGCATTAAAAGGGATTCTAGGTTAACCTATGACCCCTCTCGATATATTTCATTACAATATATCTCCTTAAGGGGCCTAGGGCCCCTAGGGATGCATTTGGTTACTTGCATTGTGTTGAAAGGGGTCTTAGGTTAACCTACTAGCCCTCTCAACACATTTCATGACAACATATGTCCCTAGGGTCCCTAAGGTCCCTTGAGATCCATTCAGTTGCTTCCACTACATCGAATGGGGTCATAGTTAAACATATGACCCCTCTTAATGCATTTCATGACAACATATGTCCCTAGGGGCATTAAGGGCCCTATGGATACATTTGGTTGGTTCGAATGCATTGGAAGGGTTCATAGGTTAACCTATGACCACTCTCAATGCATGTTGTGACAACATATATTCAGGGCCCCTAGGGACACATTTGGTTACTTCCAATGGATCCAAAAGTGTTATATGTTAACCAATGACCCTTATTGACATATTTAATTACAATGTATGTCCTTTGGAGCCCTAGTGCACCTAAGGACACATTTAGTTGATTCCATTGCATTGAAAGGCTTCATAGCTTAAACTATAACCCCTCTCGAAACATTTCATGACATGTGTCCCTGTGGGCAATAGGGCCCCTAAGGATGCATTTGGTTGCTTCCAATATGTCAAAAGGGATTATAGGTCCTCTCAATGTATTTCATGACAAAATATGTCCCTAGGAGCTCTAGAGACAATATGGACCTATTAGGTTGGTTCTAATGTGTCTAAATGGGTCATAGGTTAATCTATGACCCCTCTCGATGCATTTCATGACAATATATGTCCCTAGGGGCCCTAGGGCCCCTACAGACACATTTGGTTGCTTCTAATGCATTGAAAGGGGTCATAACATAACATATGACCCCTCTCGATGCATTCCATGACAACATATGTCCCTAGGGGCCCTAAGGCCCCTACTGACACATTTGGTTGCTTCTAATACATCAAAAGGGGTCATAGGGTAACCTATGACCCCTCTCTATGCATTCCATGACAACATATGTCCCTATGGATAGTAGGGCCCCTAGGGATGTATTTGGTTGGTCCAAATGTGTCGAAAGAGGTCATAGGTAAATATATGACCCCAATCAACGTATTTCATGAGAACATATGTCCCTAAGAGCCCTATGGACCCTACAAATGCAACTGGGTTGCTTCCAATGTGTTGAAAGTGGTCATAGGTTAACATACGACCCCTTTCAATGCATTTCATGATAATATATGTCCCTAGGGCCTTTGGGCTCTTAGGGACCCATTTGGTTGGTTTAAATATGTTGAAAGGGGTCATAGATTCTCTCGACTCATTTCATGACAACATATGTCCCTAGGGTCCCTAAGGCCCCTAGGGATACATTTAGTTGCTTTGAATGCATCGAAAGGGGTCTTAGGTTAATCTATGACCCCTCTCAACACATTTCATTACAATACATGTTTCTAAGACCCCTAAGGCCTCAAGGGACCCATTTGTTAGTTCCAATATGTCAAAAGGGGTCATAGGTCAACCTATGATACGTCTCAATGCATTTCATCATAGTATATATTCTTAGGGACCCTAGGGCTCCTACGAACACATTTGGTTGCTTCCAATGCATCAAAAAGGGTCATAGGTCTTGTTGAAGCATTTCATGACAACATATGTCCCTACATGCCCTAGCACCTGTAGGGACACATTTGTTTGCTTCCAATGCATCAAAAGGGGTCATAGGTTAACCTATTACCCCTCTCGATGCATTTCATTACAACATATGTCTCTAGTGTTGCTAGGGCCCCTTGGGACACATTTGGTTATTTCCAATGAATTGAAAAGGGCCATAGGTCAATCTATGATCGCTTTGGACACATTTCATGACATCTGTCCCTAGGTGTTCCAGGGCCCTTAGGGATAGATTTGGTTGCTTCCAATGCCTCAAAAGTGGTCATAGTAAATCTATGACCCCTATCGACACATTTCATGAAAACATATGTCCCTACAGACCCTATCATCAATAGGGACACATTTGGTTGGTTTGAATGCATCAAAAGGGGTCATAAGTTAACCTATGACCCCTCTCAATGCTTTTTATGACAGCATATGCTGCTAAGTTCCCTACGACATGTATGGATGCATTTGGTTGGTTCAAATGCAACGACAAGAGTCATAGGTTAACCAATGACCCCTCTTGATGCATTTCATGAAAACATATGTCCATAGGGGCCCTAGGGCCTCTATGGATGTATATAGTTTCCTCTAATACATTGAATGGGATCATAGGTTAAACTATGACCCCTTTCAATGCATTTTATGACAACATATGTTCCTAGGGGCCCTAAGGCTCATAGAGACTGATTTGGTTACTTCCAATACATCGAAATGGATCATAGGTTAGGTCCATTAGGGACATATTTTGTCATTAAATGCATTGAGAGGAGTCATAGGTTAACCTATGACCTCTCTTGATGCATTAACCTATGACCCCTCTCGATGCATTTAATGATGACATATGTCCCTCGAGGCCTTGGGTCCCCTAGAGACACATTTGGTTGCTTCTAATGCATCAAAAGGGGTCATAGGTCAACCTATGATCCATCTTGATGCATTTCATGACAACATTTGTCCCTAGGTGTGCTTGGGCCCCTACAAACCGATTTGGTTGCCTCCAATACTTTGAAAGGGGCCATAGGTAAATCTATGACCCATATTGATGCATTTGATGAAAAGATATGTCCCTAGGGGCCCTAGGGCCAATAGGAATGCATTTGGTTGGTTTGAATGTATCAATAGGGGTTATAGGTTAACCTATGAACCCTCTCAATGCATTTTATGACAACATATGTACTTAGGTGCCTTAGGACACCTAGGGATGTATTTGGTTGGTCCAAATGCATTGACAACTATCATAGGTTAACTTATGACCCCTGCATTTAGTCTCTTTTAATGCATCGAATGGGGCAATAGGTTAACCTATGACCCCTCTCGACACATTTCATTACAATATACATCACTAGTGGCCCTAGGGACCCTACGGATGCCTTTGGTTTGTTTCAATGTGTCGAAAGTGGTCATAGGTTAACCTATGACCACTTTTGATGCATTTCATGACAAGATATGTCCCTAAGGGTCCTACAGACTCTAGAGAGGCATTTGGTTGCTTTTAATACATCAAAAGGGGTCATAGGTTAAACTATGACCACTATCAATACATTTCATGACAACATATGTCACTAGGGTCCCTAAGGCTCTTAGGGACCGATTTGTTTTTTTCAAATGCATTGAAAGGGGTGATAGGTTAGAATATGACCCCTCTCAACCTATGACCCCTCTCAATGCATTTCATGATAATATATGTCCCTCAAGGCCCTAGGGCCCCCAAGAACACATTTGGTTGCTTTTAACACATCAAAATGGGTCATAGGTTAACGTATGACCCCTCTCGATGTATTTCATTACAATATATGTCCCTAGGGTGCCTAGGGAGCCATTTGGTTGTTTCCAATGCATCAAAAGGAGTAATAAGTTAACTTGTGACCCTTGTCAACTCTTAGAGATGAATTTAGAGTCAGGAGGGTTCATAGGTTAACATATGATCCCTCTCAATGCATTTCATGACAACATATGTCCTTAGGGGCCCTAGGGTCCCTAGGTACTGATTTGTTTGCTTCCAATGTGTTGAAAGGGGTCATAGGTTAACATATGACCACTCCTGACACATTTCATGAAAATATATGTCCCAAGGGGCCCTAGGGCTCTTAGGGATGTATTCATTTCCTTCCAATGCTGGGAAAGGTGTCATAGGTTAACTTATGACACCTTTTGATGCATTTCATGACAACATATGTCCCATTGGGCCTAGGACCCTTAGAGATGTATTTGGTTGCTTCTAATATGTCGAAAGGGGCAATAGGTTAACATATGAGGCCTTTCAATGCATTTCATGATAAAATATGTCCCTAGGCACCCTAGCACTGCTAGGGACCCATTTAGTTGATTACAATGCAGTGAAAGGGGTCATGAGTTTACCTATGACTCCTATTGATGTAGTTCATGACAACGTATATCCCTAAGGGCCCTAAGACAATTAGGGAAATATTTGTTTACTTCCAATGTTGATAGGGGTCATAGGTTAACTGATGACCCCTCTCGATGCATTTCATGACAAAATGTGTCCCTAGGGACCCTAGGTCCCATAAGGATGCATTTGGTTGCTTCCAATGCATTGAAAGGGGTCAAGGTTAAACTATGACACCCTTCGATGCTTTTCATGACAACATATGTCCGTAGGGGCCCTAGGGCCCCAAAGGATGCATTTTGTTGGTTTGGATTTGTCAAAAGGGGTCATACATTAACCTATGACCCCTATTGACACATTAAATGACAACATATGTCCCTAAGGGCACTAGGGCCCCTAGGGACACATTTGGTTACTTCCATTGCATCAAGAGAGTCGTAGCCTATAACCCCTCTTGATGCATTTCATGATAATATATGTCCAGAGGGGCCATAGGGCCCTTGGGGCCTCATTTGGTTATTTTCAATGTGTCGAAAGAGGTCATAAGTTAACCTATGATCCCTCTTGACACATTTCATGACAACATATGTCCCTAGGGCCCCCAAGTACCCAATTGAATTCTTTCAATGCGTCAAAAGCAATCATAGGTTAACCAATGACCCCTCTCGACAAATTTCAAGATAGCATACGTCCTTAGGGACCTAGGGCCCCTAGGAATGCATTTGGTTGCTTTAAATGTGGCAAAAGGATTCATAAGTAAACCTATAACACCTTTGGATGCATTTCATGACAATATATGTCCCTTAGGGCCCTAGGGCACCTAGGGACACATTTATTTGATTCCAATGCATCAAAAGGGGTACCTATGACCCCTCTTGGTGTATTTCATGACAACATATAACTCTATGGGCCCTAGGGTCCCTAGGGACTTATTTGGATGGTTACAATGCATCAAAAGGGGCCATAGGTGAATGTATGACCCATCTTGATGCATTTCATGACAACATATGTCACCAGGGGCCTAAGGACTCCTAAGGACTCCTAAGGACACATTTGGTTGGTTCCAATGCATCGAAAGGGGTGATAGGTTAACCTATGACCCCTCTAAATGCATTTCATGACAACATATGTCCCAATGTGCCCTAGGGCCCCTAAGGATGCATTTGGTTGGTTCAAATGTATCTAACCTCTCAATGCATTTCATGACAACATATGCACGTAGGGATGCATTTGGTTGCTTCCAATTCTTTGAAAGGGGTCATAGGTTAACTTATGATCCCTCTTGACATATTTCATGACAACATATGTCCCTAGGTGGACTAAGAAGAATTTGGTTAACCTATGACAACATATGTCTGTAAGGGCCCTAAGATCCCTTGGGATACATTTGATTGGTTTCACTATGTTGAAAGGGGTCATAGGTTAACTTATGACCTCTCTCGACATATTTCGTAACAAAATATGTCCCTAGTGGTCCTAGGGCACCTAAGGACATATTTTTTTGCTTATAATACTTTGAAATGGGTGATAGGTTAACCAATGACCCCTTTCAACATATTTCATGATAATATGTCCCTATGAGCTCTAGGGACCCTAAGGACTGATTTGGTTTCTTCCCATGCGTTGAAAGGTGTCATAGGTTAATGTATGACCCATCTTGATGCATTTCATGAGAACATATGTGACAAGGGCCTTAGGGCCCCTAGGGACACATTTGGTTGGTTGAAATGTGTCAAAAGGAGTCACAGGGGTCATAGGTTAACCTATCACCCCTCTTGATGCATTTCATGAAAACATATGTTCCTAATGATCGGTTGCATCAAATGCATTGAAAGGGGTCATATGTTAACCTATGACAACTATCAATGCATTTCATTACAACATATGTCATTAGGGGCCCTAGGGCCCCTAAGGATGCATTTGGTTGTTTCAAATGTGTCAAAAGGGGTCATAGGTTAACCTATGATCCATCTCGATGTAGTTCATGACAACATATGACCCCAGGGGCCCTAGGGCCCAAAGGGATGCATTTGGTTACTTCAAATGTGTCGACACATTTCATGACAACATATGTCCCGAGGGCCCCTAGGGAAGCATTTGGTTGGTTTGAATGTGTCGTAACCTATGACCCCTCTCAACACATTTCATAACAACATATGTCCTTAGGGGCATTAAGGCCCCTAGGGATGCATTTGGTTAATTCCAATGTGTCAAAAGGGTTCATAGGCTAACCTATGACTCCTCTCAATGCGTATCATGACAATATATGTCCTTAAGGGGCCTATGGTCCCTAGGGACACATTTGGTTGCTTCCAATGCATCGAAAGGGGTCATAGGTTAACCTATGATCCCTCTCGACACATTTCATGACAACATATGTTCCCAAGGCCCCTAGGGACCCATTTGGTTGCTTCTAATGCATCAAAAGGGGTCATAGGTTAACTTATGACCCCTCTCAATGTATTTCAAGACAACATATGTCCCTAGGGGTCTTAGGGCTCCTAGGGACTCATTTGGTTGGTTTGAATGCATTGAAAGGGGTCATAGATAAACCTTTGACCCCTCTTGACATATTTCATGATAACAAATATTCCCTAAGGCCCCTAGGGACATGTTTGGTTCCTTCTAATGCATTAGAAGGGGTCATAGATTAACCTATGTCCCCTCTCAATGCATTTCATGATAACATATGTCCCTAGGGGCCCTAGGACCCCTAGGCACATATTTGTTTTATGCCAATGCATCGAAAGGGTTCATATGTTAACCTATGATGCCTCTCGATGTATTTTAGGACAAATTATGTCCTTAGGAGTCTTAGGTCCCTAGGGACACATTTGGTTGGTTCAAATGTGTCCAAAGGAGTAATAGGTTAACCTATGACCACTCTCGATGCATTTCATGACAAAATATATCCCTAAGGGGCCTAGGGATCGTAGGGACACATTTGGTTGCTCAAAATTCATCGAAAGGGGTCATAGGTTAACCTATGATCCCTCTTGACATATTTCATGACAATATATGTCTCTAGTGGAATTAAGACTGATTTGGTTGGTTCCATTACTTTGAAAGGGGTCATAAGTTAAATGATGACCCCTCTTGATGTATTTCATGACAACATATGTCCTTAGGTGCCTTAGGGAATGTAGGGATGCATTAGTTTGCTTCCAATGCATTGAAAGGGGTCATAGGTTAACCAATGACCCTTCTTAATGCATTTCATGATAACATATGTTCATATGTGCTCTAGGGCCCTTATAGACTGATTTGGTTGGTTCCAATGCATTGAAAGATGTCATAGGTTAACCTATGACTGATGTCATTTCATTTCATGAGAACATATGTCCCTAGGGGCCCTAAGGCCCCTAGGCATGCATTTATTTGGTTAAAATATATCGAAAGGGGTCATAGGTTAACCTATGACCCCTCTCGACACATTTCATGACAACATATGTCCTTAGGGCCCCGAGGGCCCCTATGAACCCATTTGGTTGCTTCCAATGCATTGAAAGGGGTCATAGGTTAACCTATCACCCCTCTTGACACATTTCATGACAACATAGGTCCCTAGGGGTCCTAGGATCCCTAGGGATGCATTTGGTTGGTTTTATTGCATTGAAAGCAATCATAGGTTAATCTATGACCTATCTCGATGCATTTCATGACAACACATGTCCTTAGGGGCCCTCAAGTAACTAGGGACACATTTGGTTGGTTAAAATGTAACAAAAGAGATCATAGGTTAACCTATGACCCATCTCAACACATTTGAGGACAACATATGTCCTTAAGGATGCATTTGGTTGCTTCCAATGCATCAAAAGGGGTCATGGGCCAACCTATTACCCCTTTCGATGCATTTTATGAGAACATATGTTTGTAGGGGCCCCTAAGAACTTATTTTGTTGGTTTGAGTGTGTCGAAAAGGGTCAGAGGTTAACTTATTACCCATCTCAACACATTTTATGACAACATATGTCCCTAAGGGCCCTAGGAAACCTAGGGATGCATTTGGTTGTTTCCAATGCATCAAAAGGCGTCATGGGATAACCTATGATCCCTTTTGACAAAGTTCATAACAATATATGTTGCTAGGGGTTGTAGGGCCCCTAGGGATGCATTAGGTTGGTTTCAATGCATCAAAAGTGGTCATTGGTTAACCTCTAACTACTCTCAATGCGTTTCATGACAACATATGTCCCTAGGGGCCCTAGGTCCCCCAGGGATGCATTTGGTTACTTCCAATATATTGAAAGTGGTCATAGGTTAACCTATGACCCCTCTCGATTCATTTCATGACAATATATGTCCCTATGGGCCCTAGGGCTCCAAAAGGTAGATTTAGTTGTTTCCAATGCATTGAAAGGGGTCATAGATTAACTCGAAGAATTTTATGACAACATATGTCCCTAGGGACCCTAGGGTCCCTAGTGATGCATTTGGTTGTTTTGAATGTGTCAAAAGGGGTCACAGGTTAACTGATGAGCCCTCTAAATGCATTTTGTGACAACATATGTCCCTAGGGGCCCTATGGCCCATAGGGACACATTTTTTAGCTTCCAATGCATCGAAGGGGGTCTCTTGATGCATTTCATGACAACATATATCCCTATTGGTGTTAGGGCCCCTAGGGATTGATTTGATTGGTTCCAATGCTTCGAAATGTATCATAGTTTAACCTATGACCTAGATCAATGCATTTCATGACAACATATGCCCCTAGGGGCCATAAGACCCCTAAGGACACATTTGGTTTGTTCCAATGTATCAAAAGTGGTCATAGGTTAACCTATATCGCCTCTCAATGCATTCAATGACAATATATAAGACTACAAGCCCTAGGGACCCTAGGGATGTGTTTGGTTGGTTCGTATGTGTCAAAAGGGGTTATAGGTTAACCTATGCCCCTCTTGATGTATTTTCTGACAACATATGTCCCTAGGGGCCCTAAGACCAATTTGGTTAACCTATGACAACATATGTTCCTAGGGGCATTAGGACCTCTAAGGACATATTTGGTTCCTTTCACTACTTTGAAAAGGGTCATAGGTTAACCTATGACCCTTGTCGATGCATTTCATGACAATATATATGCCTAGAGGCCTTGAGGCCCCTAGGGTTGCATTTGGTTTCTTCCAATTCATTAAAAAGGGTTGTTAATCTATGACCCCTCTCAAAGCATTTCATGACAACATATGTCCCTAAGGCCTTAGGCCCTATTAGGGATGCATTGGTTGGTTTGAATGCATTGAAAGGGGTCATATGTGACCCTTCTCAATGCATTTCATGACAACATATGTTTCTAGGGGCCCTAGAGCCCATAGGGACACATTTGGTTTTTTCCAATGCCCCATTGAAGCATATCATGACAACATATGTCCCTCAAGGCCCTAGGGCACCTAGGGATGCATTTGGCTACTTCAAATGTGTTGAAAGGGGTCATAGGATAACCTATGACCCCTCTTGATGCATTTAATGACAACATATGTTCCTATTGGCCCTAGGGCCCATAGGGACCGATTTGGTTGGTTCTAATATGTCAAAAGGGGTCATAGGTTAACTTATGACCCATCCTAATGTATTTCATGACAACATATGTCCATAGGGGCCCTAGGACCCTTGGGGATAGATTTAGCTAGTTTGAGTGCATCAAAAGGGTTCATAAGTTAACCTCTAACCCCTCTTGATGCATTTCATGATGACATATGTCTGTTGAGGTCCTAGAGCCGCTAAGGATGCATTTGGTTGCTTCTAATGACCTATGACACCTCTCAATGCATTTCTTGAGAACATATATCCTTTAGGGCCCTAGGGCACCTAAGAACACATTTGATTGCTTTCAATATATCGAAAGGGGTCATAGGTTAACCTATGACACCTCTTAATGCATTTCATGACAACATATGTCCCTATAGGCCCTAGGGCCCCTAGGGACTTATTTAGTTGGTTTCAATGTGTCAAAAGGGGTCATAGGTTAACCTATTACCCATCTCAATGTATTTCATGAAAACATATGTCCCTAGGGGGCCTAGGACCCCTAGGGATGCATTTGGTTGATTCCAGTGCATTGAATGAGGTCATAGGTTAACCTATGACCCCTTGTGATGTATTTCATTACAACATATATCCATAGGGGCCCTAGGGACCCTAGCGATGCCTTTGGTTTGTTTGAATATATTGAAAGGGGTCATGGGTTAACCAATGACCCCTCTTGATGCATTTCATGGCAACATATGTCCCTAAGGGCCCTAGGGTTCCTAGTGACACTTTTGGGTGCTTCCAGTGCATCAAAAGGGGTCTTAGGTTAACCTATGACCCCTCTTGACACATTTCATGACAACATATCTCCTTAGGTGCCCTAGAGCCCCTAGGAACACATTTGGTTGCTTCCATTGCATTGAAAGGGGTCATAGGATAACCTATGACCCCTCTTGACTCATTTAATGACAACATATGTACCTATGGGTCTTAGGGTCCCTAGTGATTGATTTGGTTGGTTCCAATGTGTTGAAAGGGGTCATAGGTTATCTTATGACTCATCCTTACACATTTCATGATAACATATGTTCTTAGGGGCCCTAAGGCCCCTAGGAACATATTTGGTTGGTTCTAATGCATCAAAAGGGTTTGTAGGTTAACCTATGACCCCTTTCGATGCGTTCCATGATGAAATATGTTCCTTGAGGGCCTAGAGCCCCTAGGGATGCATTTGGTTGCTTCAAATGTGTTGAATGGGGTCATAGGTAATAATACATTTCATGAGAACATACATCCCTCAAGCCCGCAGGGCACCTAGGGAAGCATTTGATTGCTTCCAATGTATAGAATGGGGGCATAGGTTAACCTATGACCCCTCTCAATGCATTTCATGACAACATATGTCCCTATAGGGCCTAGGGCCCCTAGGGACTTATTTAGTTAGTTCCAATGCATCAAAAGTGGTCATAGGTTAACTTATGACCCATCTCGATGCATGTCATCACAAAAAATGTCCCTAAGGGTTCTAGGACCCCTAGGGATCCATTTGGTTGGATCCAATCCATTGAAAGAGGTCATAGGTTAACCTATGACCCCTCTCAATGCATTTCATGATAACATATGTCCTTAGGGCCCCTAAGTATGCATTTAGTAGGTTCAAATGTGTTGAAAGGGGTCATTGGTTAGCCTATAACCCCTCTCAATGCATTTCATGACAACATATGTCCTAAGGCCCCTAGGGCCCCTAGGGAAGCTTTTGGGTGCTTCTAGTGCATCAAATTTGTCTTAGGTTGACTTAAGACCCATCTTGAGACATTTCATGACAAAATATCTCTTTAGGTGCCCTAGATCCCCTTGGGACAAATTTGGTTTCTTCCATTGCTTCAAAAGGGGGTTAACCTATGACCCCTCTTAATGCATTTCATGAAAAAATTATGTCCCTAGGGGACCTAGGGCCCCTAAGAACACATTTGGGTGCTTCTAGTGTGTTGAAAGAGGTCTTAGGTTAACTTATGCCCCCTTTTGACACATTTCATGACAACATATGTCCTTAGGTGCCCTAGTGCCCCTAGGGACACATTTAATTGCTTCCATTGCATCAAAAGGGGTCATCGGTTAACCTATGACCCCTTAATGAATTTCGTGACAACATATGTCACTAGGGAGACACATTTGGTTGCTTCTAATGCATTGATAGGGGTCATAGCTTAACCTATGGCCCCTCTCAATGCATTTCAAGACAACATATATCCCTATGCTCCCTAGAGCACCTAGGGATAATTTTTTTACTTCCAATACATCAAAAGGTGTCATAGGTTAACCTATGACCCCTCTAAATGTATTTCATGAAAAAAAATGTCCCTAGGGGCCCTATGGCCCCATTGCACCAATTTGGTTGATTCTAATGTATCAACATAGGTCATAGGATAACCTATGGTGCCTCTCGATGCATTTCATGATAACATATGTCCCTAGGGGCCCCCGAACCCCTAGGGACACATTTGGTTGCTTCTAATGCATCAATAGGTGTCATAGGTTAACCTATGATACCTCTTAATTCATTTCATGACAAGATATGTCCCTAAGGGCCCTAGGGCCTGTAGGGATGCATTTGGTTGCTTCCAATGTGTTTAAAGGGGTCATAGGTTAACCTATGACCCCTTTCGATGCATTTGATGACAACATATGCCCCTAGGGATGCATTCTTTGTTTCCAATATGTTGAGAGGGGTCATAGGCTCTCGATGCATTTCATGACAACATATGTCCATAGGGACGTTAGTGTTAGAATCTGATAAGATTAATAATCTAGAAAACTAGTGCAAAGAATAAATATCTAAACTATGAATGCAAATGATACAAAATCAAAATAGCATCATAGAGTTAGTCTCCAAGAGAGTAATGCAAATGCTGGAAGCAAAATAGCATTAAGAGGATGCAAAAACAAGAGATGCAAATACAAGCCAGGTAGCATGCTTATATAGGCTAGGAAGAGGGAGGAGGTGGCAACACCAACCAATGAGGAGCAACCATCTATCAGACTAAAGATAGAAAAGTATCTTCCCGAGATAGCTAATGGATGCTCACATGTAGGAAGGTGACACCTCACAACCATTCACCTAATAAGACATGCTTTATTAACCTAAGCGATATTATTAAAAGTGTAGGAAAAACCTAGCAAAATAGGAAAAATAAAAAACTACACTAACACCCCCCCATAAGCGAAGCTTAGGTGGATGTAGAAATGGGTCCCGAAAAGTCAAGCCTGATGAGGTACCCATGTACATAAAATTCCCCCAAAAGAGAGAGAAAAGAGACTCCCCAAAGAAAATTAGGACTCCAAGTGAGAGGAAGGCCCTCCCCAAAAAGATGTAGCATCCCGCACCTCCAGCAAAGCTTGCAAATTTTGTGCGGTAGATCCACTTACATCGAACAAGTTTTCTTCCCTTAGGAAAAGGGACAAGATCCCAAGTGTGGTTCCTCATCAAGGAACTATACTCTTCTTGCATAGCTGTATCCCACTCAAAAATACCAGAAGTCTCATGAAAGGACTGTGGATTTGAGGCAGTAGCAATGAAGATATGTCGAGCATCTTGGAATTGTGAACGAGTTTGCTTGGTGTCTGATGAATCCCCAACCCAATCACCTGCAAAATACAAGGTCTGTCTAGCCCAAAGTGGGCCAGAAGATGGAGAATATAGAGGAGAATCATCAACCTATAAATGATGGCTAGGAGAGGAAGGAGGTGAGTCCTCTAAATCACTCTCTGCATCAGAAGTGGAGGTAGAAGACTGCTCAAGTTAATCTGACCCATTAGAAGATCTATCATGTATTCCAAGTGACTCCAATGTCAAAGTAGAAGGCAATGCTATGACCATGCTCTACTTGTTAATTTGATGCAAGTAGTGGAAGTTAAGATGGCCAAACTACTCATGCCATAATCTGCTCACATCATTAGAGTGAGTGAGTGAAATAGTCAAAGGAGGATCAGGAACAAAGTGAGAAAACATATAGAGTCATGACTGATGATCTGTTCTCCCAACTGCAATTGTAGAATCATTGTGCAACTCATGTATCTCCACTGAATCAGGAGTGAACTCAACCTACTTGCCTAAACCTGTGTGAGTGATCTGGTGTACCGATAGGAGATTAGTTGATAATGAGTGTACACAAGGAACATCATGGAATGTGCCATCCCCCACATCAATAGAACCTCTCCCACTCACCTCAACAAGAGTGTTATCACCCATCAAAATAGAAGGCATAGTACATAGCTCCAAGGATGCAAGTTCTTCCTTAGATGAAGCCATGTGGTGTGAAGTACCTGAATCAAGAACCCAAGTGGATGGTGAGGAAGCAACTGCAAAAAGAGCCTTGCCCTTTCCTTTCCCCTTGCTATTTTCTTTTTCTTTGTTAGACCCTTCATCAAAATTTTGTTTGATAGACTCAGGAACATTGATATTATTCTTCTCAAGAATGTATGTCAAGTGATCAAGTTGTTTCTGCAAACATTTATGTTCATCATGACCAGGTCTTTTACAATAGGCACATTTGATCTTTTCTTTCTTAGGCTTATCGCCTTTGGAAGATGCTGTATCAATAGTTGCTTTTGAATAAATTGATATCTAATCCATCTTCTCCTCGCTATTCTTTTGTTTCTTGTCCTTACTATTGTTGTTACTACTTTGTCCTTGTTGTTCTTTCGTGTCTTGGTTGGCAGCCAAGGCATGTGACTTAGAGGACTTAAGAGTGCCCATTTGGATTAGCTTGTCCTGTTCTCGAGTGAGATTGATAGATAAATCATCTAAGGATGGCATGGTGAATTGAGTACCAAGTGCACCCTTAGTAGCATAGAAGGTAGAGACAAACACAGAATATTCTAAACTCAGCTTAGAGAGAATACTAAGAATCAGTTGTTCATCTTTCTTTTTAATTCGACATTGTTTTAACTGCAGCCTTAGTGATTTTAATTTGGTGAAAAAATCTTGGATTGTGTTGAAATTTCCCGGACTTAAACTAATTAATTCATTTTCCAACATATGACCCCTCATTGAATCTTGTGTGCCGAATAGTGTTTCTAGCTTTGTCCATACTTCATTTGGTGTATCCAAAGACTCAATGTGAAATAGCAAGTCAGGGGAAATAGACAAACACAATGTTCTATATGCCTCATCACATTTGTTAAACCACTTAGGCTTGTCTTCATCTTTAGCAAGTTCAGTTTCAAGTCCCATAGTTATCCTATTTAATCCAACTTTCTTTAAATGAATTGTCATGCGTGATTTCCACTCAAAGTAATTGTATGGAGTTAGGATGGGTATATTTTTTGATCCATGATGAAAAAATGCAGAGAAGAAATGTTAAAAAGAACAGAACCCAACTACGACAATGTCCCCCCCCCCCCCCCCCCCCCCCCGCCTTTTACTCAATCAAAGAACCCCCCCCCCCCCCACTTTATTTTAGTGCATTTACAACTACCACTAGAAAGAAATACTTAGTGGTCTTGATTTCAATGCATTACAAACCCTCATGAAGAGCATATGCTAAAAGTAAAACTTGGGCACAATAATCAAGGAAACAAATAGCACAACTGTGATCTAATCGAAAAATCATGCACTTTCAAAAAAAGAATCATCTCGATACGAGGTCGTATGAGAAACTTATGATCTTCTAAAGTTTCCAAAATGAGAACTGTGCATAGTCATGGCTGAGAATCTACAATTTTTGAAGAATTCATGCATGAAAATCAAAAAAAAACTCCACTAGTGGATATAGAACAAAAAAATAGCCAAGTTCATAACAAGAATCATCAAAATTGGAGTCCGTATGATCAAGAATGAGACATTTGAAAACTGCATTCAAATCTGTGACTGCCAATGAAGAGGGGTATGGCTATAGCCTTTCATACTCGATTTTGAAAAATATAAAACTTGCATGCAAAATCTAAAAGATACCTAGATGGTTTTTCGGGGCTGCGAACAAAACCTAGAAAGCATTTTTCTTGTTGATGTACAAAAGATGCTGCTATAGTGTAAATTAGACGCCTTTAACAGTAAAAAATGGCCCCAAATCTCAAAAACTGACCCCAGCAGCCAAAATATGACATGAAAATGCTGGATCAGCTTGCTAAGTCCATCAATGGCATGTTGGAACTTGCAATACTGATTGAAAACTCCAAATATGCAAGTTGGTTGTCACATTTGAGATTGAAACCCCAGAAAAAAAACCATTTTTGTCAAAACTTTTTTTGATTCTCAGGATCATCCAAAGATGCAAGAGAAGAGCATATTTCATTTTTCAAAAAACTACAATAAAGTTTATTAGCCCCCCCCAAATCTCTCAAATAAGGAAACTAAAATCTACTCTTGCACATAGAAAAGCTCTGATACCATGTTAGAATCTGATAAGATTAATAACCCAGAAAACTAGTGTGAAGAATAAATATCTAAACTATGAATGCAAATGATACAAAATCAAAATAGCATCATAGAGTTAGTCTCCAAGAGAGTAATGCAAATGCTGGAAGCAAAATAGCATTAAGAGGATGCAAAAACAAGAGATGCAAATACAAGTCAAGTAGCATGCTTATATAGGCTAGGAAGAGGGAGGAGGTGGCAACACCAACCAATGAGGAGCAACCATTTATCAGACTAAAGATAGAAAAGTATTTTCCCAAGATAGCTAATGGATGCTCACATGTAGGAAGGTGACACCTCACAACCATTCACCTAATAAGACATGCTTTATTAACCTAAGTGAGATTATTAAAAGTGTAGGAAAAATAAAAAACTACACTAACACTTAGGGCCCCAATTGGCACATTTGTTTTCTTCCAATGTGTGGAAGATGCATTTCTTGACAACATATGACCCTTGAGGCCTTAGGGCCCTTAGGGACACATTTAGTTTCTTTGTATCCTCTGAAAGGGGTCATAGGTTAACCTATGAGCCCTCTCAATGTGTTTTATGACAACATATGTTCCTAGGGGCTCTAGGGCCCCTAGGAACTCATTTGGTTTCTTGGAATGCATTGAAAGGCATCATAAGTTTACATATGACCCCTGTCGATATAATTCATAACAAAATATGTCTCTAGGGGCCCTAGGACCCTTAGGGATGCATTTGGTTGCTTCCAATGTATCGAAAGGGGTCATAGGTTAACGTATGAACCACCTTAATGCATTTCATGACAACATATGTCCCTAGGGGCCCTAGTGCCCTTAGGGAAGCATTTGTTTGGTTCTAATGCATCAAAATGGGTCATAGGTTACCTATGAACCCTTTTGATGCATTTCATGACAACATATATCCCTAGGGGCCCTGTGACCCCTAGGGACTCATTTGGTTGATTGCAGTGCATTGAAAGGGGTCATAGGTTAACTTATGACCCCTTTGGATGCTTTTCATGACAACATATGTCCCTAGGGTCCCTACAACCCCTAAGGACCCATTTGGTTTGTTCCAATGCATCAAAAGAGGTCATAGGTTAACATATGACCCCTCTGAACAGATTTATGACACCATATGTCCCTAGGGGCTCTAGGAGTCATAAAGAGCTATTTGGTTGGTTACAATGCATTGAAAGGACTCATAGGTTCCTTTCGATGCATTTTATGACAATATTACATTTTACAGTAATAATACTATATATTTTAATATAATAATAATATATTACTATATTATATAACAATAATAATCATGTATATTAGTATATTATATTGAAAAATAATAATAACCATATATATTACTATATTATATTTAGTTATAGTAAGAATAATAGTAATCATATATAATAATAATAATAAACATATTCATAATCAGATATAATAATAATAGTTAATAGTAATAATCATAATCATATGTAATAATAATAGTGACCACACTTCCCAAATTTTCATTTCCCTCCAAAATTTTTAATGTGGGTAGTTTCCCTCCAAAATTTTGGAAATTGGAAAACTGGGACTTTTTCGGTACCTAATTTCATATCGAGTATCCAATCTATAATCAGATACATTATTTGAAATTGGTTAATCGATTAGGCTTGGTATTTACCAAACCTATTTGGTCAACTTAGAAAATGTGTTTGAGAAGGGTTTCACTGACATTCAAACTTCAAGTAGCTATTTGATAATATTATTTTCATGGAAATTTAATAAAACAAAGAGTTTTTTTATAACACTCTCAAGATTCCATCAATATAATTTCTATCAAATTCTAAGTTCAATAAGTATTTATTAGTTAATTTTTAATGAAGATGATTGTAAAGTGCTGATTGACATACTAATTGAAAAATAGCTATAAATTTCAAATAGTGTAATATTTTTGAAATCCAAAAGTTGCATCACATTCTATGCTTTTCCTAGTATAAGTAAAAGAATAAAAATTAATTTGGTAAAGTTTTCAACTAGTTAAGGTGGTCAGACATGGGAGTTTTTTAATTCTCGGAAAGTTATAGTAGAAAATTCATATTTAATTATTTATTTGGAATAAAAATACCCAAAAATATGCGTCACGTCCGAGCGTGAGTCTAATTTTTATATCTATAATTATATTGCAAAATATTATCATTTGATTTTGTTTAAGCTGGTTAGACATATACCTACTTTTTATTTTTGCCTTGAAATTTTTGTATTACTGCATTAAAATCTAAAATTTTGACCAATCAAATATTTTTTTCTCTAGATAAGCCCTAATAGTTTAGAAACTACATTCAATTTTTTATAGATTATTTTCTTACAACTTTTTGATATAAAGTGGAAGACCACTTTAAAATTATGCGTCAAGTTGACATAACCCTGATTTGCTAGTTTTGTAGAAGTTGATGAAAGCCAACTTCATAGCTCGCCAAGATCATTTGCATGCAAATAGCATACTAAAGAGAAACCGAAGAAGGAAAGGAAGGGCTTGGAGAAACTCAATAGAGTGAGAGAAATTATATTGCAATAATGAAAAATGAAATTTCTATACAAAAATGCAATGGGATAGCCTATTTATAAAGGCCTCTAGGAAGCTTGTCGAACAAGCTAGAAAGAGCTAGGAGATAATATAGACAATAAGCATACACCCACAAAAGGTTATCAAAAACTCCTATATGACAACTAATAAATAAATGCATTTATCCTAAGTTAACTTAAGTAAAGCGTAAATAATAATTATTTTCTTTAACACCCCACCTTAAGTGGGGAATGCACTTAAGCTTACAAAATATAAGATGAAATGTAGAATGGGTCTTGACAACTAGGCCATGTTAGGTACCTATGTAAAAATTAAAAGAAATGCAACCTTTGAAAATGGGGAAAGAGGGGAAACCTCATGGGAAAAACCCTCCCCCAAAAAGAGGTAAGCACAAACATGTTGAAAAAACATGAAGTAAGGAATGCCTCAACAAGACCCCCCAATGACAACTTTTGTAACCCCAAGCATAGATCACAACTGAAGATAGCATGTTGATGCAAAAGGTTTAGTGAAGATATCAGCAATCTATGCCTATATAGGAATGTACTCCAATGCAATAACACCATCCTAAATCAGCTGACAAATGAAGTGCATATGCAACTCATTTTCTTAGTATGCTAATGCTCCACTGAGTTGCAAGAAATATGAAAGGAACTCTAATTATTGCACCACAAAATAGTGGGAAAATTTGGAGGAAAACCAAACTTAGTCATCAATTACCAAAGTCATAAAACCTCTTGACTAGCAAGTATTGTGGCCTAGTACTCAACCTCTATAGATGAAAGTGCACAAGCATTCTACTTCTTGCACAACCATGTGATAGGACCAGAGCCAAGACAAAACACAAAGCCAAAAGTAGAATTTTTATTAGTGACATCATTGGCCCAATCTGAGTCAATGTAGCCAACAATGTGAGGAGTCCCCATGATGTAATAAATGCCATATATGAGTGTGCCCTAAATGTATCTCAAAATATGTCTGGTAGCATGCCAGTGACTCTCATGAGGGTTTCTAGAAAACTGAGAGACAAGGCCAACTATAAAGGAGAGATCAAGACTAGTGCGTATTAGGTACAACAAGCTACCAACCAACTACCAATACAAAGTAGCATCTAGTGAAGGCAAAGAGAAGGAGGTAAGACAAGGTGACACTCAACTGAAAAGGTGTTGGAGTAGGGTTGCAATTAATCATGTCAAAGCATTGAAGTATATCAAGAGCATACTTCTACTAATAAACAAAAATTCTAGTAGAGGATTGAACAATCTAGAGACCAATAAAATAGCATAGTAAACCAAGATCAGTCATCTCAAACTGGTCCATCAATGCATGCTTAACACCTTAAAGCATAGAGGATGAGCTACCATTTAGCATAAGATCATCAACATATAGGACAAGAATCAAGATCTCATCTCCAAGACACTAAATGTACATTGTAGGACCAAAATGGCAGTAGTTGAAGCTTGTAGAAAGTAGAAAAGAGTCCATCTTCTCATACCAAGCCCGAGGGGCATGTTTGAGACCATACAATGAGCATCAAAGTCTATAAACCAAGGAGGAATCTTGTACAAAACTTGAAGGCTGCTTCATGTAAATCTCCTTAGTGAGATCATTGTGTAGGAAGACACTCTTCACATACATCTAAAAAATAGGTATCCCTGTAAATTTGCAAGGGATAAGACAAGGTGGATAGAATTCATCTTGGCAATAGGGGAAAATGTCTCAGTGTATTCAATACCCTAAACTTGCAAAAAAACCTTCACAAAAAGACGAGCCTTGTGCTTATCAATCTAACCATCAACAACATACTTAGTATGATAGATCCATTTTCATTTCACTAGCTTTCTTCCCTTAGGAAGAGTACAAAGATCCCAAATATGATTCTTCATCAAAGAAGAATATTCCTCCTCCATTGTACTATCCAATTTAGAATGTCCTGTCTCTTTTCCAAATGTTTGATGATCATCACAAATAGCATGACTGAGAAGACTAGAACCTATAGTATGAAAATGGGTGTGATACGAAGTGGAAGGGTCAAGAGCTAGAGATCCTATAGCCTCAACTATATCTTGAGCCCATTTAGGAATTTGGGGAGGATCATAAATGAAACAAACTAGAAGAGAGGGGGAGTAGTGGGAGGTGAAGTAGGCATTAGAGGTGAGGTATGAACTACAGGAGGGCTCTCATCAATCTCAACATCCCATCAAAATAGGACTTCTCTAGAATTAGGATCAAACAACCTATAAGTCTTAACATCCTCATAGTACCCAACAAAAATGAGTGGTTGACTCTTTCATTCCATTGAGCCCATGCTACTCTCCCAAAAACTAAGAATGACGATACATCAGGCTTGACATGAGACCAAGCCTCCTCAGGAGTCATATGTCAAACTACTTTGTGAGGCATCCAATTCTAAATATAATTGGCACAATTGACTACCTCTACCCAAAAACATAAATCCACGGACCTGGCCTAAATCATACAATTAGCCATCTCCCAAAGTGTTATGTTCTTTCTGTCAGCCACACCACTCGATTGAGGAGTGTAGGGCACTAAAAATTGATGTTGAAAACCATGTTCATAGCAAAAATTCCTAAAATCTTGGTTCACATACTCCCCCCATTATCCATGCGTACCCATTGAATAGAAAGACTAGACTACTTCTCTACAAATGTTTTGAATACTCAAAATGAATCAAAGACTTTAGACTTGTACTTCAAAAAGTACACCCATGTGCATCTGGAGAAGTCAACGATGAATGTAAGCACATATATAACACCTAAAAATGAAGGAGTAGGAAATGACATGAGGTCACTATGAATCAAATCCAAAGGCACCAAAGCATGAGTGGATGATCTATGTGGAAAAGAATCCCTATGTTGCTTGCCAAGTGCACAACCCTAACAAACACCATCTGTATAGAATATTTTGGGGAAGCCCAAGAACAAGTGCCTGTGTGCTCATCTACTGAAGATATTTGTAATTGACATGACCAAAATGCTCATGCCAAAGTGTACTTACTAAATCTGCATGTGCAACAAGAAGTGAACCTGTGTCATTAGAAGACTCAAATCCATCAAATCTATACAGGTGAGATGCAGAGTCAACACTCCTAGAAGCCACAATCATCTCAAAATCATGTAAGTCCTAGATAACCACATCATGTGGTGAGAAATCAATTGTCCTACCAGAGCCAGAGTGGCAAATCTGATAGATGGACAATAGGTTCATCAAAATATCAAGAACACAAAGAAAATCCCAAAGAGAGCCCCTAGCTAATGCAACAGAATTAGAACCCATAACTAAAAGTTGTGATGAGTTCCCAATAGTAATCTGAAAGGTAGCAAAAGGATCAAGTGAAGTGAGTAACTGCTGAGTGTTTTTCATATGGTGAGAGGCACCAAAATCAAGAATCTAGTTAGGCCCTAAAATCGTAGCTCAAGCAAAAAGAGCATGACTTTTCCATGTAGGGGGGATGAAGACTTAGGAGTAGAAATATGATGCTCCTTCATGGCTTCCCCTAAATCCTCCAAATGCTTCCAACACCTAGAAATGGGATGTCTTTCCTTGCCACAAAAACTGTAGGTCTGACTTAATTTCTTCTTGGTCTTGGAGGTAGACTCAGTAGACTTCGAAGAATCTTTACCCTTTGGAGGGTTAGATAGAGGTGTAGGATCAATTTTTGGTGTATCTTTCTTTGATTTAGATTTCTTCTTTGATTTCCCTTTAGAAGATTGAGCAACCAATGGTTGGCTGGAAGAGCCAGTGGCATCCACCTATTGGATCTTTTCTAGTTCCCATGTCAACTGATCACAAAATGGCTCAAATGAAGGCATCTGATGTTTGTTACCCAAGGCATCCATAGTAGAGTAGAAAGGGAAAGAGAAGATTTGATACTATCCTCACAACTTTGAGAGTATCAAAAAGATACACTCATCATCTATTTTATTTTTCTCACATCCCTACAAAATTGTATGCAGAGATTTGAAATTCATCAAGAAGTCTTCAATAGTGGGAATGTTGGATGATGTCAAAGAGGTCAACTCTACATCAACCTGAAGTGCTCAAAATTCATTCACTATGCCAAAAAAAGTCTAGAATTTGTTCCAACTAGCCCATGGAGTGGTCAAACCATCCAAGTGAAATAGTAGACTACCTAAAAAATATAGTGCAATCAATCCTATGGCTTCATCCATTTTGTTTTTGTGTTGAAGAACCTCAAAGCGGCACTATAGAATAGGTTAGTTCTTATCCAAACATGACCATAGGCCTCGTGACATGAGAAGCCTAGTAATTTTTGCTTTCCAGGTGTGATAGTTGTGTGGCATAAGCTAGGTCACTAAAGGATCCAACATTGAGAGAAGAAGATAGAAGTAGAAGGGTCTTATTTTGAAGTAAATTATAGAAAAGAAAATGCCTCCTCACAATTGATAAAGATATCCCTCAAATACCAAAGAAAACAACTATAGAAAGCACAAAAACTAAGAAAAGAACCTAGATTCCAAATGTAGAGGAGGAAACAGAGGCCTTTAATTCAATGCCAAAAATGGAAGCTCAAATGATCTTGAAATGAAATGGAACTAGAATCATTGTCTGTCTCTAAACTACATTTTTGGCACAACTTTTAGATCAAAAAAATACCTCTGTATGCTCAAGTTATGACAAAAAAACTAATTGCTACTCCAAAAGACAAGCTCACTAAAAAATTACAGATATGATAAAACATTTGACAGTCATATAGCCATCAATTAGATGTTGCTAGAAAAAATATAAGCACCAAAATGTTGATGTTAATAGCCAAAATATGATGTCACCTTGCTAGAAACTAATGTCAATAGGGTGTCCTGTGCTGATGATGTAAGCCCCATGAAAAATGAAATCACACTAGAATGCTGACATGGCAGGTTGAAAAGATGATGTGTCCAGGTCAGAGAATGATGTGTATAGGTCAAAGAATGACATCACATGGTGCAATCATCTGGCGGCAACACTATGGGTAGAGGTGGCGGCAGAGCATTGATCATTGGTGGCATGATCAACGATGGTGGTGTTGGAATAGTGTGACTAGGGAAGCTAAGCAGCGACCAAAGGCTAGTGGCATTGTGTTGGCTTTGCAATGTTATTGTTAGCAATAGTGGTGCCAAGTGGTGTAGTGGTTGTGCTGCAGTGGCGTAACCACATTTTTAAAAAAAATTCCTGCATAATAAATACATCCATATGGCCTCTTGGGGGGGAAAAATTTTTGCCAGATGCTACGGAAGCCAAAAAATGAAAATTTTATATGAATCTTGACTATAATAGGCCTTCTGAGCACAATGGAAGCATCTATTTGAGCACAAAGTGCCTTGAAAAAATTCTCTTCCTCTTGATTGAAGAAAAAATCATGAACAAACTAGGGTTTATGGATTCAAAAATCCTTCAAATCATGAAGCAATAGGGACACACTGATACCATGTAGAAGTTGATGAAAATCAACTTCATAGCTCACCAAGATCACCTGCATGCAAATAACCCACTAAAGAGAAACCAAAGAAGGAAAGCAAGGGCTTGGAGAAACTCAACAAAGCGAGAGAAATTATATTGCAACTATTAAAAATGAAATCACTATACAAAAATGCAATGGGAGATCTTGTTTATAAAGGCCTCTAGGAAGCTTGTAGAACAAGCTAGAAAGAACTAGGAGATAAAGTTGACAACTAAGCATACATCCACAAAAGGTGGATTATCCTCCATGTAGGTGAGAAGATAAGTATGACTAAGTAGAAAAAAACTCTCGTGTTGTCAACAACTCCTAGATGACAACTAATAAATAAATGCATTTATCCTAAGTAAATTTAAGTAAAGTGTAAATAATAATTATTTACTCTAACATGTTTTTCATTGCCACTTAAGGCCATAGTTTGGTTGACCATGATCCTGCACATACCCATTATACTCTCAAAATTTTCAACCATCTCTACTATAAATTCATTAATTTGGTATAGTACTTGTGTGTCTTTCTTCCATACCACAATTCCATTTGAAGGGAAAAAATTTTCTACATAGAAAAATAAACAGGTTAACAAAGAACCAAACCTATATGGACTTTTCCTTGAAACTTAGATACTTTCCATGTTCTTGTTAAGTTGAATCAACTACAGCTTGATAAGATTGAAAGATAGATTCTTCTTCACCATCTTTAGTGCTAGGTCAACAGATTTGCATGATACATTGTTTAGATGGCTCACGCTATATATCTTATGTGCTATCACATGGATTCCAAACTTGAACTCCATGTCCTTAACACCATTCAAATTTATTCCTCTATTTTCCCACTCGATAAGAGCTTTCTTAGCTAGTTCAATCTGACCTAGGGTTTTTGTGGTCTTTTCCTTGTTCAACACTGGCAACTTGGTGATCTTGTGGGTCATTTTCTTTATAATCTAGATAGGGCGATCCAACAATAAATGCATTTCATGGACTCATCTCAAGATGAACCTAATCCGCTTTCCTTGAAAATCTCTTAGCATATGTAGAATATGTGTGAAACCCTTCATCTCCAAGTATTTATGCTTGAGTTTCAAAACACCATCCACACATGGCTCATTGTATGCCTGGCTCATCTCTAAGGTTTCTAGTTCTTGATTTGAGAAATGATAAAATGAACTAATGTCATGAATGAGAAGTACCTTTGGTGGAATATGAGATTGCACTCTACGAGGGTCAAGTGCCTCTACAACTATTGGACTCAACTTGAATTTAAGAGCCTTGCAATCAACTCAAAAAATTAACATCTCTGAACCCTTTTTCACCTTTCTGTTAAAAGATGTCATTTGCTCAGTTAAAATTTTGAATATGGGATAAATATTGAACAATAGCTTCTTGAATTGTTAGAGGGCTCTAAAATCACTCTTTTCTCTAAACTCTGAAAATTCATGATGAAATAATACATTTGGCTTTCTCCTTTCAAGAAAATTCAATCTTTGCCATCACCATTAATTGTTCATATAATTCTTTTCCCAATGATAGGTTTTCCTCCACTCAGTTTAGTCTTTATTTCTTGGAAGACATCTTTAACTTAGGAAAGTCTTTTGACTTGGTAGGAACTACCAACTCAGAGAGAACTTCAAACTCAATAAGGTTACCATCATTTAGTTTGAACTTGGTTCTCAGTAACCAACGAGACATTTGCATCCAAAACATGGTAAGGATATGAAACTTGACCTTTCATAGTAAGGTCTTGCAACCTGACCTTGCTCAGTAAGGTTACCTGGTTATTACACCCCTTACCATATTCTTATGCTTTATAATATTTTTAGCCTTTGATTTCTTTTCATCTTCTATTCTTCCTCAACATAACTTGAACATCTTGCTAAGAACTAAATGAATAGAGGAAGAATGGAAGATGAAAAGAAATCAAAGGCTAACAATATTAGAAAATAAATAAGGCAACAATGGGTGCATAAATCTCTAGGGGATGCAAGCCAAAATAATGAAATCATTAACACCCAAGTCAATGAGTTGAGTGACTCAACCATTTAAACTTAGACATCCATGGAGATTACTAGAATTTAGATTTAGAAGAAGACACCCCATACTAGTTCTAGTTAGCAAGTAGAAGATCTATATTAGCACTCAAGACGCACAAGGATGACCAAGTTATGATGAAAATTGAAGACCTTATCGAGCAAGGTCAGGTTGCATATCCTTACCATGTTTACTTTCTAACTAGAACTAGTATGGGGTTTCTTCTTCTAAATCTCAATTCTAGTAATCTCCATGGATGTCTAAGTTGAAATGGTTGAGTTACCCAACTCATTGACTTGGGTGTTAACAATTTCATGATTTTGGGTTGCATCCCCTAGAGATTTATGTACCCATTGATGCCTTATTTATTTTCTAATATTGTTATCCTTTGATTTCTTTTCATCTTCTATTCTTCCTCTATTCATACAGTTCTTGGCAAGATGTTCAAGTTATGTACATAAATCTCTATGTCCATTCACTTGGTTATTATGTACATAACTTGAACATCTTGCTAAGAACTATATGAATAGAGGAAGACTAGAAGATGAAAAGAAATCAAAGGCTAACAATATTAGAAAATAAATAAGGCAGCAATGGGTGCATAAATCTCTAGGGGATGCAAGCCAAGATCATGAAATCATTAAGACCCAAGTCAATGAGTTAGGTGACTCAACCATTTCAACTTAGACATCTGTGGAGATTACTAGAATTGAGATTCAAAAGAAGACACCCTATACTAGTTCTAGTTAGCAAGCAGAAGATCTATATTAGCATTCAAGATGAACAAGGATCACCAAGCCATGATGACAACTAAAGACCTTACCAAGCAAGGTCAAGTTGCAAGACCTTACTGTGAAAGGTTAGGTTGCATATCCTTACCATCTTTACTTGCTAACCATTAGAAGAATATCCTTAATATTACTTGTTAAACATTTGGTTAGAAAATGGCTCTTAAATTCAAGAAGATCTTTAACTTATAGATAACTTGAACATCTTGCTAAGAACTGTATGAACATAGGAAGAATAGAAGATGAAAAGAAATAAAAGGCTAACAATATTATAAAATAAATAAGGCAGCAAAGGGTGCATAAATCTCCAGGGGATGCAAGACAAAATCATGAAATCATTAACACCAAAGTCAATGAGTTGGCTGACTCAACAATTTCAACTTAGACATCCATGGAAATTACTAGAATTGAGATTTAGAAGAAGACACCCCATACTAGTTCTAATTAGCAAGTAGAAGATCTATATTAGCATTCAAGATGCACGATGATCACCAAGCTATGATGACAACTAAAGACCTTCCTGAGCAATGTCAAGTTGCAAGACCTTACTGCAAAAGGTTAGGTTGCATATCCTTACCATGTTTACTTGCTAACTAGAACTAGTATGGTGTGTCTTCTTCTAAATCTCAATTCTAGTAATCTCCATGGATGTCTAAGTTAAAATGGTTGAGTCACCCAACTCATCAACTTGGGTGTTAATGATTTCATGATTTTGGCTTGCATCCCTTGGAGATTTATGCACCCATTACTACCTTATTTATTTTCTAATATTGTTAGCCTTTGATTCCTTTCATAGTAAGGTCTTGCAACCTGACCTTGCTTGGTAAGGTCTTTAGTTTTCATAATAGCTTGGTGATCCTTGTGCATCTTGAATGCTAATATAGATCTTCTACTTGCTAACTAGAACTAGTATGGGGTCTCTTCTTCTAAATCTCAATTCTAGTAATCTCCATGGATGTTTAAGTTGAAATGGTTGAGTCACCCAACTCATTGACTTGGGTGTTAATGATTTCATGGTTTTTGCTTGCATCCCGTGGAGATTTATGCACCCATTGGTGACTTATTTATTTTCTAATATTGTTAGCCTTTGATTTCTTTTCATCTTCTATTCTTCCTCTTTTCATATAGTTCTTAGAAAGATGTTCAAGTTATGTACATAAGAAATACCTTTTCGTAGTGTCTCTCTTCTTCAAGTTATGTTTTATACACTTTTCTCCAATGCGTCCAAACTCACCACAATAGTGACACCTACACTATGCATTATAATCACAACCAAATATTACTTTCACAATTTTCTCTGTTGGGTTCCACTTCTTGGTCTTGTACTCTAAATATTTGTGTGCTTGTTTATTGCAATTGTGACAGTTTCCTTCAAACGTAGGTTTCTCTGTGCATTCACTTGCTCTATGTCCATGCTTATTATAGTTGTAATACTTTCCATTGAATTGTTCTTTACCATTGCTCCAACACTTATTTGATGTATGACCTATCTTACCACAATGATTACAAGTAGGTCTTTTATTCTTTTGAGCTCCTTGCTGAGATGGTTCACCTTTATCTATATAGCCTAATCCAAATTTACCTTTGTGTCTTAGTTAATTTTTCCCATTCAACTGATTCACACTTTCTTGAGATTTCATCATTCTGTCATTGGTTTGATTTTCCATGCTAAAACCATTCTATAATTTTTCATTTTTTGATCTTAGGTTCATAAGCTCTTGCTTTGCATCACTGATTTGATCAATAAATTCTACTTACTATAGTGATAGTTGATGGATTTCATTGTCTTTTTATTCTATCTCTTCCTTGGATTTTTCCTTTTGTCCATGACTTCACACATCTTGACTAATTGCATTTCTTGCTCTCTTTTCAACCTTTTGTCTTCTTCTTGAAGATTGAGCTTCTTCACAAGTATGTCTTTTATTGCCACATCAACTTCATCTAAACTTTTCTCTTGGTATAAGTCTTCAATTCTTTCTTCATCGTAGAGATTATCATTCATCTGTATTGCAAGATCTTTTCTTCTTTTTAGAGATTGAGAGAGTTGCTCATTTTCTTTCTTGAGTTGTCCAATGGCCAATTCTAGATCCAACTTTTCATTCTCAATAGCCTTTTTTTAGCCTGTATACCTCCATTGCCTCTGATATTTTCTCAAGCTATTAAACTTTTAATGTGAGAACCAAAAGCTCTTATACCAATTGTGAAATATAAGGTAGGCTAGGTTAGTAAGAGGGGATGGGTGAATCAAGAAAGAATAAAACATTAAACTTAATTCACCAATTAAACCATTACTACAAAATCTAATCTAGTTGCATGCATGAAAGAATGAAAGCAATAAAACATTCATATCACTTTGACATGTAATACATGGTAACCCAAAAACCTTCCAAATAGAATGTAAAACTAGGGTGAGGATGATATCCAAAAGCTTTATGACTGCAATATAAAGTTGGCATGTTAAGACTTACAATTAGTCACTTCTGAGGACCTTCTTTGTTAGGAGAAATAAGGACTATTAGTCCACCTTGTGAAAGGATTTTACAAACATGCAATGAAGTATGCACTTTATTAGGAGATTTAAAATAAGACTATTAAGTCCACCTTGTTATAGGATTTGATTGATGCACCTATTAGGATGAACTAGTGGCTGATCTCTGATCTACAACCTTGATTTGTTGAATGAGATTCCTTAAATTGCAATGATCACCTGACTATGATAGATAAGTCTCTCCTTTTCCTTATATTTTTTTAGCCTTCTTCAATTCACACTCATTTGCTTCTTACTTTTTCACATTTTGATGACTAGATATGATATAATACATTACATATATACCAATCCACTTGATTACCTTCTGGAGTCAGCTACATTACCAAATTCATCATAATTCACAAAGTTAGCCCACTGCTATAACTCAAGTTTTGAAGACAACTCAGTGATGTTCTGACACTTGGGAAACACTGTCAACACTCAAAAAACTTAGGCACTTGGTTGACATTAAAACTTCGTCCATAATGATCACTTCAAGTAGCAGGAACTCAGTTAGCACTTTATGACTCAATGAACGCTGAGAAACTCGGTAGATACTGAATCACTCAATTGACTCTGTGATGCTCAATCAACTCTAAACTCACTTTAATAAAATTGTGAGCTTTTCTAACATTGATATACTTGGTTAACACTATAAAGCTTGGTTAACACTAAGATCTTCATCACTTCTACTGGAAATCTTGGTAGACTCTGCTATGCTTGGGAAATACTATAAACTATCTCAGATGCTTGGTAGATACCCTGAAGCTTAGCATGAACTAAAATTTGACTCTTTAGCTCAGTAGTAACTAAAACTAACTAAGTGTTAAGTCACAAATAGAAAAAATTGACCTTAATGTCAACATGATCAATATCCTCCAACAAAGATTAAGTCATACCTTGACATTGCGATGAATCAAGATACATTAGGTGCTTTGTCATCAATTCCTCTTAGAGTGTTAATAGTACATGATATTCTATCATGTTACATGTCTAAGGTTGGAGAGATTGGAGATTATGAAATGAGAAATTCCTATGATAAATTGTAAAAAAATGGAATCCTGAGAGATGAGAATAAGATCATTGCCAAGAAAGGGCTTACTCATGCCTTGGCATTCTTGAAGGTTTTTAAAGTGGAATAGATATAGATTATGCTAAGAAGAGTACACAACATAAAATTGTGGTTAGAAGGTGGACCAAAAATGATTAACAAGGCAATAATGCACCAAGTGACAAGTTATCCAATCCTAGATTGGGTGAAGACAATGAGGTTTGCAACAAAGAACATTATTGAAGATCAAATGTAGGCCAAGTGGAATGGCTAAGGAATTTTGATTGATGGAATTAAGGATCATATGTTGAATTTGGTTTATGTGTGATGGCACACAAACTCTATTAGTTGAGTCATTTGAACAACATTCCATGTATTGAAGTAGACCTAGTTTATAAGATTGTGAAGAAAGATAATAGCTATGACCTTGCTAAGTTATAATTGCAACAATTATCTAAAAATCTTGGAGTAATAATAAAAGCCAAGAATACATCATGTAAGTTTGAATCATTATTAGTTTATATATTTTTCTATGTACAAAATTCATTTCCACCTATTGGAACCATAGTATGGGATAGAAAATGACCCATGACTAAGAAAATAAATGGTTTTGTTGGAAAATTGGGTAAAAAATTTGAAACCATAATAGATGGTTACTTTGAAGAATTTAAAGGAAAGATGAAAAAAAATGAGGATTCGAAAATCAATTGTAAACCACTATTATGAAAATATTTTTTTGAGGGTGGAAACTGATTTTACATATGCACAAGAAGTATTAGCAAGGGTTGCATGGTTAGGACCAATGTAATATAAAGTGAATGTGGATGAAGTCATTGTAGTAGTTATTGCCCTCTTATCTAAGTAAATTGATGGAAATGTCAATCCCTTTAAATATTATGAGTGAGCCAAGATTAAAATGATAATGCAAACTAAAGTGTCCAAGATGGACAAAAAGAGGGAAAAGATGTTAGAAGGTAAAGTCCACAAAGATAACTAAGAGGGGGGTGATTTAGTTATGCAACTATTAAAATAATTTTCAACCTTATTAATTCTTAATCATGTGAACAATATAATTAACAACCATAAGAAGATATACATACACAACTGTCCAAACAACTCTAGGGTCAAGACCACCTAACTCACTATCCAACTACTCTTTGTATTATTCCTTGTAGAATAATAGAAATGAAATAATCTCAGCTCCTTCTTTGTCCTCTTCACTAGACCAAACCTCTTCTCATTTTTTTACCAGATCACCACCTTTATATCTAATAATCCTTGGATCATTTACTTGCATTTACCAAATACTTTGCATATCACACACTGGAATGTCTACTACAGAACAAGGATAATAACTTTCCTTTATATCATATCTTAAAAATAATTCCTTGAGTTGATCTTGATGCTTTCCCAATTAATTATATAATAGGACCTCTTTAAGATAGAAAAATATTTTACAATTACACAACACTGTCAGCTCACAGTATTCACATCTTTTCACACATGTGGTAACTGGCCATGTACACATATCATCCAAACAATTTCTCAAGTAGTCTATCTGCATACTATCCTCTATAAGTTGGGAATATCTCCTTCATGTCTTTGAGTTTCTATATGTTCTCATGTCTACTTTATTAGGAAAACATATAGAGTATATCCTCAACCATGCTTGAAATAATCATCAATGTATAGTCTATATGATCTCATTCTCCATCTTCTACTCTACTAGTCTTCACAAAAACAATGTTTTTTTGACATCAATGAGAAACGTAGTCATGAATGCAACATGTCAATACTTGCTAATTCTTAAAATAATCCCCCAAATGACTATCATCAACATTAATGCTAATAATATCCCCCTTTAGCATTGATGACAACATAGATGAAAAATATCTAAGCTCTAAGAATACCCAATCAAACTTTGCTACTATTGTTGTTGTTTTCTTCTTTTCAAATATTCTTCATCAATAAAATGATAAACTCATAAGAATAGTGATATGTCTATATTTTCTTACTCTTAGGATCAATATTAGTTGTTCACACTCTAACTCTCATTCTTTAATGGATGGTCATTAATTTTTACACTTCTTCCCCATTCAACTTTTATCCCCATTGACATTAATAAATACATGAACAATTATTCCTCATACATGCATCTCCCACAAAAGATGTTATCATATACTCTTTCTCCCCAATTATGCTAGAAGATTTTTTCATGCAGTCTCTCCCCCATTGACATTAATGACAAAGGATTCAATATGTAAATCATCTACTCCAATTTTTTAATCATCTCAAGTGTCCAAAGGCACTATAAACAACCTACGAAGATTTGATGATGACTTTTCTCATCACAGATACTCTTCCATACAGGAAACATCAAAATTTAGTATAGATAAACAATAATGGTATATACCACTAGACTAATGCATTCTGTGTATCATCTACTCAAAAATAGGAAGGGGCATAGCCCCATGCATAGCTCACAAGTAATCAAATGTATCTTTAGGAAAGGGCTTCATAAAGATATCTACAATCTTCTCTTTTGTACTTACATACTCTAATCTAATTTCTTTCTCTAAAAATTTCTCTCTTAAAACATGATATGTGATAGATATATGCTTAGTCTTGGAATGCAATATAAGATTGTTAGATATACTCATTGTACTTACGTTATCATAATGTATGACAAAAAGTTTTGAATACTGTATCCCAATTTGTTCTTAGACATCTACTTCATCCTCCTGATCTGATTACTACTACATACTTTGTTTCTTTTGTACTCTATGAAACACACTCTTTTTTATTTCTTATCCAAGAAACCAATCTTCCTCTAAGGAAAAATGGTCACCCACTATTTTTTTAGTCATCCTTACTATCTTCCCAATCCGCATCAGTAGATACACTCAAAGTAAAATCACTTGATTTTTCATACCATAATTTAAAATTAGGTGTACCCTTTAAATATCAAAATATCTTCTTTATTGCTAATGTGATTCCTTTGGATTAGCTTCAAATATTTCCACTATCCCAGTTGCATTTTCTATATTTTCTCTAGTGTGAGTTAGATATTACAAACCTTTAATCATAGATCTATACTTCTTTTGCTCAACTATAGGTGTTTCATCTTTTCTATATAACTTTACCAGTTATCATAGGTATACTAATAGGCTTACAACTTTCCAAACCAAATCTTTTCAAAAAGTCTTTAAAACACTTAGCTTGTGATAAGAAAATACAATCACTATTTTTTACAATTTATAAACCCAAGAAAAATTTCATCTCATCAATCATACTCATCTCAAACTGATTCTTCATCTGATCTAAAAACTTATCACTTGCTTCAACGTTAACTCCAAAGATTATGTTATCAACAAATATTACAATGATCAACAATTCATTCTCAAAATATGTAAAATATAGGTTACTATCTACCATACCTTTAGAAAATCCCATTTTTTCCAAATATTTGTCCAATCTTACACACTAGATTCTAAGTGCTCTCTTTAGGCAATACAATGCTTTCTTCAATCTACATACCATATCCTTTTCTTCTGTCAAAGTAAATCCTTCATAATGCTCAATGTAGACTGTTGCAAGCTCTCATTCAAAAATGTTGACTTTACATCCATCTAATATACTTTAAACTTCTTACTCACTGCATAAGCCAAGAACATTCTTACTACTTCAAATTTGGCAATAGGGACAAATGTTTCTTTAAAATCTATGCCTTCTTATTGTAAATATCCTTTGCATACCAATCTTGCTTTATTCCTCACAACTTCACCTTGTTCATTCATCTTATTTTTGAATACCAATTTAGCTCCTATAATGTTCTTGTCTTTATGTATAGGAACCAATTTTTATTTCTCATTCTTCACGATCTAATCTAATTCTTCCTTCATTACTTGAATCCAATGATCATCCTTGCATTCATCATCTTGACTTTTTAGTTAAAATTGATAAATCAAACATAATTTTGTTGGAAATGTAAGAGGAGTAACTGAGAGGGGAGGGGTGAATCAGTTACTATTGAAATAAATCCTAGATCCCTTAGATGTTAGTACAAAATGCAAACAAATAACTGAATACTGTTGAAGCTTGGCAAAGACACAGAATATTGTAACTTGGTAGTAATTGGATTAGCTTGGTAAAACATATAAACCATTAGATGTTATCAGTGATTATCATTAGTTTAACTTAGATTCAAACACATAAAGAAAATAGAATGAACACACTTGAAACCAGTATTTAATGTGGAAACCCAATTTGGAAAAAACCACCAATAGCAAGTAGTTACTAATTTTCACTCTTATAAAGTGAACCCTATTAGGAGCCAACCCTGTTAAAAGTTACAAAACACACTATTAGGTGTGACCCTATTAAAGGATTTAATCACCCTAGTAGGAGTGGCCTAATTAGAGGTCTTGAGAACAATTCAAAAAATATTTCACCTTATTAAACGATTTACAAACAGTTGTTAAGCCAACTCTGTTAAGAGATTTAGATCACTACCACAATGGTTAGAGAGTAACAATGAGATGACCTTATTTGAATGCAACTATATTGCTGATTTTATATCTCTATTTTTGGCTTTTACTTGATCCTTCCTAATTGAATATGGCTTTGTTGCACCACAAGGATATTTTGCTTATCCTTTAAATTTTCTTCCTTTTGCTCATCAATAGATCTTCACTTACATCATCATAATTTGCACATTCTCTTACACTTTCACACACTTCAAATCACAACTTGACCTTTTACTTATACCTTCCACTTTGTCAAGTTCGCTCAAGTAAAACTTACAATAATCAATATTCATCACTTTAGTTAGATGGAATCAATGGATGGGTCAATTAAGCTTAATACAACAAAATAAGAACATGCTTTGATAGCCAACCCTGCTTGGTAGACGTTTACTTTGAAACAATTTCCTTTGTTAACCAATAGAAGCTTGGTTAACTCTACAAACTTACAAAAATCCTTTGGTAACTGAGTGAGCTTAGTTAGTACTAGTTCCATCAAACTTTCCTTTGTTACCATGTGAACTCAGTTAACACTCACTTTCTACAACTTTTCCTTTGATGCCCAAGTGAACTTGGTAGACACTACCTTTTGAACTAGGCAAATGTAGGAATGCTTGCTAGACACTAAGAACTATCTTCACTACCCAAGTGAGCTCGATATGTACTGACTAATAATGATTATGACATTTGTGTAACATCAAAGGCAACACCCAATTAATCAATTATATCTAACAATCTCACTCTTTGGCATTGATGGCAACACAACATGTATCATAATAAAATTTTGGATGTTTGATTTGAGAACTCCCTCTATCAGTATGAGCTCTTCCTTTCACTAAATTTTGTTTGCAATGGCTATTACCAAGTTCATTCAGAACATCCTCCCTCTTTTAGCATACTTCATCTTTAGAAGACTTCTCCCTCTCTAATTTCTAACTTTATTCTAGTTCCATAAATTTCTTAGATATATGATAGTAAACTTTTCTCTCTTTGACAACATATGCCAACGACAATAACTCTATAAATTTCAATGTGCCTTAATACCTGATTCATCTACAATATGTGCTTGCCAATTCTACACCAACTGAATGATCTTCAATAGTTTTTGGTTAATGCATTCACTAAACTTCATTTAGTGAATTTTAGATAGGGGAATGACCCCTAGCTTACCTCTTAGATATAAAAATGCATCCTTATGAAATGACTTGGTGAATATGTCTTCAATCTGCTCCTTTGTATTCACATATTCCAATCCAACTTCTTTATCTTGCACCAATTCTCTTAAGAAATGATAGTTTATAGCAATATGCTTTATTTTGGAATGCATTATTGGATTCTTTGATATGTTGATTGCACTAGTGTTATCACAATATATGACAACTGGATCTTTGATCTCTACCTTCATTCCTCCTAACAGTTGTTTGAACCAAACAATGTTAGAGCAATTGACTACTACTGCTACATATTCTGCCTTTGTTGTGGATTGAGAAGTACAATTTTACTTCTTGCTTGTCCATAATACTAGTATTTTACCAAGAAAGAATGCTCCACCACTAGTCCTTTTTCTGTCATTAAGACTTCCAACCCTGTCAACATTAGTAAATACTTTCAAGTCCAAATTGCCTCCAAGTTTATACCATAAACCATAGTCTTAAGTACCTTTCAGATACCTCATGATTCTCTTGATTTCCATCATGTGATTTTCCTTAGGATTTGCTAAGAATCTTGCCACTATTCCAACTACTAGAGAAATATCAGGCCTTGTGTGAACTACATACTACAATTTTCCAATCATTGATCTATAAGTAGTCTTATCTACTTCTTTGGAATCATCATTTTTGGAAAGCTTATGTCTAGTAGACATAGGTGTTCCAACTAGTCTTGAATCTTCCATTCCAAATTTCTTCAGTATCTCCTTGATATACTTAGATTGAGTGATGAAGATACCATTTTTTTCTAATGTATTTGCAATCCAACAAAGAATTTTATTTCACCAAACATGGACATCTCAAATTATTTACTCATTTCTTCTGAGAATGCTTTGCATAAATCATCATTTCCTATAAATAGAGTATCAACAACAAATATTTTTTCTAACACAATCTTCTTATCTGGTCGTTCCTTGATACATAGACTATTGTTATCATTAGTTATTTGAAAACCAATCTATACCAAGTGATTATGGAATCTTTCATACCAAGCTCTGGGAGCTTGTTTGAGACCATATAAATATTTGTGTAGTTTGCAAACCATGTCTCATTTTCTAGGGTCCACAAAACCTTCTGGTTGTTCAATGTAAACTTCTTCATCAAGAATTCCATTCAAGAATGTAGATTTAACATCCATTTGATATACTTTAAATCCTTTATGTGCAACATATACTAGTAAAGTTCTAACACCTTCAAGTCATGCTACATGAGCAAAAGTCTCACCATAGTCAATACCTTCTTCTTGAGAGTAACCTTTGCATACCAATCTTTCTTTGTTTCTTGATACCTTTCCATCTTCATTCAACTTATTTCTAATTACCCATTTTGTACCAATTACATTTTTATCCTTGGGTCTAGGAACAAGAGTCCAAGTTTTTTTCTTTTCTATCTGTTCTATCTCTTCATTCATTGCTTCAATCCAATTTTCATTTTCTAGAGCATCTTTAACACTTCTAGGTTCAAATTCAGCAAGTAAACATGCACCTTTTAATTTTCTTCTTGTCATTGTTCCATCTAATTTGTCTCTAATGATTCGATCAGGTGCATGATGTCTTCTAACATATCTTGCTAACACTGGCTCCTTGGCCTTGGAATGAGTTCCACCATCTTCTTCTTGAATTTTAATTTCAAGCTCGGGTCCTTCTATTTCAGACTCAGGTCCATTAGGCTCGGTTTGAACTAGCTTGATAGCCTCTGGTTGTGACGTGGGTCCTTGCAGCTTGGGTTGCACTGTCTGCAACTTGGTAGCTATTGAAGTTTCTGGAGACTTGAGTGTTGAAGCTTCTTTTCTTTTAGATAGATTTGGCAGAGTATCAAGTTCATAGTAAACAAATCTTTTGTAGTCTTCAGGTTCCTTATTTCTTTCTTCTTCACTCTTTTCTACAATTTCATCAATTGTGACATGTGCACTTTCTATAATTTTGTGAGAAGATACATTCAAAAATCTATATGCTTTAACTCTGTAGTAGTATCCTAGAAATATGCCTTCATCACCTTTTACATTAAATTTTCTTTTTCTAGATTCTTTCAGTATGTAACATTTGTTTTCAAACACTTTCAAGTAGCTTACATTAGGTTTGTACCCATACCATAGCTAATAAGTTGTCTTGTTTGAATCTTTCTTCAACTAAACTCTGTTCAAGATATGAATTGTAGTGCTGATAGCTTCCTTCTAGTATTTGAGAGCAACATTCTTTTTAATCATTAGGGGTCTTGTGCAATCCATGATAGATTTATTTCTTCTTTGTAGTATACTATTCTGCTATGGTGTAGTAGGGGCAGATACTTGTCTTTTAATTCATTTTTCAATGCAAAAATTGTTGAATTCATGTAAGATGAATTCACCACCTCTATTTGATCTTAGGCATTTCAATTTCTTTCTAGTTTATTTTTCTACTCTTTCCAGATAACATTTGAATTTTTGAAAGGCTTTTGATTTTTCTTTTAGGTACATTACTGTCATCATTCTAGAGTAGTCATCAACAAAGAGAATGGAAAACCTTTCTTCACTATAACTTTCTATTCCAATAGGTCCACATAAGTTTGTATGAGCAATTTCCAAGACTTCTTCTAACTGATAGTCTTTGCATTTGAAGCTTGTCTTTCCCATCTTACCAATTTGGAAATTCCTGTATAGAACCATGTCAAGCTTCTTCAAACTAGGAATACCTCTTACTCTTCTATGTTTGTGTATCTTAACTAGATTATCAAAGTTCACATGACATATCCTTTTGTGCCACGACCAACTTTCCTCTACTTGAGCAATAAAACATGAATAGTCACTGAGATCAAGATAAAATAGATTACCTTTTGTTTGCTTTCCAAAACCAACCAAATTTCCTTTCCCTTCTAGTAGTTTGGCCTATCCATTCCTGAATTCTCCCTTGAATCTCCAATGTTATTAAGTTGTGAAATACTTAGTATATTATGCTTTAGTTATTGAACCTAATAAGCATTATAACACACAAGTTCTTTGGTCAACAAGATACATCCTTTTCCTTTGATGTTACAAGATTCATTGTTTCCAAATGTTACACTACCTCCATCAATATGAGTAGCCACTATCAATAATCCATATATGATTTTTTCTAATATGAGAGATAAGCGTCATCTTGTCTTCTTCATCATTAGATTCATCTTTCATAGCTATATATACCATTTCATCTTCACTATTATCAGAATTTTTAGCTATGAAACAAGATTTCTTACCTTTGTCCTTGAAGCTCTTGTAGCTTTTGGAGTCCTTCTTGCCTTTATGCTTGTTTCTTTTCTTCTCATTCTTCATTTTTTTGTTTGGACACCTAGCAGCAATGTGGCCAATTTATTCATGAGAAAAGCAGATTAGAAGAACTTTAACTTTTTACTTCCCTCTTCCTTTGGAATACTTCTTTGCAAATAGGGCTTCAACAACTTCAAGATCACTGTCTGAACTTTCTTTTGACGATTCATCTTCTTCACTTCCTAATTGACTAGATTTTGATTTTTTACCCTTTTGTTTGAGTGAAAGCTTAGCTTTAAATATAGATTTAATATTCTTTGAAGCAGGAACATAGTTATCATAATTGTCTAACTCAAAAGTTGTTAATCTTCCAACTAGAGCACCCAAACCTATTTTTTTATTTGGATCACATCTCATTTCTTGAATAGCAGGTATTCTAATTGTGTAAATGGAAGAAGAGTTCTGAGTACTTTAATTAAAATAGTTTCTTCCTTAATGTCTCCTCCTAATGTTTGATTGCACTTACACTAGCCTTGATTTCTTTCCACACATTTTTCAATGTTTTCATCTTCTCTCATTTTCATTTGATCAAAATTTCCTCTAATGCTTTCTACTTTGGATCTTTTTACATTATCATCTCCTTCATAGATATCTTTTAGTTTGTTCCACATTGCAAAATAATTTTTGCAATCTTTTACCACATCAAATTTAGCATAACTGAGAGCAGATGCAATATCAATCATCATGATATTGTGATTCTTCTTTTCAACAATGTCTTCAACTGATAATGTTCCAATGGTAGTCTTATATTCAGCATCAAGATACTTACAACCTAAATCACTAATGGTAGCCAGATGCAATCTCATAAGTCCTTGCCATGCTACAAAATTGTTTCTGTTAAGCTTGGGAATCTCTCTTTTCTAAGACATCCTGATCTTTAGCTTAGGTCTTTGAAACCTTCTCTACAAGCACCAAAATCTCGGATACCAATTATTGGAAATATAAGAGGAGTAACTAAGAGGGGAGGGGTGAATCAGTTACCATAAATAAATTCTAGATTCCTTAGATGTTAGTCCAAAATTCAAACAGATAAGTAAATACTACTGAAGCTTAGTAAACATACATAATGATGTAACTCGATAGTAACTAAATTAGCTTGGTAAAAAATATAAACCATTAGATGTTATCAATGATTATCATTACTTTAACTTAGATGCAAACACATAAAGAAAATAGCATGAACACACTTGAAACTAGGATTTAACTTGGAAACCCAATTTGGGAAAAATCACTAATAGCAACTAGTTACTAATTTTCACTCTTCTAAAGTGAGCCCTATTAGGAGCCAACCCTATTAAAGGTTAAAAAATACACTATTAGGTGTGACCCTGTTAAAGGATTTAATCACCTTTTTAAGAGTGGCCTATTTAGAGGTCTTGAGAAAAATTCAAAGGAATTGCCACCTTGTTAGAGGATTTACAAATAGTTGTTAAGCCAACTCTGTTAAGAGATTTAGATCACTACCACAATGGTTAGAGAGTAATAATGAGATGACTTGACTTGAAAGAAACTATATTTCTAATTTTAGATCTTTGTTTTGACTTGTACTTGATCCTTCTTGAACAAATAGGGATTTGCTACACCACAAGGATATTCTGCTTATCCTTCAAATTTTCTTCCTTCTTCTCATCAATACATCTTCAATTACATAATTATAATTTGCACATTCTCTTGCACTTTCAAAAACTTGAAAACACAACTTGACCTTTTACTTATACTTTCCACTTTGTCAAATTAGCTCAAGTACAACTTACAATAATCAATTTTCATCAACTTAGTTGGCTGGAATCAATAAATAGGTCAATTAAGCTTAATACAACAAAATAAGAAAATCCTTCAATAGCTGACCCTGCTCAGTAGACACTAACTTTGAAATGATTTCCTTTATTAACAAATAGAAGCCTAGTTAACACTGCAAACTTAAAAAAATCCTTTGGTAATTGAGTGAGCTCGATTAGCATTGGTTCCATCAAACTTTCCTTCGTTACCTAAATGAACTCGATGAACACTCACTTTTTGTAACTTTTCCTTCGATGCCTGAGTGAACTCGATAGACACTATCTTCTAAACTAGGCAAACACAAGAATGCTCGGTAGACACTGAGAACTATCTTCACTGCCTGTGTTAGCTCAGAATATACTGATTGATAATGATTATGAAATTTGTGTAACATCAAAGACAACACACAATTAATCAATTGTATCCAACAAATTCCTCATGTTCTTTGTTTCTTATGATCACTCCTTTGTTTTCACTTCCAATAATCTGATTAGCAAGGTGTTTCTTTATCAAATTCATGTTTGTTGTAGGAATTGTTGCTTCATTTCTTATTTCTTCTCTTGGTTCATATCTTTGTTCAGCAATTTCAACATTATTCTGCAAATCATTATTAGTCTCAAGGAAAATGTCAATATTTTCTTCAACGAGCATGAGCGATAATAAAGCCCTATTTGAGTAAAAAAAAGACTTGTACAAGGAAAGAACTTCCCATACGAGTCTATTGTATGATGTGTAGAATAAACAATGTAAAATCTAGTGTTTGATAGCAAATAAGGACAAAAAATTGATATTTTCCCCACAGTGATTGCCTAAAATGCATGTGCTAAAACGGGTTACACACACTTCATCATGGTTAGTGCATGCTAGATTCATTCAAGAATAAACATGAGATTCTTGAAAGGCCTCAACAAGGTAACTAGCTTCCTTCTACCTAGTTAAGGTTTGAAGAACTTCTCTCAGAAACAAAAGCTTGGTGACCATAGACCGATCTAGAACAAAGGATTTTGTAGAGAAAATGAATGCAAGACTAATCTAGTTTTTTAGGATTTTTTATGCACGTAAGATGATATTAATCTAGATGAAATGAAAATTCAATCTAAGAACAATAAGAAAATATCTAAGCTATAATGTGTGCAATATCAACCTAAATGGAATAGCTTTTAAGAAAAATGTAACAAAATCTCTTCAATGCATAAATGTTGAATACTCAAACAAACTAAGTTTCTTTACTCATAAATTGTATCCTTGGAATTAGAGATGGAGACTCCCTATTTATAGAGAAATCCATAATGAATCAATGGTGTAGATTAGATTAGGAAAATGGTGGAGATTGATTGGGAGTTAAGTTTCAAATTGAAGTTTCCTTTTGAGAGAGAGTTAATTGATTTGTTTCTTCTTCTTTTCAAGTTAACTCAAGTTTCCATTTTTGAAATCAACTTATCTTGTTTGGAGAATATTTGGGAATCTAATTAAATATTACCTCATATTTAGTGATTTTCTTAGTTAATGAATAATTAAATTCAATAATTGAAATGAGGACATATTAGTTAATTAAATATATTTAATTATTTTTCTCATGATATTTATCTTAAAGGGGCACTTTAATTAAATTAAAGGTACTAGGAATTTTAATTAAATCAATTCAATGAGGAGGATTTATTTGCTAAATCAATTTGATATTAAGGAAATAAATAAGAGTATATGATTATTGTAGATCTAGGGTTTTCTACAACTGAAACTCATATCAAGTAGAGAAATATAGCCATAAGTGCTTAATAAATTGGGACTTTTTGATTGATTAGAAGTTAGGAGAAAATTGGTTTATTAGACCGATTTTGGGGTTTTACAAGCATCACTTCTTTATTTCATCTTTTTAAACTTTACCATCTATTTCTCTATTCAACACCACATCCTTGAGATGATTAGCAACTTACATGAATCAATATTGTCAATTATAGCTTGACATCAATGACAATATAAGAAATAAGGAAACTCTTCTACATACAATTCATATCTTGGTTATCTAACCTTGGTCTTCATTGGCATCACTTTCATTCATCAACATTAGTTGTGACAAACATACTATTCATATCCGACATTCATGGGGAAGCCCTTGATGTTTGTGTTATCTCTTTTTACACAATTGGTTACCTGATGTGGACCTATCATGAATCATTCTCCTATGTTCATAGAACTTCATTCTATCTTACCAAAGATTTATGTTTTCTCTTTTCTCATGGAATATTAATTTCCTATCATGTCGAGTAATGTGTGAGATTTATTAGATTTCCACAATCCATAAAAATGAGATTTTTAATTTTTGGATTTGATTGTGTAGAGTTTTTTTTACCATTGAAATGTTTTAGATCATGCTACATGATCCATCATCAGGATGCAAGAAAACATGAAGAACAAAAAATGATAGATTATCGATCTTACAAACCACATAAAAATAACATGGAGGGGGGTTAGGAGAGAGAAAAAAGGTACAATGATGACAAGTAACGTGTGCTTATTTTCTTCTACAAGGTTTTTGTCATTTCAAGGCTTTTGTGGCCTTGAAGATTCCTTCTTGGATTGTGTATATGGACATATTCTTGTTCTTATGGGTGTTCATTTTCTTAATTGTGTGGTCAGTGATTTCCCCTTTGGGGTAGGACCTAGATTTTGTAATAGTTATATCTTTTAGGCTAACTTATGGTTTTGATGGTTATATATATTTGAGATCTAGAAGTAGAGTAAGAGGCAATCAATGTGAAGTAGAAGAAATATATCACAAGTTTGGTTTTGTAAGCTTGAGCTTCTAAGTTCCTTGATTTTAATTTAGTTGTATATGGTTTCAACTAGGTAGGCCTTACACCTAGCACATTGTAAAGAAGATTGTCTCAGCATATATGCATTGGATTCAAGATAAACTAGTTTTTCTTCCATATTTGTATTGGCTTCAATGTGTAACTCTATTGGGGTGATTGGTGAATGCTTCCCTTGGGTCAATTCTCCCATCCATCCCTTGTGTTGGGAAGGAAGGTCCTTACCTCTATTTATCCTCTTGAAATAATCAATTGCTTATTGCATGCTTCCCTGGTTGAATCATGCTCTTGGTGGAAAGTCATAATCACTACAAACTACATTCTTGAATGATTGGGGTGTTGGAACTTTCATAGATGACAAGAGCATAGATTGATAGTTTTCTACAACATTCACCGTTAAAGTGATTTTCTTGGGTGTAGATTCTTACATTGAAGAGGTCAATTGCTAAAGAGAGTAGTAAAATTCTTTGACAAAACCAACCACTGATCAGAAGGTGGGCTAGCTTGAGTGTGAAGGGAATATGACTAGATAGAGTCATAGAGCCCTTAACCCCGAAAAATTAGAGTTCCAATTTTTTTGAAAGAATTTTATTTAGAAATGTTAATAATTTACCATTACAAAAGAAAATGTAAATTAATTGCTTAACATAATTATTTAAAACAAAATTGTTAGGCTTTTTTAATCTTTACATTTATAAGTGCATACAAATAAATATTATCATGGGTATGCAAACTACATTATTAGAAAACTAACATTAATAATTTGAATTATTTCATAAAAGTTATAGATTGATAATTTAGTTGAAAGAAAATCTCGAAAAACATTATATTTTAATTGACATTTACTTTTTATGAATTAAATGAGATAATATATATTCACTTTACCTCAATTTATTTATGTATAATTCTTTCTTTTAAATTGAACTATCAAATAAGAGAAAAATAACAATATTCTTATTATGCTTATTTAATTCAAATGTTTCCATTCATTTATTTGAATTCAATGTGTTTTTTCTTCCAATATCATTCCAAGAGTTGATTTGGAAGGAATTTAAAAAAATTACAATACAAATATTTACTTTTAAATATTCGTTTTAAATTGAAAGTTGTGTTTGCTCATATATTATTAATCATTAATTAAGATGGAAGGGAGAATGTTTTAAAGTGCATCCTTCCACATGATGTCAAGAGTACAAATTGAGGTAGACATATGAACTAGACCAAGCTTAATCAATAAACTCTATGCTTTAATTTGTCCTTTCTATATAAACCAATTTCTTTATTTCATTCTTGCCTTAATCCTAAGATACATCATTTTGAAAGAAAATGATGTGATGTCTAGCATAAAGCTCAAGGTAAGAACTAGACCAACTTAATCGACAAACTCTTATACTTTGAATTGTTTCTTTTTATGAACCAATCTCTTTATTTCATTCTTTCAATGCATTTTTTAAAAAGAAAAGAAAATAATGCATACCATAAAATAAAAAATAAATTTAAAAAACTTTTATTTTAATTGACAAACTTTATATTTTAAATTACTCCTTTTCTCTAAACCAATCTCTTTATTTCATTTTCTCCTTAGATGCATCCTTTTGAAAAAAGCAATGTGGTGTGTTGCATAAAGGTAAAACATTATTTGAAACTTACCAATAAAATCTACAAAAAATATGAAACAGAATAGGTATTGTCTTCAACAGCTAAAAGGAAACGAAGGAGGGAACAAAATGTGGGCCTTGTCGTCGAGCTCGTAGAATGCGAAAGAAAAATAATTGTCCAAAGAGAATTCGTATAACTCCTTTTAAACTCCTTTTAAAGCATTCAATTAAATCATAATTTGAGTTTATGTTTGTGAAGGAAAACAAATGATGTTACTTCAAATATTTTCCTTTCCATAGAAGATTAGAAGTTACGTCATAAATTTTACGCTTCAGTTTGCTATGTATTTAGAAGATTCTGATGTTTGAATAGAAAATTAAAAATAAGAAATGAAATTGCGACGTATTAAGGTGATTATCTATAATTGAATAGATGGATAATATTAATAACATGACATAGAAAAACAAGCAACCTGTGAGCTTATGGAATGTCTATTATTAGTTAAAATTACAAATTTTACATAGAATAATTATGTTCATAATTTTATAAAATAGTGTATAAGAATATATATCTAATTGTCATCATATTCAAACTTAGAAATTTTAATGTTTGAAATTAAATAATTAATGCATACTTTGGAAGATAAGATTGCGATTATAGTATGGAAAAACTACTATCAATTAGGCAAACACGGGTATGAAATGGTATATTTTGTGAAACAAAGATTGATGCATTAAGGTTTAGGTCCAAAAGAATCAAGTGTTTGGTCATGTATTAAAAACATTCATACAAGTAAAGAAATATCTTCTTTGTTTTATAAATTTACTCTCTACAATCAAATTATGTGGAAGTTTGAATCTCATTTTAAACACTAGTAAGTGTGACATGTAATTTTTTTTATGTGATTTAATTGTTGTATGAATTGAATATGATAAATCATTGTCTCAATTTCTTACCCAATGAATGTGAGGTTTTTTCAATAAGTGTCTAAATTTTTATCTTTGCATCCAATGAGAAGAATGGTTATTGTATGGTCTAATTATTGTGAGGGTTGATGAATGAGTATGTCTCCTTATATGTTAGGTGGCATATTTGATGCTTGTTGGTATTTTCATTTAGCTATATGAAACTATGTGAAGCACATTATATAATGATGGGAATGCACTTTGGATCTTATAAAAATGGCAACCTTTACAATGATCTCTCAAAACCATATACTAAAATTTGTATGCATAAACATTTTTTCTAATTTGTTAAAGTTATTGAAAACAATTATGTAAGTATAAATAAAAACATAGGTATAACACAATATAATTGGTATCAAAAGGTAATTTCACCATGCAAGAGATTATCACAAAATTTTGTGTTGGCTCAAAAAAAAAATTCATTAGTGTTTACAAGCTCAAAATTCCTTCCACATAAATCTCAAGGGCTTTAAAATAGCATATATTTAAGAAAAAATTTAGTCATAGTTTAACCATTAGGAATTAGTCAAGTTCTCATTGTAAATGAAAAATGAATATTTATTATGTGAAATATGATCAATCAAAGAACCAAATGTATTTTGGGATTATATCATATTTGAATGTATTTGCCTATAAACTTTAAAATTTCACATATTTACCCTACTAATATTAAAAAAGGTTATCAAGATTGTATAAACTTTTATAAAATTCTTCTTGATTTTTCTAATAGTAAGGCGGGTATACTTGAGACTTCGAGATATAAAGGATATCCAAATTTAGTTATTTATAGTGATATTTCACCATTGGTAATAAAAAAAAGTATGATTGGATGTTAGAGAAACATAAGGTTTGCAGTGAATTTCTTGGTATAGAAATTCTTTTCATATCATTAGATAAAACTTTTAAACTAGATACACGTGTTAAAAAAATCGAACTTAAATATTAAAAAATATGTGGATTAAATAAAACTATTTCAAGAAGAAGGCAATAAATTCAACTACTTGCAAAATTCTGAGTCATCATTTAATATTCATGAATATAAAAAATGATTTGATATATTTGAATGACCTCTCTATTGTCATATAATAGTTCCATGAATTATCATTAATAATCACACATTGGTTAATGTAATTTGGCACATGTTTATGTTCTATTCTAATAACCCCAATCTTTATTAATGTGATAAGTATATGGAAATAGGGAATAAATTTAGTGTCTAGCCTTAAGATTTTTACCAAAATACACTTTTACTATGGAAATCATAGCACGTGCATGACTTAATATAGAAGATTAAGTCATATTCAGATTCTCTACTCATATATTTCATCTCAATCATAGATATGGGATAATTGAAAATGATAACATTGTTCTAAATATAGAATGAACACATAATGGTCTAGAGTTTGGCATGTTGAACCTCTATAAAGTTTAATTCACATACTTACTATGGTCTATCCATAGTCTTTTGTCTACTCTTTTGCCTCTAATTTTTATCCCAAGAATATGTTTCACAACACAAAGATCTTTTATTTCACAGCTAGGAGGAAGTTTAAACTTAAGATCTACAATCATATATTTTCATTCATGAATGAGTAACATATCATCAAATAAAACAATATATTGATCTAATTTAGAACACTCATAACCCAAACTACACACACACACAGACACACACACACACACACACACACACACACACTGATGCAGGAGCATCCAGAGGTATAAGGGCAATCCTGTGTCATCCAAAAAAATGTACTTAAACTTAGTTTCTGTTTTATGTCTTTACATTTTTGGATACCCATTTGGCTCAAATAAAGGTTCCAACTCTCATATTTCAACTATCAGTGCATTTGAAAATCTCGAAAAAATAGGAGCATGCAATTTGACCATCATTTTGGTGACCTAGAAGGTGCGACTTGGCCAGATGAATGTAATTGAGATTTAGAGCATTCCAAAAAAAGAATCAGGTCAAAAGGCCCCACGGTTTGAAATTTATTACAGTTTTTCAGGTTTTGGAGACCTCCTAAGAATGCTTCAAAGTCAGGTTTGGGGCATTAAATGACCTCGAAAAGGGTTGAAAAATGGGTGACAAGCAAAGCTTGTCCATAGGGCTATAGAGCGCTTCGAGAGCTTTCCAAAAATGTAAACGGTTCGTCAATTGGAGCTACGGTTCAAAAGTTATGCCTTCCGGAAGTTCGGCTACCGTTTCTGGATTCTTCTAGATTTGCACCGACTTCTAGCGCGGCTTCTGGAACCTTCTATTTTGTCGGTGGATGCCTACTAGCACTTTCTAGAATGTACTCCTAGTCCTTAACCCTCCAGGGTCTATTTAAGGAGATTTTGGCATTGTAAAAGGTAGTTCGGATTGGAGCTTGAGAGGAGGTGCTAAAAGGAGAAATATTCTCCAGAGTTATGCTATTGTAAGCCCGTAGGGCATGTTTTGAAGTTTATTTTCTCTGCACTGTTTGTACTAGCTTATTTTCTCAGTTAATATAATTCCCCTTTTCTATTGTGTCCATTCTGTTGTTGGGTTGTGTCTCCATCACACACACACACACACACACACACACACCAAATTAGTGGAGCCACATTCTAGAAGTCTTCTTGAGGTGATACAAAGATTTCTTCAATTTATAAAAATTTTTACTTTTAACTTTTACCATGGAGTGCTTTTGTTATTATACCATATAGATTTCATCCTCCAAATCAGTATGAAGTAAAGTAGATTTCATGTATTTTTTCTTAGCCTCTAAATTATAACTATAAGGAATAAAAATATAATATATAATAGATTTCATATATACAAGGAGAGAAAGGATCTCAGTGTAATAAATTTCCTCAACCTAAAAGTGGGTAACCAACTAAATTTTATACATAATTTCTATTCATCCATTTGAACTAGTATTTTTCTTGAAACCCTATTTAAGAGCTAATATGTTTTTTCCTTTCTGCCATGCTTACAAGATACCATATATCATTTTTTTATCCATGACAATTTTGTAGAATTTTTCTTAGAAATATATCAGTGAAAATCATACTTAAGAAATTATGTTTAGACAAAGACATGTAAAGGCAATGAGTGGTATGATATATATTAAATTCATTTTATATTACTAATTTACAAATACTAATATGTAAACATTATTAAGAAATTGTCAAGCTTTTGGCACATAATAGGTTCTACATAAAGATATCAAGATGTGTAATCAAAATAATAATGAATGCATATTCTTTATATGTGGATAGGAAAAAGGCATGATATGATTTTTCTATTAAAGAATTTAACTTAACGTGTATAAGAATATAAATACATATTTCTAGATGCATACATACATACATACATATGTATGTATGTAGGTATGTGGACATATACATACACACATGCATATATACACATGCATATATATATATATATATATATATATATATATATATAGAGAGAGAGAGAGAGAGAGAGAGAGAGAGAGAGAGAGAGAGAGAGAGTTGTTTGTATATACATATCTATATATCGATACATGTATGTATGTATCTATATGTATATTACATGTACATGTATGTGTATGTATATATGCATATGCATACATGCTATACATAGATATATGTGTATTTCTATGTATGTGTGTGTGTACATCTCTCTCTCTCTCTCTCTCTCTCTCTCTCTCTCTCTATATATATATATATATATATATATATATATATATATATATATATATATATATATATATAGACATGAAAAATATAAAACCATAAAGGTAAGGCAATAATAAAACAAACACTAGTATGCAATTGTACCTAGTATATAACAACTAGATCCTAAAAGTCAATAATCTTGGTGTGTAGTGATCGATGATCGATAATACTATTTTGTGTTCATTGGATGTACATAATTTTTTATTTTTTCAAGATAGATTATTGCTTTATTTTCTTGTAATGATGGGTGAAAATTACATACTTAGCAAAAGGACCTATAGAAAATGATGAAAGGATTGGAAGGTTACATTTGTTAAGCACTACAATTTTTTTCATGGTGATGTTCTTTATTTGAAATTTATATCAATTTTTTATCTCTAATATTTTGTGTTGTTGATGAGCTATATTTAATTTGTAGTTTCATTTGAAATTTGGTTAGTTTATCTTTTAGCAGTTGTTGAACTCTAGTTGAGTTTCTTTCTAAGCCATTTTTTCAGTGATAATTTTTTATTGCTTTGCAATGAATTGGAACCTTTCCCTATTTAATATAATGAAAAAATCATACAAAGGGTTAATTAATCTTATTCAAAGTCTCAAAGATTATATATTTAGTTAAGAGTGTTCAAAGTGTAATCCATAAAACACACACTACATTACATTGTTCAATAATATTAAATATTTGATTGAAACTTATGTTACTTAAAAATAGAAATAACTCATTTAATAAAAAAAATCTGGTATTATTTGTTATAAATAAAAATTTTCATTATTTCTATATTAAAATTTTAATTTGACATTTTACTTAATAAAATATGTAAGCAAAATGAAAATTAAATGAAAACTATTAATTTTAAAAAAATACTAACATTTTTATTATACATTGCTAATTTAAGAATATATTATTTATTTAATTGTTTGAATTAAAAACATTATTCTTTGATATGAATCCAAGAATTGTTTAGGATAGGAGACAAAATAAAGTAACATAGATACACTTTACTTTTATATATTCTTTTTCAATTTAAAATTACATTTTTATATAAAAATAATATTCAATAAAGAAAATAAAAATACTTTTTTAAATTGTGTTCTTATATATTAAAATAAACATAAAAATTGATTAAATTTCATCTATTTTTTTTCTCCATCATAATTTAATTCGTTATTATTTTTATTTGTTATATTTCTTGCAATTTCATCTTTGTCCATACATAACATCACAATTACCTTCATTTTCATAGTTCAAATGATTATAACATATTTATGCTTCTTTAATTGATGTCATTTCAAGAGCTTTGTCCTTTATGTAGAGTTGGACCAATCTTAAACAACAAACTCAAGTTTTGAATTGTCAATTTTGATCAACAAGTCCTTTTATTTCATTATTTTCTAAATTCTATGATTCATCTTTTAGAAAGTAGCATAAAGGTGAACTATTCTCTGAAATTTACCAATGAAATCTACAAGGTACATATAAAAAATCTATTGGGATAAGGTGACTTAGCCTTACCACAATTTATTGTTTTATTTGTGCCTTCTTGGAAAGTTACTAAATGAAGCTTGATTCTTTCTTGTGGAAGAATCAAGCTTCATTTAGGAAACAAGTTACAATAATACATTAGCTTGATGGTTTGGAGGGTAGGTTTTTTACCTGCAAAGGCTTTCCCCACGTATATTTGTGTTCTCTATTTTGTCCCATTCTTCTAGTTTCATGATTGTAGAATAATAATCAGTATGTTGTAATTTTGCTGAAATTTATTTAGATTGGTAAATCGTAATCACTTTCCTTTAAGGTTTTCATTGTGCGAAATCAACTATGTATGTTTCCACTTGTATTTCTTATTAGAATCTATTCAAGGAACTATTGGATATAGGATGTGCATGCTGATCTCAAATGACTTTTTGGGTGCTCTCATTTCCCTTCAACATCATAAGTGGTGTCTTCCAACTTAATTGAGATAGAAAGAAATGAAGTAATAGAATATGCGCTTCTAATGTCAAGCACATATAAATTGGAAAATAAATCAATGTAAAATTAGAATTCACATAGCTCTTTCCAACCATTCAATCAAATCACGTCTAGTGTTATTTCATACAAATCCAAGTACATGGAGAATTCCCTAACATTGCACCAAATTTATAGGCGTTAAAGGTGTCAATTCAATCTGAAGAATATGGATTGCATTCATAGAGTTCCTCTTAAGTACAAAACAATAGATAAATTAGGTGTCATAAATCCTATTTTAGATCTTTATTTATTGGGATTGTGATATTTGGATCTAGATAAATAAAAAATAAAAGATGAAATTGAGAAGTAGAAAGGTAAGTTAGTATTACCAAATACATGATATGTAAGTGTGTAAGACTATACAACGTCTATAGTATATTTGAGATTATTATTCTTTAAGATTTTTCTTATGCTAACATTTTATGTTGACTATATTATTAATAATAATTTTTTGAATAGTGTGTATGTTGAAAGAAAATGGTTATATATCTTTGTATTCTTAGATATAAAATTGAATATGTTATTGATTGAAATAAAAGAACTAATGTATATGATCAGTGCAAGAGGTTGGGTTTCACTTTTAGCCAAAACGTGGAAGTGTTTTTCCTATTTTTTAAATATATTGTCAAATGATGCCAAAATTTGAGGCATTTAGAGATTAAATATTTAAAAACTTTAGAAACAAAAATTGTAGTGTCTAGAATATCCTTTATGAATATTTAGTTTATTTGTATACCATGTGATAGATTATTTTTTGGTATGGATCTTTAAAACCCACTTTTTCAAAATGCATGCTTTAGGACCATACCATACTCGTGTATAGACACCATAATTTGACACAACTAAATGAATTTTTGTGAATCCTTTTAAATGAAGTTTCTTGACACACCAAAGATTGATGAGAATGATTTTCTTTAACTATTTAATGAATATTTTTTAAATTAATTTTTAATTGATGCTTAAGCTAATTTCTAAAACCTCTCGTGTATGGACACCATAATTTAATTTTTTTGGATTTTTTTCTTTAAAACTTCAAAAGAACTGTGTAAAGATTGATGACATGTAAGTTAACTTAAGAACTATGAGAAATTAAAAAAAGTTAAAGTTTTAGCGAATCTCACTATTTTATGTTTAAGAGACACTTCTGATTAATAAATAATGCAAAAATAGAAAATGAAATCATCACACTATAAAATTTACATTTTTGAAAATAGGATAGTAAGACCTATAATGGGTTTTCATTTTATCAAAAAATTCAATTGGGAAGAGCATATAAAAATTACAATAATCCCTAAAATTATCAATTAATTGCCTTAGTCAAAACTTGATACTTAAAGACACAGGCTTGGTCCCACCAAGCCTATGCCATGCCTTTCTCCAAGGTAGAACCTGATGCCATTAATATATTATTTATTTATGTACACATGTGATTAAATTGTTTACAAGTAATTATCTTATCTTGTAGGGCATGTTTATGTTGTTATTGCACCTAATGATAATGATGAACACATTGAATATTAGCTAGCTAGATATGTGGAACCTAAGAAAAAAATGATATGTCATCAAGTAGATGATGATGGTTTTGAGTATCCAATTGGGTCTATCATTGTAGCTAGCACTTGGCTACGTACATGCCTAACAAGAAGAAATGGTTTACAAGCATTTGAAGACTACCAATCAGAAAAGAAGATTTTACTCTATTCTCATTTGGTTGTGCCAATGAATACCAAATTAGAAAGATACAAAGGGAGACCTGCCAATAAGGTATTATGAAAAATTTCAGTAGATGAGAATGAGACAATCATAGATGCATTGCAAAAGAGAGAGGATGTAGATGGTATAGTGGGATAACTGCAAAATACACACATGTAAGTTTTTTTCTTTATTGTGCTCTTAATATATATGTACATATATAATTTTATCATCTTAAAATGGAAGCACTTTCATGTTAAGAGTGTTTAGCCCTCCAATTAAGTAGTTTGGGATCATGTCAAGAACCTTGAATGGGTCTTTGCATGGATCTAGTTGTTCTCTCTCTCTCTCTCTCTCTCTCTCTCTCTCTCTCTCTCTCTCTCTCTCTCTCTCTCTCTCTCTCTCTAGCCTATTTCTGACAACTTGCTTTATGAAACTAAGGACTTTGAATTCTGGATCAAGGATGACATTTTAGGTCAAGGTCAAGGTCAACCTTGACCTAGGTCAAGGATGACCTCGGCCTTAACCTAGGGAAGGGCCAACCTCATCCTTGACCCTAGGTTCATTTTTCAATTTTCAAAGGTTTTGGGATCTCAGGCTTTGGAATGTTTCTTTTCCCACTTATGGGTCAGCTATTTTAGGTTTTGAAATGGTAGACTCTTAAATTACATATAATCTAGGTACACTTCTAGGGGTTAAGGTTAAATGGGATTTAATGCTCCCATGTTGGCCTTCTCTAGGAGTTGGTGCCCTAGATCTCTATATAAGGAAGCCTTCTTCCCTCATTTTTACATCCAATTATTATGTGAGCATCCACCTACATGAAATGAAGATCTACTATCCACCAAGTATTCAAGTGTTCAAGCATTCAAGAATTCAAGATTCATCAAGGAGATGTTGCATTGAAAAGTATTGATATGGTGCATTCATGACTGTGTTTGTCATTAATGTCAACATAGCAGTGTTTTTATTAGTGACTCAAACAATAATAGTCAGAGATCTTATGTTGCATAGTAACTAAGTAAGGGTTAAGTAATGCATAGATAAGGACATGTTCCTAAGAGTATATGAAAGGCATGGTTAAAAGGATGAAGTCAAAATCAAAGATGTATGATAATTGTGTTTGATTTACTATGAACAACGCAGAAACATAACATTGGTTTGGTAGTTTCTAATGATTGCATTATATCTTTTAGCCATGATATAAAGAGATGATGTATAGTGAGCCAATAACAGAGGAAAATTAGATGATGACATTAGTGAGTGCTCAAGACTTGAAGTCACACGTATAAAGTTTTGTATAGACTATGAGTCGACAGTGCTATTGTAATTGCAATTAATTATATATGTTATTTTAATTAATTGGGAAAGCTTTAGGGCCAACTCAAGGAATTATTATGAAGGTATGGTATAAAGGAAAGATGTTTTCCTTGATTTTAAGAGTGTCAAGTATCTATTGTACATTGTATTTGTGAAGTATGAAAAGGAGCAGAGTGTTGATTGAATGTGTGTAAGCAATCCAAGGGATTATTGGATACATAGTTCATGATCTAGTTACAAGATTAGAAGGAGCAAAAGTATAGTTGATAGGAAAGAGACAAAGGAAGAAAGTACAATTTAGTTCTATTATTCTACAAGCAATAATACATAGATCATTTGGACAGTGGGTTCATTGGTCTTTCCCTTGAAGTTGTTTAGGCAATGGGTCCAATTGTCTTCCACAACTCCTAATAGGGTTGGAATCTCCTAATAGGGATTCAAATTCTCCTATTAGGGACTCATATGTACTGAATGGATTCATAGAACCCTAACAAGGTCCATCCTCTAACAAGGATAATCTTGGATTTGATGGGGCCAACTATGATAGCTGGAAGGAGAATATGAAGACTCATCTATTGTGCATGGGTCCGAGATATTGGATCTTGACAAAGGGAAAGAACAAAATTGTTGAAAAATCAAGGCTAGAAGGTTGTAGTTAGGAAGAGAGAGATATGTTCATGTGTAACATGAGTGCAAGATAATCTCTATTATCAATCCTTCTAGAGAATGAATACAGTCAGGTAAAGTCACTTGAAACATCTCATGAAATTTTGAAAGCATTAGAATATACTTTTGAAAGTGATGATCATGCTAAGAAAATGAGGTTACTATATATATGAAATGTGGACCTCAGATACTCACACACACACTTCAACATAGTCATTACCTGAGAGATCATCCTAGAATAAATATGAGATTATTCATCTGAGTAATCCAACCAGTTCAAACTATTTCCTTTTAACTAGAAGGATTTTTCCTTTGCTCTCAGAACGAGAAGTGAGAAACTAGACCTCTAGTATGAAGGATTTTATAAAAGCTATATGACAATGCAATTAATCTACATGAAATGCATTTTAATCTAAGAAAAAAGAAAGCAAGTTACACTATATGAATGCATCTTAAGCTAAAATGATATTGAATTAAGCTATAGATGTATGAAAATGAATAAGTATTCCAACATGAATTTGATGCAAAAACCATTCAACCTTTGTAATGAGGAATTAATAGGACAAATATTGTCAAATTTCATAGAATTGTTCCTAGAACAAGGCTCAATTCTCAAAAGTTAGGGTTTAGACTACCGTGATACCTATCCATTAAAAGATAACAAGATTAATCATGATTCATAGAATTATCCTCAAAATGAGGCTTAATCCTTAGGAGTTGGGGTTTAGACTATCTCAATACCTATCTATTGAATAGTGATCCAAAGAAAAGCTTAGAATTATCCATAGAATGATGCTTAATTCTTAGCAAAAGTTAGGGTCATCTCCAAAATAAAGCTTAATCCTTAACAAGAATTTGGAATTATCTCCAAAAGAAAGCTTAATACCCTAGAGTCAAAATAGAACACCTAAATATTGGTCTATAAAAGATAACAAGATCTATCATGAGTCATAGAATCATCCCCAGAATGAGGCTTGATCCTCAAGAGTCAAGGTTTAGACTATCTTGATACTTGTCCATAAAACTCAGATAAGGATTGCTATAAGATGTGATTAGTTGATCAAAAGATGAGACAGAGGGGAACAAGATTCCCCAAGTGATGAGATGCCCCAAGTGATGAGGATATAAGATTTAGATTTAGTTGAAATTCAAATTGAGTTGAAATTTAGATTCAATGATGTAATCATCCTACCCCTTAGGAGTGAAATCGAAAGATGACACACTAGAACATGTAGAGCAGCATGTTGAGATACTAAAGAAATCAAAGATTCAAAAGAATGTCAAAAAGATCAAAAGAGTCTGTAGAAAAATTGGAGTCAATTCAAAGTGATTTTGAGGTCTAGAAGACCAAATTTTACCAAAGTTGACCAAAGTTGGCTTTTCTAGAAATGTTGGAAATTTTTTTAAAATATGATTTGAAAATATTTGAAGATTCACAAAGTATCATAAAAATGAACTGCACAAGTGTTAGATCACATTTTTCACAAAATTTTAAAATGTGATTTTGAGTTGTTTAAGTATGTCAAATTTCAAATTTGATCCCAAAAATGATTTCAGAATAGACAAATTAGTCGGGGGTGATTTTTACGCAAATTGAAGCACTTTTAAAAATTAGGTCAAAACCTACATAAGGGCCCAATGGGTCATTTTCCAATCAATTGTGCTTTTGTTTTTTGTGGAGAAGAGAGCTCTGAGGAGAAAATGGTGGTCCCCATGCATTCACACTGATTCAAGCACTCCATATGACATAGCTAGCTGTTGGAGTATGGACATTCGGTGAGTCATTGATAACCTCACTTTGCATTTTGATTTTCATGCATTTCAAGGTGTTTTAAGCATGTTTTAGGGTGTTTTAATATTTTTTGTGTCAATTCTTGTGCGAGGATGTCTCTCCTTGCATGGCCCTAATTACCATTCATGCAAAAAAGTACTAGACCCATACTTCTCCACTTGGTATGATGGGTGTCGTCATGTAGAGGATACCCATATTTCATGTGAAAAGCCCTAATTTTAGTGTGTTTTTCTCTCATAGTGATCACTCTTCATGTGACAGTGTCTTCTCATACGAAGATGTGAAATATCACGTGAGAATAGGAATTTTTGCATGAAATTTTTGTGTAGAATGAAAATTTAATGTTTGAAAATTGATTTTTCATTGTAATTTTGCATCTTTGTTCTTTTGGTTTATTTATCTAAGATTGATCATTTGCCTATTATGTTCATGTGTGTAGGTTACCTTTTCTGATGTGAAATTCAGGTTCCATTACTTGCCCTACAAAGCTTTATTGCGGCAGTTTGATGATGCCAACATGGAACACATTGATAGACTATTATCTTATCTTTGCCAAATCCCAGTAGTGTTGGTGAATCATGGCCTTCTGACTACACTGGTGGAGCATTTCCATTCAGAGACAAACACCTTCCATCTATCATAGGGATAGATGAAATCACTCCCAAGGATATCTATAGTATATTGTGTATCCCATTCCATAGGCCATGAGTTGTTTATTATATAATTTTGTGGATAGATATAAAGGTATTGATGGCCATCTTTCAAGAGGATCTGATCATGGCTAGAGCCATCATGTGGGATGAGCTAGTAAACACCTACGGGCCCACACACAAATTGCTAGTGGTGTTGGGTATATTAATTAGCTACTTCTTGGTTCTAGATAGTGGTCAACATGGATTGGAGTGTGGATGGGGTTGGATGTTATAGAAATTGGAGAGATACGAGTGGGGTTAGTGCATGCTCATACACATGTTCCATGGGATGCATGAGATAGTACATCATGAGAGGAAGAGCATAGCCACTGGGGTTTATGTTCTTTAGATATGGGCATGGGAGCAGTTACCAGTCACTAGATTCATTTTCATAGATGAGAGGTAGCCTATGGAGCCTTATGTATGTAGGTATAGAGGCTAGTTGACCTAGGAAGCTCTAGGGAAGACTGAGTAGTGGAGAGGCCAATTAGATGACCTGGTGTCAATAGTATGGTGACCATAGAGAGAGATAGAGGATTGGGATGATGCACTTCAAGAGATGGGAGACATGTTTAGTTCTCAACCAATAATAGGTCACTCAGTACAAATCATAAAGAGATTCCCACTAACTCATGTATGGTGATAATATGGGTGGTCATAGGATATTTCATAGGAGTATTATTCCTACACATGACTAGTGATAGATCTAGACCATGGATGGTCCCTAAGATTAGATCCCAGTAGATTGATGATTGATGTGGGCAACTTGGTAGCAACATAGTAGGATTACATGGTAGTGGTAGCACATAGAGGGATGACTCCTACATATTACGTCCAATTTTTGATTCATCCCTTTTAGTAGTTTATAGATCTAGTGGGTATGGCTATACCTATTCAGCTAGTACATGCACCATAGGGACCACCACAATAGCCATAGTAGAAGAGGACCAGGTAGAGGAAATGGTAGGTGCCCATTCCTCCTTGACAGATGAGAATAAACCCAGTTGCTAGTGGGAGTGGTACAGGTCAAAGGTGATTGCGGGGTGAGTTGGGTTCCTTAGGAGCCATTAGAGGAGAGGCCCAAAGGCCACGAACTGAGGCAGAGTGGCAAACCAATCATCTAAATGAGAAGGGTGAGGGCGATGAGGAGATGTAGAACCAACATGCCATAGGGGCCCAAGGTGAAGATATCTTGGTATAGACCTAGGAGGCCATGAGGAGATTGAGAGATAGACTATAGGTAGCACAATGGTAGCTAGGCATGCTCCACATACAAGTTGTGAGACACCTAGATAATAGAATGGGATTGAGAGATCCATGATTTATGGGTGTAGCTAGAGCTAGAAACTTAGAGATTAGAGCAGCAATAGGATAAGATCCAACTATAGTCAACTAGGGAAGCCTATTATTTTGTGGCATATGCAGCAGTAATGCAAGATGAGGCTGAGTAGGTGCCTTGATTTTCCTAGTTTGCATGAGAGTCAGAAGGTGCACTACCTTTGGCAAGAGCATATATGTCTCCTCCTCCTCCACCACCACCAATAGGGGGTGAGGGGGAAGTAGATAGTTAGCTCTTTTTATCCTAATTTTGATCTGGCCATGTATTGATTAGTGTCACTATTTTTTACAATTTTTTTGAGATTGACAGTGCTTGAGTAGTATCCATTTTTGCACTGATGTACTCTTTTGACTTTATATATATATGCACACACATGAGATTTTTTGGTTCTATTACCCTTTGCATGTGTCACTTTCTCTCTTTATAGTTTGTTGTACATGAGATGTTTATGCTATGATTTATTATTCCAAATTTGATATAATGTAAGAATGTAGTGTAGATGAGATGAATCATAATAGTATGTATGAAATGAAAATTATGAATAAACTAACATCTCATGCAATGTTCTACTTTGTTGATAGTGACAGATATCCCATGAAGATCAATAGGATGGACTAAAGAACCAAATGCTTGTGTAGCCATGAAGAAATGTGATACTTTTGAAGCCAAAAATCCCTCATCATGAAGGACGCAAGTAGATTAATGATCGAACAATGTGTTTAAGCAAATGCGAAGTGCACAATGCAACCCTATACTAAATGCAACCTTAGGTTTGGTTATCAAGCTTTGACAATTATCATCACTGTGCATATAGAAAATCCTCAGATGTCATACAATTCCCACTGACATTGCAATCATTGGAATATAAATAGGATATTTGTTCTAATTTTTTCAACATTAAATGTAAGCATTCGAGGCACAAGAAGCCAAAATGACTAGAATATTTTTCCCTTTTAATGTAGCAAGTTGACGTAAGCATCAAAGCATAAATGCTAGGATGACTAGAATGTTTCTTGCATATAGACACAATAGACACATGAGAGATCCTTCTTATGCTAAGTAATCAGTAAGTATTCTATCTGCAATGACCCTTGCATTTTTAACCTATGATAGAAGTGTGGTAGGCATACTTGCAATGACTTGTACATTCACTTAAAAGGATAAGTATCAATATTTACTGTAGCATGAAGAGTTCACTCCAACAAGAAAGAAGAAGAACCAAGCTCACTAATTTATCTATATAAAAGGAGTTTAGGTACACACGACCACCCAATATGAGATGAAGGCTCTTATAGTGGACACTCCTTTTATATGAATGCTTCAAATTATCAAAACTAAATCACAAAATAGAAAGCAAAGAAAAGATCATGCCCCCAATCCTTGCTTCTCTAGTCAAAAGAGACATCATTGAGTTGCTTAAGGAGACATGATAAAGCAAGAAAACTAAAAAAGCAAAGAAAAGCTCAACATATCCCAAACAAATTCATCATTTTGAGTTCAGTTGTATGTTATAGGATTGATGTCAAGTGTCAATGTTCTGAACATATATGAAAAAATCTCTTCAATAAGGTGACGACACTAGACAAACATAGTTAGAACAACTAGTGACTAAAGTCAAAGAGGAATCTTTAGTAAGAATAACCTTAGTAGGAAACTAAGTGACAATAGATAGACATAGTTAGGACAATTGGTGACTGGTGCGAGAGATCTTCCATGATAGAAATCTCAAAGAGTGAAACAAGTGATAGTAGGTAGACACAGTTAAAAGAAATGGTGACTGACATGAGAGATATTCCATGAGAGGAATCTCAAAGTGACACTAGCGATATTAGGTAGACACAGTTAGAATAGCTGGTGACTAACATGAAAGAGATTCCAATTTCTTTTTTATTACAAAGGTGCCTATTGCTAGGTTTTCACCAATATAATGATTTTTTCAAGAAATTTAGGAATTTTAAGACTTTTTTCAAGACATTTAACTATATACATAGATCTTCTAAAATTAGATCAGCTATAGAACCGCTTTAGGTGGAGAGTGTTGATGGGCTCCTTGAGCACCTCTCCCTTGGCTATAGAAAGTTGGCAAGCACCAAATCCAAATACTATAGTGATTATGTATGAACCAAGCTAGTTGGGTTTGAACTTCCCTTTTTGTACCCATTGTTGTTGATATTTAGGGTTTCCTCTAAGAATGAGATCACACAGTTGGAAGTCACATGGCTTACCTTTCTTATTGTAGCTTCTAGACATATGTTGTTGATAAGCTCAAAGATGATCATGTGCCACTTACCGACATTCATCTAAAAATTCTTGTTCTTGAAGTTGAGATATTCTGTAGTCATCATTAGTAATGAGGCCCTTCATGGAGATTCCCATAGTGGGAATGTCAACCTCAATTGGAAGCACAAAATCTTCTCCATATACCAAAGAAAAGGGTATTGCACCTGTTGGAGTTCTGATACTTTTTCTATAAGCCCATAAATCTAGATTAATCTGAAGGTACCAGTCCCTTCTAGATTTTTTAACTATGTGATGCAAGATCTTAAGGATCACCTTGTTGGATGCTTCCACTTGACCATTACCCTAGGGGTAATAAATAGAAGACTAGTGTTGCATTTGATTCTGAACCTTTTGCACAACTCCTTAAGATCCTTATTTTTAAACTATCCTCCATTGTCAGTAATAATGGAGGAAGGTACACCATACTTGCATATGATGTAATTCATAATGAATAGAGCTACAATTTTTCCATTTGCTATAGAGAGAGGTACTACCTCTACCCACTTAGTGAAATAATCTATAGCTGTAATGATGAACTTATGTCCATTTGAAGAGGATGGGTGAATCTAACCCACAAGATCAAAGGCCCATTGTTGGAATGACCAAAATGTGACTGATTGAATTAGCTCCCTAGCTGGAGCATTAATTAAATTCCCATGGAGCTGATACTATTTGTAGGACTTGGCATATTTGATTACTTCTTGCTCCATATTCAGTCAATAGTAACTAGCTCTAATAAGATTACAAGATAATGTCAAGTAGTTAGAGTGATATTTGTAAATGACGTCATGTACATCGATTAATGCACATTTGGACTCATTGGGTTCTAGACACCTAAGGAGTGTTTTGTCAAGACCTCTCCTAAAAAAGTTGCTGGCAATAATGACATACCGTGAAGCATTATGGATAAGGTGGCATTTTTCATTCCTAGTTATATTATCCAGGATGGTTTGGTCATGTAGGTAAGAGTATATATAGTGGTAGCAAGATGAATCATGTCCTACAATAGAATAAATCATCCTAGATTCAAGAGAATTATAGGTAGGTAGAGTAATGTTTCCTCTAGGAACTTGTGTCGAAGATCATTTTCTGGCATCTGTAACAAGGAAGCAAGAGTAGCCATGGCATCAACCACTTTTTTGTCTTCTTAAAGAATCTGTTAAAAAGTGATAAGAGCAATGTATTTATTTAGGTCATCCATCATGCATTTATAAGGGATCAATTTTTCATCCTTTATCTGATATACATCATTGACTTGGTTGATTATGGCTAGGAATCAACAATGATGTTTAATTCATCTACTCTCCATTCAACTACAATCTTCATACCATTAATGAGAGCTTCATACTCTATGATATTATTTTTACAATGAAAAAAAATCTTATACACCTTGCATAGTGAGTACCTCTATGGTGTCATGAATAAGAGCCCATCACCAAATCCTTGCTATGTGAAGGAACCATCAAAGAACATCACCCAATTTTTGTGTGTAATCATTAGCATTGATTCATTAGGGAAATCAATGTTTAGTGGAAGAAGACTCGTTGTTGGTGCTTTTTCTAATTGATCAACAATTTCTTGTCCTTTGATAGCCTTTCGTTCAACATACTAAATGTCAAACTCACTTAGTATCATGACTCACTTAGCCAACCTTCCTATTAGAGCTGCCTTGCTGAGTAAGTACTTCTATGGATCAATTTTAGCAACTAGTCATATAGTGTGGGTGAGCATGTCGTGTCTCAACTTTTGGGAAGCAAAGGTGACTACCAAGAAAGCCTTTTCAATGATGCTATAATTTATTTCATAAGAAATCAGTGTGTGACTTAGGTAGTTGATAGCTCTTTTCTTGCTATCATTGTATTCTTGAGCTAGCAAGATACCCAAAGATGTCTCTCTTGCTAAGATGTATATAATAGGAGGCTTCTCATAGATAGGAGGCATCAATATTAGTGGATTAGCAAGATATTTCTTTATTTGTGTTAAGCTCTAATTGCAATCTTGGCTCTAGATATATTTCACCCCTTTATGTAGAGTCTTGGTAAAAGGTTGTGACCTATCTGGTAGTTGTGAGATGAATTTGGGAATGGATTGAAATCTTTATTGTAAGCCCCTCATTTGACTGATATTATGAGGTGGAGGCATGTCCATGATTGCTTGAACTTTCTTTGGATTGACATTGATTCCTTTTGCAGACATAATGTAGCCAAGTAATTTCCTAGATGTTACATCAGATGCACATCTCTTGGGATTAAGTTTCAAACTAAATTTCTCCATGTGATCTAGGATAGGTCCCCAATCTTGAAGGAGAATATTACGTTTTGTGCTCTTAACCAAGGTATCATCAACATAGTCCTCCATGGTCTTATGCATCATATCATGGAAAAGTAGTAACTTCCCTCTGATATGTAGCACCAACATTTTTTAGACCAAATGGCATCACATTCTAATAGAAGGTTCCCCATGCAAAAGTGAAAGTAGTCTTTTCTTGATCTTCTAGTGCAATTTTGATCTAATTATAACTAGAAAATACATCCATAAGTGAGTACATTTCATATCCTATTGTCATCTCCACTATCATATTAATGTTAGGAAGTGGAAAATCATCCTTTGGAGATGGTAAGTTTAGATCTCAAAAATCTATATAGACTTTGATAGATTTGTCATGCTTGGAGACTAGAACAATGTTTGATATCCATTCAACGTAATCAATAGCTTGGATGAAACTAGCTTTCAAAAGCTTTTCCAATTTAGCTTTAACTAGTAATACAAAATGAGGATGCATTTTTCTAAGTTTTTGTTTGACTAGTTTAACTCTTGGTGTGATAAAAAAATGATGCATTATAAGATTAGGATCTAATCCTAGCATATCTGAATATGTCCACACAAATTTTATCTTTTTCTCTTGGAAGAAGGAAATGAATTCCTATTTTTCTTTTGGAGATAGTGACTATGTAAGATGTATCATGTGAGGATGTTGTTATGTTTCCAAGTTGATTGGCTATATTGGCTCTATCAACACTGATTATCTTTTCTTAAAATGACTAGGAAGTGCATCAAATATCTCATCCACAAGCACCTCAAAGAGTTTTTCACCCTTGGATACATCTTTTATTTTTAGTTTTTTAGGTTTTGACAATTTCACAATGTGATTTTCACCATCACACCTTTTATTTATTTTCTTTTTTATTGCATGACTAAGATATTTAATATCAGCTTTAGTCATGTTAACACTTTGTTTATTGGTGGAAGACATTATAGGTTCAATAGTGTTTAAGTAATAGGCAAGAGCATAGTCATTCTAGAATGTAGGGACTTCACTAGATGTATTGGAATTCTAGTCTGTGAGCTCAGGATAGGTGAGTGAAAGAGATGTAGTGGGTTTGATTGCATTCATAGTATAATGCTCAAATTCTTGGACAAGCAATTTGAGACCTAGAGCAACTTTGTTCGTAAGTGTGTTCAAATGCCTTTGCATTTTAACATCATTAATAGAAGACTTGATAACACCAGTTGTATAAGACTCATCCAACCTAACCCTAGATGCTTCACATACTTTGAGGATATTTTCATAGACATAAACTTGATCTATCTTTATCTGTAGTTGCTTCAAAGAGACAGTCAAATTCATATTCCCAAGAATGTATACTACATGGTGATAGATTGTAGAATTCCCCAAAAGTGATAGGGACAAACTCTCCTTCATCCTTTGGATTTTTACAAAGGTACTCAATGCATAAAGCATGACTAGACTCTCCTTTTTCTTGTTAGGTATGATGTGAATCAGTAGTACCATTAGAAGCAACACTATTACCATCCATAGTGCTAACACATGGTACAAAATCATCTGGTTCAATAAAGAATTTAGCAAGATCATCAAGAATGGGATAAGGATAAGGATCCTCATCATTAGTGTTGTCTTCATGGTCATTAGAATCAGCTTGTGACTCATTTTTAGATGAATTCTCAAGTTTTGGTATAAATTTGTTAATCCCTAGATGGAATGGAATCTTCTTGAAACCTAGACCAAATGTATCTTGATTCCTTCTAGCTATCACTTTGACATGATTAATCAGACCATTTTTATTGCATCCAATAGAACCAACCCCCTTGTAGCCAAATAATTTCATGAGTTTAAGACTTGGACCATACTTTTCACTAGTAATTTCATGAGGTTGTTCTGTAAGGTCAACTAGAGTTTCCTCTTTGTAGATCCATGCAGCAATGGCTCTGTTTTCACTTTCCTCCTTGAGAGGGACATTAGCTTTGACAAAGGTACCATTATACTTGGTTTGAGGTGTCAACGAAAAATGTCTCTTAACTTCAAATGATCTCCCATAATGACGAGGAGACTTAGAAAGAGATGTCAAAGACATAAACGGGTCTATGTGATATTCATCCATTCTAGTTTCTTTCAACATAAGTGATTGGTTGATTTTCTTTATCTTGTTATCGTGATGGTCTATAGATTCCCTATTAGTAGTTACAAATTTTTTAGCAAATTTTAGTATGTTATAGGTATAGCTAGTATGTGTAGGTATGATGGCTTCAAAGCCATGAAATGGGAACTTTACGCATTAATGGTAAGTTGAAGGCACAACTTGCATCTCATGTATCCATGGTCTTCCTAGAAGAATATTGTAACCTAAGGGAATGTCTAGGACTTGACAAGTGACATCCCTTTCTACAAGACCAACCCAAAGAGGTAACACAATAAGATCCAAGGATTTGTGCTCACATTCATCATACACTTTGATAGTTATCTTGTCTGACATCAATTGTCTGAGTAGAGCACCATTTATTACTTGAAGACTTGATGACATCATAATACTCAACATCTACTAGTTCGACCATGTGGACTATCTCATAATCATCATTAGAGTACATATAGTTGATCTTGTTATGAGATTTTGTTTCAATTTTTTTCTCTTTTCATAGTGTGGGAATGACTCTTTGAAAGCCTTGTGATCTGAGTTCTTGTATGCCCATCCACAAAAATGTCACCATTGTTAATTAAGTCTTGAATTTTGTGATGCAGGTTGATGTAGTTGCTAGTTTTTTAACCTTTGTTTTGGTGATATTCTCAAAATGTGGTGTCATTCCACCATTATGGTCATGTTGGAGATCATAAGGATGAGAATTGTACAATGAAGAAATGAGTTTGTTTTGCAGCAAGGTCTTGTAGACCACATCCAAAGGCTCACCAAGAGGCATAAATTCTTGTTTAGGGTGTGTGACCCAAGATGAGCTCTTTGGTTTGTTTCCAAACATCTTTTTTTCTAAATGGAGTTTCTTAACATTCTTGGATGGTTTGAGATGTTTGTAAGATTAAAAGTTGTCTTAGTAGGTTTAGGAGTAATGTTGTCAACAACTCTCTCATGAATAAATTCTTATTTTTTGTTCACATACTTGGATTTGTCCTTATTAGAGGTTGACCCTTATTTAGTGTCCTTCTAAAGGGTTAGTTCACCCTTTTTGACCATGAATTCCTTTATTTAGATAGCTTGTGTGATCATTTCTTTGAAGGTATGTGGACCTTGAAGTTGAACTCTATACCCAAAACTAGGTAGAATATTATCTATAAAGATATCAAGTTTTTTCATTTCCAAGATTTTGTGTGGGTATTTGGTGTAAATTTTTCTCCATCTTTAAAGGAATGTGAGAAAAGGTTCCCTAGATTTCTATTTAAGATTAAATAATTCTCAAATGTTAATAAAGTGTTTTATATTGTGAGAGAACTATTGGACAAACAAGTTAGCAATCTCATCAAATGTTTTGTTACCAGTAGGCAAGTGTGAAAACAACTCCATAGCATGACCACCTAGACTTCTTGGGAATAGGCACATGAGATATGTCTAATTATGTATAAATTCCATAGACAAGGCACCCAATTACCACAAATGATCTTGGGGATCGATAGTTCCAAAAATATTTATTGTACTTATGTAACTCAACTCCTCTTGGAAAAGGTGGCATGTCTATACTCTTCTCAGAAGGAAATGGACAAAGAGCATTTAAGGTGTATGTTTTTGTAGGTTTTTGCTTATCACATATCATTTGGGATAATTGTTCTTGCATGATCTTCAGTTGCTTTTGCAATTTAGATGTTTCAATTTCCTCTTTAGGTGTAATGATAGTTTCAACATTAAAGTGATGAGGTAGCTTGGCTCCCTCTTGAGTAAGTTTGAGAAAGTATTACTCTTTCTCTTCATTGAGAAAAAATTCCATGACTATCTAGAAGTTTTTTCCCTTATGACATTTTTTGATATATTCAAGAAGTATTTCTTCCTCTTCCTCATTCTCATTAGTAAAAGGTTCCTAATGTCTTTCATTCCTATGTTGATCTTGCTGTCTACTATATTCTTTGTATTCTAGTTCTTGATTAGCCATTTTAAGAATGTGATAAGTTTTAGTTTATGTTGGTTAAAAAGGTTGTTTGAATAAGAATTCAGCTATGTTGTTTGGCGATGTATGACCTTTGCTAGTTTTAGGATCCTCTTGATACAAGGGGTTCTTAGTTTGTTGTAGGTTTATGGAAAATATTCTTTGAGCATAAGGTGATGTAATAGGTGAAGGAGATTGTGAAGACTCCTCACTAGATGAACTAGAGACAGACCATGTATAAGCTAAGAAGTGATTCTACTACAATTACAACCCCTAGCTCTACCTCATCTAAGTCTAAGGGAATAAAATATGTTTTTGCTTCTTGTTGCCATAGTCATAGACAAGGACAAAAAGTAAAAGCCTAGACAAGGACCCCACTAGAACGTAGTCTCAAAAAAAGTAAGATAAGAGTACTATGTACTAAGGTATGATTCATCTAAGTAATGGCTAGAAAACCCAAAGATTATGACTATCATGACACAAATTATGAAAACCATGAGAGGACATGAATAAGGTAAACAAGTAACAAGACTAGTTTGAGTGTAGGTCAAAAGTTGTTAATTGAGTAAGAAGTTGTTGTTTGACATTGTTTGTAGATAGAGAAGTGGTAAATGTCACAAATGTAGATTAGAATTAGAGTGCAGATAGCTTTGATAGAACAATTTGACAATTTTTAGAACAAGACCTCATGTGAAGATTCTTAGTGAATCATGTGAGGAAACACAAAGAAGGATGTGAAGATTCAAAACAACAATTTATTATGAGGTTTCTCTCACGAGTACTTGTATAGAGACATGTGAGGAGTTCACAAACCAAAAAAAAGACAAATTTTTAACATAACGGACACTGTTTGGAAAATCTTGCATGGAGATTTGTAGGGACCTACACAAAGACATGCATAGATTTGTGCAAGGAAATGCTAACAGGGTATTTTCTCACACAAAATATCATAGAAATGGGCATGAGAATTTGGATAGATTGGCAATTGTTGATTGGAATTGAAGAGATTTTATAAATTTTAGACAGTTCTAGATAGACCATTGATAGTGTTTATAGATTTTAGACAAATAGAAAAATGGTTTTCAATTTTTTGGATAGCATTATGTTTTCAAGAAGATAGTTGTTTTCAGACACGAAAAGTAAGTAGTAGTCACAAACAATCCAACTAAGTAAAAAGAAACTTGGAGGGATAGGGGAGTCTTGACCTTTTATTTGTTGGACAGATTTGGAGAAGTTTAAAGACTTAAAACAAACACTCTTTATCCCTAAAACCAAAAATGGTAGAGAAGGCAAAACCTTTGTCTCGCAACTTAAGTGCATGCATTCACCTCACATAGTTGTGTCACCCCACTAGAGGATACCCATGTTTTTTTATGTATTCCAAGGGCTCAATAACATATACACTAAATGAACACCCTTGTGGTAGTGGTCAAGAACATATACCACCTTCCAACACCCAGGTACATGCCTATGATGAGAATCTACAAGAGAGATTCTTCCCCCTCCTTATACAAAGATTGTATCCCCTTTCAAAGGTGATCTAGGTAGCAATTAACTAAGAGGTTTCTACTTGGCTTCCATTCATATTAATCCTCAATAGCTTTACAAGAGAAGTTAAGACTAGCAACTTACACTAGCATCTAAAAGTGCACACACTTCACTAGCAAGACTAGGGCTAGCACTAGCCAGTTCAACAGATAGAGCCTCCTCTTGATATGCAATGTCATGAGTCAAGAGGAAGAAATTAACATGGTTTTAGAGTCTTTTTCTCTACAAAGCTTCTTTATTATAGTGGGTCAGAATCTCCAACGAAAGGAGTGTGTTCACTTGGGTCATTCCTAGAGGTTGGATCACTCCACCAGGCCCTCTAAAGGTTGACTTAGACTAGTGGTTTATATGTAAGGGTCCAAGTTTCTTATTTCCCTCAAGGGGAAAGAGCATACTACTCTACCTCATCACCTTGCCCAAATACACAAGACATATTCATCACCAAGTTAGCTTAATCAATCCAGACTTTCCCTTTCTCAAGATTTTGATTCCCTAAAAGGAAATCATCATCCCTTCATAGAAAAGACTCATATTGAAGAACAACTAACTTTCTTGCCTTCCTCGAGTACCATCTATCAGAGGCTTCTAGGATTTTGATTTACTTTTGGGCATCACTTCCAAGTAGTAAAGAGCATACTCCCCTATTCCCCTATCTTGCACCCTATGAAGTTCACAAGCCCTATTTATACTATATGTAAAAAGAAATAAAAGAAGAAATGACATTTAAGTGGGTTTGAAATGAGTCTTTGACATGTGTATCTTTGGAAAACGTCTTGTAATCACACAATCAGTATATGTTTCAAGTGTTTTAATACGGTGTTTTTGATGAGTGTCCTACAAACTACTATCAAGCTATTTAAAAACCAAAAATTAGAATGAAAATGCTTCAGAAAATACTATTAGTTAAAATGTAGTGATAAAACTAAATTCTAAAAGCTTCCTTTCTCATGTGCTAATGCAAAATTTCATGCAGAATCATGCACAAGCACTAATACATTTGGCATCGATTTGCGACGGCCAAGTGTCGAAATTGCGATGCAAATGTGTCGCCACTGCGACGAAAATAGACGTCATTATTTTGTAGTCGCAAATTATGACGTCTATTCTTGGATGTCGCAATTTTGATGCTTATCCATCGCAAGCTCAACATTCTATCCCATCATTGCTGCCGTCGCAATGGATGTGGTTCCCATCACAATTTCGACGTCTTCACCACGCATTGCGACAGGGTGGCGTCAGCATCTGCCCACGGGTTCACTGAGGCGGGAGCCTTTACAGTTCATCCATGGGTGTCACAATTGCGACGTCCATGGAAACTTGTGACGGTGCTGTCGACGCCGCTGGCCGTCGCAATGTTTGCGAATGTGTCGCAATTGCGACGCAAAATCATTAATTGCGACGGCATCGCTATGCACACGATGCTTATTTCATCGCAATGCGCATGCGTACGTTGCAATTGTGATGTTCGTGGTTAGCAATATGGCGGGGCCGCTGTGGCGGCGATGCCAACTGTCATCGCCACCACAGCGGCCCTGCCACAAGCTCCCTGATTCCAATTGTATGGTGATTGGATGCTGTGAAATAAATTTAGATGTGGCATATTATGCTTCACAAGTTTTGTTTACCATCTTTTATGATTTAGAAGAACCAGTGTTGTGCAATTTGAAAGCTAAATTCATAATAAAGTACTCTCGATTGATCCATTTGTATTCAGCTTATATAGGCAATGGTGATGTAATAGCAATCACAAACAGTGACATGGAAAGGAGAAATGTTGTGCTTATTGTGACCGGGCAAAACAAAACAAATTGCTAGTGATGTATTTGCATTTGAAAAGAATCACTATGTTTTTAGATGAAGAGCTTGTGGAGTTCTTGTCAGATTTGGAGGCAAGAAGTCAACAAGTTTGATTTTACTCCTTACTAGCTAATGCTAAGGGGAAAAAAAATATTGACAAAATGTGGGCCAAAATTTTGGAAAAAATTGGGAAAATCTTGATCAACACATTAGATTCGTTAACATGCAACATTCATCAATATTCTGCATTAACACATAATTCATGAACATTCATTAGCACATAATTAAATTCATTGAGACATAAAATACAGTCATTATCAATTAAGGTATGTAGTGACAATCATTTCTTTTCTTTTTTCTATTTCTTTTTTCTATGTAAGCTCTAAGAGGAGCATCAGTGTCATCATCAATTTCCCCGCTCGTCAGTTGTTCTGTTCTCTGTTCTTGATGATCTCAAATTCCTATGCTGTTGCAAAGGGGGGTCCTCTGCAATAACAAATAAAAGAGTTAAATTACAAATAATTTATTATAATTGTTACAAGTATTTAATTATTTTAAATAACATAACCGTGTCTCTTTACCTGATCTGACCACATCATTTTGTCTGGACTCAACATCAACATGGTCATGAACATCGACCCCTCGATCCTCTACAACTACTATAAAAAATGTTATGTTAATCCAAACACCAATTGCAATTACATATAAAAAATTTAATAGAAAATGTATACCTCCACCACTAGGATGCACATCATGCGAACCTTCGACATCCACAGATTGTGTAGAAGGATTGTCAGGCTACATTCCAACATCCTACGCATTGTTATCATTGCTTGCTTAAAACAGATATACTCACTTTATATTGGAACTTAACATCAAATAGACTAATTGGTAAAGTATTCAATTAGAAATAAATTTCATTTAGCTTATTTACCTGTGGCTTAGATGCATCAGTATTAGAACCTTCTACACTAATTTCAGCTCATAGCCATTCAGCCATGGCTCTATAGCCTTGTTGGAAGCCAATTCTCTTATCATCTTCTGTGAGGCATCTCTTGAACTCTGAGCCCTGCATTTTTGCACGGTATGGTGAATTTTACTTGCATTGTTTCATCAACCAATGGAGGGTAGTTAAAATATCAACAAAAAATCATCTATATCCATCACAATATAATAGGAGAAAAATCGAGCAGTTTTGATGGAGCAATCTACTATATAAATGTTGTGTGTTTGTATGCTTTGCTTGTACCAACATATTTTCTCCAAATTCTTAAGTTGGGTAAGAGTTAGTTCAGCTCTTTGGAAATAAAAATGGTTGCAAGTGCTGCTGCATTCCCTCATTCTTTCAATCATTGCCTTTATTCTCAACTATTGGAGGAAAATTCAGTCAAGGGTGAGATTTTGAATAATGTCATATTAGTGAATCACAAGTTTTCTTCACTAATCTAGATTGCAGAGTCTTGACTTCAATTGTTGAATTGTTTATATTGAATATGAAAATCCACTACTGTTATTATATTCTATTGACCTATTTATAATTGATGAGCTAAATAAGGGAGTCCTAGCATTTCCCTTCACATTATATAAAAAATTTGATACAATTTTTCATTTACTAATACTTACAACTCTTGCTTGAAGTTTCGAAAAACCACCAGAGCTGAGCTTGTGTGTCCCGTGCTTTTCTAGTCTTGCCTTTGTTGCCTTTGATGTGTCAGGTAATCTATGAAAATTTTGAAATATGTTAGATAGTATAAATATGGAGGTTAATTAGTATATAATTAGATTCTCAACAGTATCACATACCTTGCTGTACTCTCCACTGGTGTAATATTATTTTTCTTGTCAGCTTTATACTTTCCATCCAAAATCAGAGCATGCCACTCAGCCTTAGGAACATAAGGCGGACGCTTGTACCTGGGGTTATCCCATAAATTTTTTCTGTACTGGTCCCTAATATACTTCAAACATAAACTAGCTTTTTCAAGGAGCTTGTTTCTCTCGAATACACAAGGTCCAAAGAGTTGGGTCATGCTCTCTATAAGATCATCCTTCAATGGTTTGCGTTGGTGATTCCACCTTTTAAGTAAAAAAAACATGTTAGACTCATAAATGAAGTGAAACTACCTTTAATATAGTTCAAGAAATGGATGAAAAGGAAAACTATTATAGCAATGATATGAAATCAAAATAGTGGTTTGGGGTTTTAGTTAGGATATGATGTTCCACCAAGTACGCATGGTGGGCCCAAATATTCGCAAACACTCATCACCAAGTTTTCTCCAAAAAAGATCATTGCCTACAAAACAATCATGGGATCATTAGTCGATGAAGAGTGATCAAAAAATAAATTACTATTATATCACTATAGAATAATAATAACTTTAAAGTACCTGGAACTTTGGCTACTTTTAATGGAATGCCTTCATCGTCGCTGACGATCAATGTGACATCCTTCACCGTTCCCGTACTAGGAACATAGGAACATCTAGGAAATGATGTTGCAGGTCCTATTGCAAAAAGTTTCATAAGTTTCATAAGTCTTTGTCATGATCGAAGTATAAAAGAACAAATGATAATTGATGTTATAAAGTTGTAAAAAAGAAACTGTTTGTTGCTATAATAAGAGAGAAAAAGAGGGATTTGTGTACCAGCAGATGGCGCAACAGTCGATGCATGTAAGCTACGTGTTGTTGACTTAGCAGTCGGAAAGAGATTTGTGGTTGTCCTGGATGGAGGCGGCGTCATCGTAGGATTCAATTGATGTGAAGCTGAAGAATAAAATTGTTAGAGCATGCATAAATATAGAACGCGTGGACTAGCATGGACAAGATTGTTAGAGCATTAAAAAAAAGGATTGTTCGAGCATTTATTGTCAATGATTATGATCATTCCTATATATATTCAATGGAAAACAGAAGTGGGAAATAGAACATGCGATCTACCTGAACCACTTGCAGCACCCTCATCATGGGAACGGGGCTCGAAATCAAGAAAAAAACTTTGTAAAGAAAACACATCCATATTTTAATTAATTCCATAAAAGAGCATAACATAAAAACCATTATTGAACTCTTGTTATAATTAAAAATTTCATTAATACTTACTTTTAAGGACTCAGAGGTGTGCAACAATTCAGATGCCCTATCTTTTATTTGTTGAGTCATAGGCTTTATGGTTGCCAAACGTAGAATTTCTTTGCTAATTTTCTTTAAATTAATTTTAATCGAACCGATCGGGTCATCGGTCTCTGCTAAATTGATATAGAAAGGGTCCTCCTCAGGGGGGGCCTACTGAGGGACTACAGGTTCCTTTCCCTCCCTCCGACCACTAGCCCTCTGTGACAACAATAGTATTAGTATTATCAAAATTACTCCAAAAAAATAAAGAAAACAACATTAAAATAATAACATTTTGCTTCTATCTAGTTTGCACAATTACAAATGAGTTTTATCTGCTCATGTGTAGATGAGTCGGGAGCATCGTCAGCATCCCCTCCGGGCGGTTGCTCCATATTGTGCCCCTGTGTCAAAGATGAAGTATAAAAATGTTAGCCAAAAATTTATTGACTAAATGGTATGTTGGAGTCATTGATTAGAAGTTGGTTTAATAGTATGTACCACCCCCATGATAGTAGCCTCATTTATATCTATGCGGTTCAAATTGTAATCAATAAGAAGTTCTTCCCCTGCACGTATTGATTTTATTGCACAGATGAATACACGATTTCCCTCGTGCGCCTCAAATATGCAATTGGGTTACTTTATAGTTGACCCAGGTCCTGTACTATTTATAAAACCTGCAATATTCCCAGTTGCTTTTGGCCTTCCATCAATGTATATAGCCACACTTTTACTTGGATTATTGTCTTGCTGTTGTATATAATTTGCGGAGAGGGCATACCTACGCATACTTTTTTTATATTTAACAATATGCATCCAACTTTTGTAATCGTAACATGGTCCAACATACTCCATCAATTCAGAAACTTTGTTGTAAGACACCTTTATGTCGTCCATAGAAAATAGGCCCAAACCATGTAGTGATGATGGTGGTATGCGACATATCCTCTTGTTAACACAAAAATCAGTGTTTATTGGAGGAAGTTCCTTGGGTACCCAATGTTTCTGTAGATGTTGGTACCTAAAGGGCACCTCAATGTCACCTTCCGTCTCATCATCATAAGAACATGACCCCCCTTGAGCAAGGAAAAATTTCATGCATTTATTGAATTTCCTTCTAGTCCTTTGACCTCTAGTTAATCTCCCTATTCTAGATAAACTGCATGTCTCACTTTCCTCTTCTATTCCTATATTTCCCTCACTTGAGGAAGACACTTCTGACAAATACCTATTCATTGGTACCTGCAAATGGGAGAGATCTTAGAAGACATCAATCTTACTATTGATAAGTGTATTAAATAGACTATCTATAAGGAGTATTGACTTATACCTGTCGATCCATGAGACTATGCGGGATGCTCTTGAAAGGGGTTCAATTTCCTGCAAATGTAATTCAATTATCGTGAGCATAATCACATCATAATCATAATCACATCCATCATTAGCATCACATAAAAATTAAAAACATTAAAAGGTACACAATAAAAAACTTAAATCAGGCTCACATTATAAGCCTACTAGGGAAGTAGGCCTAGTGAAGGGCTAAAACTAGGTTTTTGTATCAGCTGATGAGTTGAGGGCTTAGTCACCTTGGGGACATGCTATTTGAAGTTGTTTGATGTGTGTGGAGGTGGAGGAATTACCTAGACTAAAGCCACTTGCATAACATTTTGAAATTCAGTTAGATATTTTATATTAATTAAGATAACTATAATTTCTTCCAAAACCCATTATAATAATTTTAAAATGGATTACTAGTTTCTTTTTACTTACCATGTAAATCCCATAGATCCAAATACATGTATTGAAATAAGTTTTCTAGTTTTAGTCTATAAATCAACATACTGATACAATGTTATTCCTATTCTAAAATGAAATGTTAGAGATACTTGAATTATTAACCAACAAATTGGGTAAGCACTTATATTATGTTTTCCCTATGAATTTTATTCTAGGTACAACTCCCTTTTATAGATATTTAATGAATTCCCTTTTCTAAACTAAACACTTACAAATGCTTTTGACCTGAAAGAAAATAAGGCGCAATACATTCACGCATCAATATGTGTTTTAAATAGTTTTATTTAATTAATTTAGATTAATAGTTAATTTAGATTAGTAGTATTCTATTTGTAGTTGAAACTTGTAGCTTTTAAATAGATAATGAATAAACTATGTAACCATATATATAAGACAAATATATTTCTATCAAGAAATGAATATTAAATAGATTAAGTATTGATGGCATACCTCTAAATTCCATCATCATCATCCTCATCATCGTCATCATCATCATCATCATCATCATCATCATCATCCTCATCATCATCATCCTCCTTGCCATCATCGTCGTCGTCGTCGTCTTCGTCGTCATCATCAACATCATCATCAACATCAACATCATCTACATCATCATCATCAGTAGTAGCATCATCGTCATCATCTTCTTCTTCTCCTTCATGAAAATTTGTGTCAGGAACATCATCCAATAACTGTTGATCATGATCACCATCTACATCATCTTCTACTTCTTCGGTATCTTCTTCTTCCATCGCATTATACTTTATTGGCCTTCCTCTCGGTTCATGTCTAACAACAAATGACCAACCCGGTTTATGTGGAACCTCTGAGTAAAATACCTGCTCACATTGGCTTGGAAGAACATAAGGCTCATCCCCAACTGGCTCAAACAACCTTGTATTAACCATTGCAAATCCATTATCATGTTCAATAACAGTTTATCAGGATCATTTGGATTAAGTCGTAGCTTGTACCATTTGACAACGAAGAGTACTAATTTGAAGGAACTAAAGTCACACTCAATTATCTCATCCAAAATGCCATAATATTGATTTTTAGACTCTTGAGGATGTAAGTCATTTTTGGATGAAATATTAGTCACTTGAAAGACTGCATTTATTCCTGAATCACAAGTTTTCTTCATGTCATCCAACACTTTGATGCAAAATTTCTGACCATTATAGAATATAGCCTTGTGGTGTTTAACCTGCAATAATATGTGAAACATATCAAAATTATTGTATCATGAGTTGATAAACATACAGGTGATTAATAAATTTGTACGTACCTAGAAATCTCTTGAACCACATGCTAAATCTATTCCCCTTTGCGTAACATTGGAATCTCCATTACGATGAGCTTCTTTAACCAATGAAGATACACCTTCCCATGTTAATGTGTGACTAGAATGTTGACATCATTCAATCCATACCGTCATCCAATCAAGATTGTTTGCAATATACAAATGTAGTGCATCCCACTCTTGAGCACCTGTACAAAAAAAAAATAGACAACTTACAACCGATTTATTTTGAAGATTAAGAAATAATTTATTACAATAACATCTTATAATTTATTACCTCTCACTTTCCTCAATGTACCTTTCCCCATCAAGTACTCCCCTTCTAATTTTTTAAAAGGCTCGAGATCCCAAATGCGATCTACATGGATATTTGATGCAAACTTAGGAAGATATTCAGTAATGTACACCATAGTCTGGTATACCATATATCTCTCTACCATAGAACCCTCAGGATGTGCTCTTTGTCAAACCAAAGCCTTCAAAGATTTCAAATGCCTCTCAACCATCCACATTGACCTAGTGTGTACAGATCCACACAATTCAATCTCCTCAAATAGGTGTATGAGGTAGTGTTCCTGTGCATTGAAAAAAGTTGGAGGTAGACACTTTTGCATTTCACGTAGTAAATGAGGAATTCTTCTCTTCTAATAGTCTATATCTTCTTTATGGATTTCTTTAGATGAAAACCACCTACATTAAGAGATTCAAGTCACCAAAAATATATAGATATGTGACTTTAAAAAATAATATACAATAGATTACATAGCAAGAAAAACAAATCACGAATATAATAAATATATACAACAAATTGAACAGATATTATTGCTTACCTCATATATTTTTGAAGATCGTATATCACTTGTTTGATGTTATTGTTGAAGTGCTCTAGGAGAGATAGAGGAAGCACGTACTGTAGTAATTATAAACCAATCATTTCATTGTTTTCTAACATAACATAATGAACAATTCACGTAGTTTATGAATATATTGTAAATACAGAAGAACATAACTTACCTTGACGAAAGTATGCCAATCATGCATTTTGAGCCCTGGCCCAAATTCACTTTTTTTTGATATGAGATTGTTTATGTTCGCAGCAAATCCTGTGGGAAATCAAATTTTTCATATGACTTCTTTTATGGCATCACTTTGCTACTCCGTTAATAACCATGGAAGGGCACTTATATTAATCTGATCTCTATTGCTATTTGAGTGAATGAAATTTTTCAATGCATGATTGGATTCATGTATGTCATTACAAATTTTGACAATTTTTTCTTTGTCACGCCTTCCATCCAATATTTTCCACAATGTCTCTGTTATATTCTTTCCAATATGCATAGTATCAAACAAATGCACAATTTGTAAGTGCTCGTAGTAGGGAAACCTACTAAATTGTCTAGGATAGCTTTTTAGTCCCTTTGGAAGGTTGTCAGTATTGCCTTGACGACCTTCACGATCATCAATTACACAATTAGTCAACAAAAATCACAATAGAAATATATAAGTTACAAACGTAAACCATTAGATGGAATGGCATTACCTTGACAATTACTTCTATTATATTCCAACTTCCATAGGCCAGGTGTCATTCTTCATGGCTTTGATGTAGTCTCTTCTTTCCCATTGAAAAGATGTTTTTCTGTACTTCGATACTTATGATTCCTATGGAGGAAGTGTCTACACTCATCAAATACCTGCTTTCCTAAACTTTTTGAATGACGAGATTTAATCTTTGGACCACAAACTGGACATGCAAATTTTCCCTTTGTTTGAAGACCTACAAGATAATGATGTAATTGGATTATTAAATATGTTGATTTTTATAATTAGAATTATTGTGCACAACTTGAATTCACTATAACATAACACAAAAATGTGTTAGCCCTAGGGCATCATGTATTGTCCATGCAAGTATTGCATGGAATTGAAATTGTCTTTGTCGTATTGGTCTAGACACATCATACATAGTGACACCATTCCATAACTCCACCAACTCGTCGATAAGAGGCTCAATATATACATTCATATCTTTTACTTGATATTTACCTACTTGAATGAACAATAACATTACATAGTTATTGTGACCGTTTTACTGCAAGATTTGTAAGTACGTGTAAATTAATAACTATCAAATGATAAGATACCAGGAACAATTATTGCCAACATAATGTGCTCCCTCTTTATTGACATCCACAGAGGAATGTTATTGTTGATAACAAAAATAGACCACACCGAGTAAACAGATCTCATCTCTCCAAATGGATTGACACCATCCGCTGCCAATGAAAGCCTGAGATTATGAGGTTCTTCTTTGAAGTGTTGCCACTTTTCCTCTATGTGCATAAATGCCAAACCATCCACAAGGATTTGAATAATGTCATCTCGACTTCTATTGCATGCATGATAATCCATAAATTGAGCCAAGCTACTACACTTGAATAATTGTTGCATCCGTGGAATAATGGGGATGTAACGAAGAACCTTTTGAGGCACCTTTTTTGTTAGTCGATCTGTTCGATATCTACTCGTATGACATACAGGGCATTGTGTTGCAAATTCATGTTCTTTATAATATATAATATTATCATTGGGACAAGCATGTATTGCTTCATACTCCATTCCAATATCTTTCATAACAGTAGTTAATTGTCAATATGAGCAAGGTAGAATATTTGATGATGGTAACAGAAACTCGCCTATCAATCTACAACAAAAAATATAAGTTGTTAATATAAACAATATTAGTGGTACATTATTCACCCTTTGTTAACTATAAAGACATATATGACATACCTTAACATACGTGACATTGTTATGTTGGATAAACCATTCATAACCTTCAAGTTCAACAACAACAATATAGTAGAGAGAAGAGTTGTTTGGGAGTCTTTGTATAGGGGCTCGTATGCCTTTTGAAGTAGAGGTACATCGAGGCTATCATCATCATCATGATCAGATACACTTGGACTAGATGTGTCATGGATCAATGTATTTATACCATCCTCTTCAATTGTGTTTTCTTGCGCATGATCGTCATCTTCCATGGGATCATTATCTTCACCTTGGATATTTGCACCTCCATGTTCCTCCACTTCGAAAACCATATTCTTTGGATTGTTGTGGTTCATATCATGTACTTCCCTGGGAAGATCAACCTATATAAAATTGATTAACATAAATAAACCATGATCATCAACTCATCATCAAGTGATTTCATATGTATATAAATTGTTAAAATGATATAATGAATGACTTACCAGTGGATGATAGTCATGCCCCCCTTCAATGTGACCATTCTCCCTACAATGTCTCTTAACTGTTTTGATTAGCAGTCTTCTACGGTTTAAGCCCTTACAAATATTGCAAGGACAATAACATTTTTGATCACCTTTTCTTTTCAAGTTAGACCACAATCTAGTGATTGTCTCCCTGTTTTGTTCTTCACTTATATTATCTGACATGATCGTTCTTTGTAGGAAGAAAAAATTGGGCTATGAAAACTTTGGTCTACTGCAACTTTCAAAAACTAAGAAAAACTGTCGAAAGTACACAAATCTTCTTAGACCTAGCTAAATACTTTAATATTTTAAAAATACTTTCTTTGACTTTATTCCTAAGATTATTTGTAAAACTTTGACCAACCACCTGAAGGTCTTATTTCAAGAGACCTTCCAACATTAAGCCACTAAAAGAAATTTCAAAACATATAAGCTAAAAGTCTAGTTAAAATATACATTTGAATTAAAAAAAAACAATTTTCATACTCGAGCGCGCGACTATAACTCGTACAACAGCCTTCTTGCTTAGCTGTAGAAGCTCTCCAGCAATCAAATTATACAAACTACAAGGCCTAACAAAAATTTCAAAATATATAAGCTACAAGTCTAGTTAAAATATACATTAGATTAGATTCAACAATAGCAAGCAATGTTATTCAGAATTAGATTCAACAAACCTTAGCAGTGTAAATAGCCATCTCCTGTAAACTGGACTCCAAACACGAGGGGGCATTCACATACTCTTCCCCTAAAGGTATCCTGAAGAACAAAAGCCACTATTCTTGAGTTTGTGAATTGCACCTCAAGATGAATGAAGCTTAAAAGGAATAAAAATTGTTTTCATACATTTAAATCAAGATGTAATATTTATTCATAAGTATATACCTTGCAAGCACTTAAAATTGTTGTTATATCTGTTGTGGGAAAAGAAGAATTTTATACTTATGTGTACAGACACACTTCCTATATGCGATCCAAAGCTCGAATGTTATCAAGTGTGTCCAATGATGGGGAGAGACCTCCATGCAAGCAAAAGATCTGCAATGAAACAAAAGAAAAAAAAAATTCTTATAGTAAGAACAAGTTTGTTGTGCTGCACAGGGTACCAACAAAATAGTGTATAATATATTTTTCTTTACCTGGCTTTCAATTCAGTATGAGAGCCTTTAATAGAAAAGTCAAGTTGATAACATATATATAATTTTTCCATAACTAGATTTTATTTTGACCAGGTTGGGCTAGGTGATCTTGTGGAGATCTCTGGAATATTTCTTCCTATGCCTTACACAGGCTTTCAAGCCATGTGAGCAGGTTTGGTGGCTGATACATACCTGGAAACGATGTCAATTACTCATTTTAAGAAAAGATATGAGGAGTGAGTTTTAGCTTTTCGTATGTCATTAAATTTTCTCTTTCTTGTTTTGTAAGGACTTCTATTTTTCTAGACATGATCCTCATTTCATATAAGAAATACCATCAGTGAAGCTATATCACACTTTATGCTAGGACCAATAGGGGAATAGTAAAAATAGATTTGATCAAATGTCAAAAGCATTCCTAATAGAAAAAGTGATTACATTTTTAGGCAGTAGGATGGTTTAACTACTATATTCATTAATAACTAAAAAATTGTTTACAAGGCTTGTATATGAGCTAACCTTGGTTATTGACACATTAACATCAGCTATAATGACATTAAGCAATGTTTTTGAATTACTTAAACTTCTCTTGGCCTGGTATTTTGGTGGCCTGGTATTTTGGTGGAAACATTTGCTTGCTGATTTGAAGGCTAATAGGTCTATTAGTATGGCAGCTTAAACTTGCATGGACTAATTCAGTTGTCTTGATAGGGTTCAAACTTAGATATTGATCTTATTGTTTTCACATGTTGAAAATTTTGATAATAAGCTCATGACCTTGAAAAAGTCTCAAACTTGATTCAAATTTTGATAATAAGCTCATGACATTGAAAAGTCTCAAACTTGATATGAGACTAGTTCTGATAGATCTCAACTTTTCATAATGAGCTTGTTATTTTGATAAATCTCAATTAGGGACTAGTTTTGCCCATTGCTGCAATTTGAAAAAATGACCAAACATCATTATCCAGTATGAGTAGCCAGCATGATTCTAGAGTAACTCTGTATTATCAGTGAAGAAAATATCAAAAATCACAAATTGGGTACAATCAGTATGTTATGGAGGGACATGTCTCCAGTTAAATTTGCCACACAAGTTATCTAAATAGCCTTAAGTAATTGGAGTAAATTAACAAGAACCAACATCATCATATTGTAACAATTGAATGTGTATCAAATGTTGTCAGTGACATCTTATAAGTATCAATATTAACTCTAGTTAATGTAGGCTAAATGAGATCTATCGGCATTAGAAGAATATTGAGTAACATCATCACCATTGTAGTAGGCACATTTTTCACCATCCAAAGTAGATTGAACTCTCACAAGATCTGGGTGGTAAATCAACCTTGGATCTCCACTACGAATGGTTTATCCAACCAAACTTCATATGCCTTATAGAGCTTGAAGATGACTTTGATGTACACAACACGAGCAAATTTGAATATTATTAGATTTAGTACATGTTGCTTTTGGGTTGGTTAGATGTTTGAACTTTCTATTATCAACATTTGTAATCTCAACATGAGATACACTTATATCTCCCCTTGATACAGATTTTATGGGTTTCGAATATTTTGGGACATTAAAACCAACAGTCTTTGTAACCAAGCCTTTTTTCTTGTCTGCTTTTTGAGGCTCCCAAACTCTCCCAATAGGTTTGGATAAGTAGTTAATTGTGACTTAACTTATTCCTATTTTTGTTACTTTCGTAATTAGTAGCTATGGACAATAGGTTTAGACACAACACTTTGGCCTTTTGACTTAAAGGAACACATGAGATTTTTCCAAGGACATATAAGTTTTATGTGTTTATATTTATTGAAATATAAGAAGAAAGTGCAGCATGCTTCAGATCTTTTCTCTTTGTGAGCTAATTGATCTTGTAATCTATTGAGTTCTTTTCTTAGAAATATTGTTAGCTACAAAATTGCATGAGTGGAAGATTATGTTGTCTCCAACATTTGTATATTAATTCTGCCTCATGTCATGCTTACATGAAATTGTAGAAGCAATAATCCAAGATTCACCGTATATTGTAAACATGACTATAGGAAAAAACTTAAAAAGATACATTTATAACATCAAATTGCACATTTATTACTACATACATCCTTATTTTTCCCAAAAATAACCTTATTTGTCTATAATTTACAGATGTTGCCAAATGTTAAAAAAAAAATCCTCTATACACAAAATTTTGTAGTAAATGTGAGCCATTCCAGTGCATAATGAATTAGTTTAAACATGTTTTCTCATGGCAATAAGAAGCTATTAATCACTGTGCAATTAGATTCTCTACAAATGAGAATACTTTGTGCAACTGCAGTATACTTGTGAGGTTTCCATTTTCAATGCTACTTATATTTTCCATGTATATGCATGAATTTTCAATGCCTCGACCCTCTCAATGCTACCAAAGTGATCTCCCGCGCGCACACCTTTCCTTTCACAAGAACCCTATGTCGCGTGATTTCATGCAAATGAGGGTTTTTTGCTTTTTTTTTTCTCTTATATCCCGTTGGCGTCACAATTGCGATGCCTATCGCAATTGCAACAAAATCGGGCTAAAATTGAAAAAAAAAAGCCAAAAACACATTACCTTTTCTTGCCATCGCAAATTAACGTCGCAAATTTAGGTCTAATGTATTAGTGAAGCTCACAGAACAAAATGATGTGTACCACATGAGAAACTGTGCATTTATACAATTTTTTGTGTGATGAAGTACAATGAAAGGGGAAAAATCTTTAGTTCTTCATGGGAAAATGAGATTTCTCACACGAAAATTTGAAAATCCGTATGGATGTCAATGAAAAAATAATTTAAAATACAAAAAATAGAATAGATGAGACTAGAAAACTTGATTTCTTAGCCCACAGTGGGTGCCATAAATGTATATATGAAATGTGGGCCTCACATACTCACACACACTTCAATGTTGTCATTACTTGAGGGATAATTCTAGAATGAATATGAGATTATTCATTCAAGTAATCCAATAGTTTGACCTATTGCCTTCTAACTAGAAGGATTTTGCGTTTTCTCTCAAAACTAGAAGCGGGCAACTAGACCTCTAGTATGAAGGATTTTATAACAGCTATATGAGACTATAATTAACCTTCATGAAATGCATTTTAATCTAAGAGCAAAGAAATAAAGTTACACTATATGAAAGCATTTTAAGCTAATATGAGATTGCAAAGTAAGAAGTTAAGCTATAGATGTATGAAAATGAGTAAGTACTCCAACATGAATTCGATGCAAAAACCATTCAACCTCCATAATGAGGAATTGAAGGGCTCTTAAATGTAATTCTAGAAATCAATCAATGGTCAAGATCAATTGAAATGAGTGGTTGAGATTGAAGATGAGATTTAGTTAGAATGGAAACTTCCTTGTGCAAATGAAGTTAACTATTTTAGATCTGAGTGTGACGGAGAGTTAACTTATTCTCTTCTGAGTGTGAGAAAGAGTTAATGAAATAAATTCCATTTTGAGTTCTAGTTCACTCAGAGTTTCCATTTCTAAACTAAAGACAAGATTTGAAGAGATTATTTAATTTAATAAAATAGGATATTACCTCATAAATGCATAAACTTCAATTAATTGAATAATTAAATTCAATAATTAAAATGAGGAAATTATTAAATTAAATACATTTAATTCCTTTCTACATTAGCTAAAGAAGTAATTAATTTAATTAAAGTATGAACACTTATTAAATTTAATTTAATCAACAGGTTTAATGTAGCTAATTTGAGTCGATACTTACAAATTAAATGAAAAGTGTGATTAATGCATATTAGAGTTTTCTACATTTGACACTTAGGTCAAGTAGCAAGTGTTAAAATCAAAATTTCCTAGTAAAATAGGACTTAGAAATGATCAAATATAATAGAATTGGTTAACATGGTAATGTGCCAATTTTAGGGTATTACAATTACAAAGTTGGATATGTGTATATCAAGATGCTAAGATGATGGAAGATGAATCAATAAGAAGTTATATTGGTAGAAGATAAAAAATGGTTGCAAGAATTCGATCTCATGGTGGAACCAAAGATGATGATGAAGTCATATGGAATATTTTGAAAATTTTGAAACCACCATTCAAGCCTATATCTTAGATGATACAGTTAGTGATGCCCTGCACTAAGGAAACTTTTCTTGGTAGATTGGTATAACTAGAAGCATATATGAGACAATCTAACGAACTTGAAATAATAATAAAAACCTTTAGTTCCCTAAACAATCAACCTAATTTGACAAGGAGTACAAGAACCCATGGAGATTTTTCTAGTAGCAATAGAGCTGATGAGGACAAGAAGATTAAGGAAGGAATAGCCCTTTTCATGAGAAGAGAAAAAGATAGTAAAAAAATCTTTAAATGTTGGACTTGTAATGAGTTTGGTCATTATGCATCTAAATGTCCTAAGAGAGAAAAAAAAGTAGAAAGGAAGGTTTAACCCTAGAAAAGATAGAGATATAAATTGTTTGTATGCAAATGAAGATGAAGAATCTAATGAGAAAGTTCAATGTGAAAGTGATGATGAATTAGGATTTGTGGCTATCAAGGAAGATGATCTTGATAGAGAAATTAGAGAAGAAAGAGCTCTAGTTGCCAAAGTGGAAAAGAAATCTGATTGGATAATTACATGACTGGTGATATGAATAAGTTTGTTAAGTTCAAGAATCATGATGGAGGAATTGTTAGAGTTGGTAATAATCCAACCTATCATATTATAGGAATTGTATCCATTGCTCTTGATGGTAAAACTAACACTAATGATGTCTATTTCATTAATGGATTTAAGCATAACTTGTTGAGTGTTGGACAGTTGGTTGAAGAAGGTTATCAATTGCAATTTACTGAGAAGACCCACACTATCAAAGATAGAGATGGTAAGATGATTGGAATTGGCACTAGATCCAAAGGTAATATATTTCAGTTGAATCATACTAAGATGACATGTCTAGTAGAAAAAGTTGATAACAGTTGGTTGTGGCATAGAAGATTTTGCTATATAAACTTTGACAATATTGTGAAGGTTAGTAGTACATTTGTAGTGAGAGATCTGCCTAAGATTGTTAAGCCTAGTAATGTTATAAGCAAGGAATATGTTTTGGCTAAGTAGAGGAAGTTGTCTTTTTAGGTAGCAAGAAGTTCTCTACTACATAGAAATTGGAGATTGTTCACATAGATCTGAGTGCTCCTGCAAGAACAAAATGATTCTATGGTGAAAAGTATTTTATGATTTTTGATGATGATTTTACTAGAATGATGTGGGTAGTATTTCTTAAAGAAAAATTATAAGCTTTTGAGAAGATCAAGATATTTAAGAATAGAGTTATGAATGAATCTAGTGTTAAGGTTAAATGTTTGAGATCAGATAGAGGAAGAGAATTTACCTCTAGAGAATTTAACATATTCTGTGAAGAAAATGGAATCAAAAGATAGATATCTACACCTAGAACACCTGAGTAGAATGGGATAGCTAAGAGAAGAAATAAGTCTTTAGTAGAGGTAGCTAGAGTGATGATATTTGATAATGATGTTTCTAAGAAATTTTGGAGAGAAGCAATGAATACACTAGTGTATACTTTGAAAAAAGTGTAGATCATAAAAGGTATTGACAAGACACCTTATGAACTATGGTTTGGACATTTACCATCAATCAAATATTTTAGAATATTTGGGAGAAAATGTTATATTAAGAGAGACAATGATATTGGTAAGTTTGATCCAAGAAGTGATGAAGGTATTTTTTTTACCACTCTTTGAAAAGAAAGGTTTATAGATGGTTTAACTATAGAACTAAGACAATAGTTGAGTGAACAAATGTAAGGATTGATGAGAAGTTTTGAACCAAAGAAAAGATGATAGATTATAATTTAGATGAAGAAGTGGATAACTCTAGAATTATTAGATAGAATGCTAAAGTTTTCCTTAAGACTAACAATGACTTGCAAAATGATGTGCAAATTGTTAAACAAGGAGAAGGGTAGAGATTTGAACCAAGAGATGAGATAAGAGTTGAGATGTCAACTCCTACACCTAATAGAAATTTGACAAGGAATCACACTCTTAAGTAGATAATTGGAAGTAAAGACAAAGGAGTATTGAAAAGGAAAAAAGTAAATGAGGAGATATGTTTGATATCTCAAGTTGAACCAAAGTATGCACATGAAGTAGTCAAGGATAATCATTGGATCCAAGAAATGAAGGAAGAATTGGATCAGATAGTAAAGAATGACACATGGGAATCAGTTCCTAGATCGAAGGACAAGAATGTGATAGGAACAAAATGGGTTTTCAGAAATAAGATGAATGAGCAAGGAGAAGTTGTGAAAAATAGGGCTAGACTTTCTTGTAAAGGTTATTCACAACAAGAAGGCATTGATTATAAGGAAACATATGCACCTGTACAAAGAATGGAAATAGTAAGGACGTTCCTATCTTATGCAGTGAACAAGAAATTTAAGGTTTATCAAATGAATGTTAATTCTACATTTCTAAATGGGGAACTAGAAGAAGAAGTCTCTATTGAGAAGCCTGAAGGTTTTCCTTTATCAGAAGATAAGGACATAGTATGTAGATTAAAGAGAATTTTTTATGGTTTGAAGCAAGCACCAATAACTTAGTATGCAAGTTTAGATAGTTACTTGGCAAAGCTTGGATTTTCTAAAGGTACGATAGACAGTAACTTGTATCTAAAAGAAATTGAAGATGGTTTATTGATCATTATAATATTTGTTGATGACATCATTTTTGTAAGGAAACTTGGCAACAAAGAATATAACCGTTTCCACATAACCCATAATAGATCTGAAATAAATACACGGAATTAAAATCCACATGCAAGAGAATAGACATCATACCCACAAAATTGTGACACAAGATATACCCTGGGAAACCCTCATTGAGGGAAAAACCCAGCCTCCAAAAGCATCCATCATCATGTATTATTCAGCAAAAATACCATTGCCATACAACCATGGAAGCCTTCATGGCCATAGCCACAACCGAGCAAACTATGTGAACAAGCATGAATCCACACATCCCATGCCATGCTTTCAACCTTCACAAATGCTCCCTTGGCTAACCTGTCAAGCCTTGACCCGCTCAACTCTTGCCTTTCTGTTCTCCTTGTCACTCTTTTTTCACTCTCTACAACAACTACCCTTATGGCTGCTTATATAGTAGCAAGTCCCACAAAACCACTAAGTGGTATTACATAAACCATGTGCTAAAACCATGTGCTACCTAACCCACTGACCCCACATTTAATATTGGGCATTTAATTCTTTTTCCCCAATATTAAATAATTACATGAAATATTATCACAATGTTACAATACAACTCATCAAGAATATTCCATGGGAATCTTTACATGTTGCACGTCCATCTAGGTACAACATTACATAATAAAATAAAATAATAAAATAACAATATTATGCAATGTGTGCAACACCCATTATCTCAACAATTTTTGGAGGCAATGATGAAGCTAGTGACAAATTTGTTGAAGTTATGAAGAATGAATTTGAAATGAGCATGATAGGAGAAATGAAGTTTTTTCTAGGATTGTAAATTGTACAAAATAATGATGGTATATTCATCTCACAAACTAACTATTTGAAAGACTTGTTGAAAAGGTTTGGTTTGGAAATTTGTAAACTTGTTGGTACACCCATGATAACTAGTCATAAATTATCTAGCAAAGATGAGATACCTGCAGTAGAATAGAAGAAGTATAGATCAATGATTGGAGGTTTGCAATATCTGACTCACACAAGGTCAAATATAGAAAATGTGGTTGGGATAGTCTCCAAATTTCAAGATGATCCTAATGAATATCATTTTGTAATAGTAAAAATAAAATTTAGATATTTGAAAGGGACATCTAATTATGGAATTTGGTATGACAAATCAAATGATTTCACGCTTTGCAAATATACTGATGTTGATTGGGTAGGTAGTATGGGTGCTAGAAAGACCACCTGTGGTGGAGCATATTTTCTTGGAGGAAGACTAGTTTCTTGGTTAAGCAAGAAGAAAAATTGTATTTCACAGAGTATAGGTGAAGCAGAGTATGTTGTAGCAGCAAATAACTATAATCAAGTTATGTGGATGAAAAAAATGTTGAAGGATATAAGAATTGAGATTGAAGAACCTATTATCATTTACTATGATAAAACAAGTATAGTGAGTATGTCTAATAATCTTGTATTGCATTATAAGACAAACCTTATACCCATTAAATATCATGTGCTAAGAGATAAAGCAATAGAAAATGAGATCAGATTGGAGTATGTAAGTACCAAAGATAATATTGCAAATATATTTATGAAGCCTTTGCCTAAAGATACATTTGAGTACTTAAGAGGTATGCTTGGGGTTGTGCCCCTACCTACTTCTAAGTAGGCGATGCAAAGAATGCATCATTCTAGTGGTATAGAGCACTATTATTTGACTAGACTGAATGTTGATGCTTCCTAAATGGGGAGTATCCGGTATGTAATGAGTCATGGAGGACTCTTGGTATCTAGTATATGTTATATGGTATTGAAAAATGTCTTTGGACACTCGAGTTGATTCATGATTTGAGGATCTAATTAGCAATTGGTATTTTGATTGACACTTTTTACATTAATGTCAATGGGGGAGAGATAGGCATGAAAAACACCTCCTAAGGCATAAAGGAAAGTGTGCATGAAGTACTCCTAAGCAATGGGGGAGAGATACATTTTTAAAGAGATTTGGAAAGATTCATGTAAAGATATGCACCTTTTGTATTATGATTATTTTAGTATGAAGTAAATAATTGATGTCTAAAGAAGAAGAATATGAATAGAGTAGTGTTCTAGAGGATTTCAAATTTGATTGATGAAGAGGATTTGAGAAGATGAGAACAACAAGTAGCAATAGAAGTTTAATTGGTATTCTTGGAACCTAGATAGTTTTTCACCTATGTTGCCATAAATGCCAAATGGGGAGATTGTTAGCATAAATTTTTACGATACTACAATGGAGGAGTATCTTAAGAATTGGAAAGTATTGATATGTTTCATTCATGATTATTTTTCATTGATGTCAACATAGCAATGTTTCTATTAGTGATTGGAAGAATAATAGTTAGAGATCTTATGTTGTGTAGTAACTAACTAAGGGTTAAGTAATGCATAGTTAAGGACATGTTCTTGATAGTATCGTGATGATGTTGTTAAAAGGACAAACTTAGAATAGAAGATGTACACCAATTTTTTTTCAGTTATTGTGAGCAACACCGGAACAAAGCATCTATTTGGTAGTTTTTGATGTTTGCTTTATATCTTTTACCCAAGATATAAAGAGGTGATGTAAAACTAACTAGTGATAATGGATAGTCAGATGATAATGTTAGTGAGTGTACAAGACCTAGAGTCACACATATACAATATTGTATAGATTGTGAGTTGACAATGCTATTGCAATTGTAATTAATTATTTTAATTAATTAGGAAATCTTTAAGGCCAACTCAAGGAATTATTGTGAAGGTACATTATAAAGGAAATACGTTATCCTTGATTGTAAGAGTGTTAAGTATCTATTGTACATTGTATTTGTGAAGTGTGAAAAGGAGAAAAAATCTTCTTGATAGGAGAGAGACAAAGGAAGAAATTACAATTCTATTCTATTATTCTACAAGGAATAATACAAAGATCATTTGGATAGTGGGTCCAACTGTCTTCTACAACTCTTAACAGGGTTGGCATAGTTCCTAACAGGGTCAACATCTCCAAACAAGGATTCAAAGTCTCCTAATAGGGACTCATATGTATTGAATATATTCATAGACTCTTAATATAGGAGACTATATATTCTAATAGGAGATCCATTGTTAGCTATTGAAGGATTTAATCTCTATGGAGCCCTCTTGTTGAAGATTTCTCCATCCATATTCATCCAAACCTTTTCCTATGCAAAGATACATTCAAGATTGGTGTTCAAGATCTAATGCCATTGGTTTGAGACAACCTACATACATTTTTATATTTATTTGGAGCATCTGTACTTGTGGATTCAAGGATTTTAATATAAGCAAGGTGAATAGTTCCATTTACTTTGTTTATGCATATTATAATTTTAATTCAATTTAAAGGTTAATTCCAAACTAGGGTTTGACCAAGAAAAACCTTGTATAAACAAAAAAATAATTTTTCTTCTAGGTAGAAGATTGGAACAATGGATTGAAGAGAAAATTTGGATACACTTTTCATCAAACTTGCAGGATCTAAGGACATAAATTTTGTTGGACCAATGTAAGTTAAGATCAACTTTTTGGGGTACAATTTTTCCTCTAGGTAAGATTGTGCCCCCACTTTTAGGGTCAAGGTTGACCTCCCTTCAAAAGGACAAATGGTTTATGGGTTTTCTCCATCTCAACATTTCCAATCTAGGACAGGTTGTTGAATTCCCCAAAACTACACACAAACATAAAAAAATGGCACTTTCTAGATTCAAGGCTAGTATTTTTCTTTTACCTATAACAATATTTAAGCACATACTCCTCAAAATAGAAAGATCACAGGACCCCTTTTCTCCCTATTCTTGATTACATGATCCATTTTTGCATTGATCACTTTCTTGTAGTTAGTTAATTTGGATCATTCCTTTTGGAAATTAGGGTTGAGAAGAGAACTTATTTTCTTTCTATTCATTTTGGTGAATCTGACACACTTACCCTCTTTTCTTTTGTGGAATTATATGCCCAATTTTTTTTGTGGTGTTATATTTCATTTTATATTTGATAGGTCTTTTCTTGCATTAAGATTAGATTCCATTTATGCTCTTGTATTTTAAAATTAAAAAATACACAAAAATAATTGCAAAATCTCTTTCAAAATACAAAAATATTTATGCTTTATGTTTGCTTAGTTTAGTTTATTTACATTGCATTGGTTTATGAGATTTATTACTTCTAGTCCTACTTCTAATCTTAGAGTTAGATGTAGTTGTATATTTATGGGTACCTGTAAGCCTGAGTCTTCTTATCCTTTCCTTAAGATTCCAGATTAGACTTTGAATCTTCTTGATACTAATCCTCTTATGGAGAAAAATTCTTTGCATTCATCTCATGATGAGGATTATGCTTTACAAGTTTTTTTCTTTGCATTCATCTCATGATGAGGATGATGCTTTACAAGTTCCTCCTAAACAAGTCCAAATTTTTTCAAATGAACTTGATAAAATTGGTAATTGGCTTCTTCAACAAAATCATAATAAAGATTCTATTAAAGCTATAAAGGCTCTTAAGAAAGTTCTTTAGGATAATGATCAAGGTGTTAATCTTTTGCATGGTATTACACACATTGTGAATTCCAATGTTAAACCTTTATCTCAAGAAGCCAAAGATTTAGGGTTGTTTCCTCTTGTCACTAGTGTAGAACCTTCTTCTATTCCTCTTCCTAGTGTTTTGATTTATAATCCTTCTTTTGTGATTGTGACAGTTCACTTTATTTCTATGAGTGTTCCTCCTATGTCTCTTCCTACATCACAACCTTCTTTTCATAATGTTACTTTTACTTATTCTACTCCTATGCCAACTATAGCTCCTAGTGTTCCTCCAGTTATGTCTTCTATTCCTATAGCTTCATATATTTTATCTAGTGTTTCTAATGTTGCTAGTTCTCCTATTTCCTCTCATGATGCTACAATTATCGGTTTCGCTCAAATTATGTCATCTTTATAATAACAATTTGCATCCTTGACTCAAAACAAGTTTAGTATTCCTACGTGTGACATGGGAAAACCTTTGTCTCAAGATATCATTTGTACTCCCATTCCTTAGCAAGTTGATATGCCTCATCTTGAGAAATATAATGGTAAGGGAGACCTTGTTCATCATGTTAAAACATTTCAAATCCTTTGTAATGATTATGCTCATGATCATAGGATTTTAGCTAAGTTGTTTGCTCAAAATTTTCATGACAAGGATTTACAATGGTTTTGTTCTTTGACTCCTTATTTTATTAATTCATTCCTCAACTTTCCAATGCTTTTATTCAATAGTTTCAAAACAACATTGGCCCACAAGTGTCTTTCACTGACTTGATGCATTGTAAAAAATATTCTAAAGAAAAATTGACTACATTTATTGGTAGATTTAAGAATTTGCATGCTCAAATTTCCTATATTGTTCTTGATATTGATATTCAACATATGTTTATTTCAAATTTGTAAAAGGATATTGGAGATGATATTTTTCTTATTGAATTTACTTATTTTTAACAACTTTGTGTAGTGCCTCATCATTATCAATTACAAGGGAGTCAATTTGAGAGCACCACTCTAATGGATCCTATTCCTATCAATAAAAGTGATGCTAATCCTAATCCAAATAAAGTTAAAAAAATTCAACAACTATGTTAAGATAAATAAATAAGAAAAAGAAGTTGTTGATCAAGTTGTTGTCGAATCTTACAATGTCACTTTGCATCCACTAGTTTTTGATTAAATTGCACATTTATTCCTCTCTCTAAATATTTACGTTCTATTATGAATATGTTGTTAACTACTACTATGATTACTTTACCTCCTATTCAATATCTTTTACCTTCTACAATGGCATCTAAATCTTTTGATCCAAAAGTTTTTTTTATCAATATCATCATTAGAATGGTCATGATACTAAGAAATTTTTTCTTAAAAGCATAAAGTTTAGGACTTAATTAATTCTAATGCTTTATTTGTTGATAATTTTTATGGTAGTGGGAATAAGTTTGTTTCTCCTCCCAATCAAAATATGCAAATCTATACGAATCCTTTACTGACACATGATACTAAAACTATTGCTTAGCCAACTTCTACGGATATCATGTATAATTTAAGGATGGATGATCTTAATCATGTTGTTAATCAAGTGGAGCATTTTTTTTAATCGATATCTCCACCTCAGTCTCAATCTTTGCTTCACTCTCAAGTTTCAACTTTACCTAAACTGAAACCTAAACCTAAATTGAAGCCTCAACCTAAACTTCAACAACAACCAAAGAAAAAATGACCTCGAGAACTTTTGATTACCTTTCATGATTTTAAGACTATTAAAGATCCTAATGGTCCCCTTTATATTTATGCTAAGACTACTAAGACACCCATGCATGGTTGTCTTGTTGATCCTACCTCCTTAGCCAATGTTATTATAGAAGAAAATATTTTTTATGAAAATTTTGTAGCATGATTTTTATGATAAATGGGGTGTATAAATTCAAAATTGTAATGGTTTTTTTTATCCATGATTTTGTTCTATTGGTTTATCGATTAAAATTTGTGGAAATATTGTGAATAATACCTTTTTTGTTGTTCCTACTTCTGATCAGTTTTAGGTTAAGCTTGGTGTACTATGGTTAAATTCCATGCATGTTGTTGCTTCATCTATTCATAAATATCTTAAGTTTTCTTATGATGGAAAAGGGAAGACGATTAATCATAGTTTATATCATGCTTCTAGGCCTAGGGATTTTGTTACCATTGACTTCTTTTGGCCTTCATTACCTAATTCATGTCCTTTCGTGACCTAGTCATCTTTTTTTCTCATATCAAGCCTATAAGCATCATAAGATTCTTGAGTTAGGTTTACCTTGCATGGATCTTAACCATGGTCTTTTTCTTACACCTTCCATACCTCCTTTATCTATTGCTTCTACATTTGTTAATCAAACTCCTTCTATTGCTTTTCAGTCTACTAATAATCCTCTTAATCCTCCTATAAAACCTATGAAGGATCCTATAATTTTTATCAAGCTAAAGCTTGGAATTCTATTCTTCAACAATCTTAACCATCTTTGGATACAACTATGCATGATGTGTTAAAAGAAGTTGTTGCTAATAATGATGTTAAGTTGCATGATTCTGATGATTCTATTCATATCTTAGATCCTATTTTGATTAATTTAGATGAAGATGATACTCTTGATTATATTGATGATGTTAATTATAAATATGAAACTATTTACATTGACATTGATTTATCTAATATGTTTTCCTCACAATTCACACTTACACCTAGTATTGAATATTGTGTTTCTCAAGAGGATCCTTGTTTGGAACTAGCTATCATTCCTACTATGTTGGATATAGTCCCACTTGTGAGTTACCCACCTTCCCTAAATGATATACAATGAGATAGGAAGAGTAGGAAGTGAACTTGATTGGCTAGTCCTTCATGGTAGCCTTTTGTGTATTTATCTATTGCATTGTATTTCTCCCATGATGTGTTTGCTAAATTTTGTTAGATTATTTTATATGATTTTTGTTGCTCTGTTAGTATAGGGTGATAAAGGAATCAAACCTATAATACTATTCCTCTATATGTATCTCTCTTCTTACATATGTTATTTCATGTTATGTTGTACTTGTGTTATTGTTCATCCATGCTTTCTTGTGTCAATCTTCTTGGATTTGTGACTTGGTAGCACTAATTCTTTTTGATCTCCAAGTCATGGTCTGAAGAGAATCTTCTTTATATTTCATAAGTGACTTTCCTCCTTTAAGATTGTAGTTCTACTTTTATTATGGAATGATGTCAATTCATTTGCAATAATACCATATATATATATATATGTTCTCTTAATGTTTATGTACTATTTCCTTTGAATTGTCCTTGTCTAGGGGCATCTCATAGTGGAAATGTAATTAGTGGACTTGTTTATGTTTCCATCAAAGCTGTTGCTCCTATTAAAGTGTTAGTAATGAATTTAGCATGGGGGCATACACTCTGCTCCCCTATTGTACACACACACACTTTTCAATACATATATATTATTTTTGAAGATACTTTTTCTCCCTTTTTGGATTAGTGACTAATCCTTAAATCATGGATTTATATTTTAGGATCTCTTGATCCCTGTAGTTTCAAATATAATTTTGATCCCTTAAGGTCGAAGGTGTTTTTAAGATTAGATCTCTTTTTCTTTTTGGTTTTACTCTTATCAAATACAATATTCTTGAGGGTGAATCCTTAATGGGTTGACTAGTGAGTAGTTACATTCACTACATGGTTCAATTCTATCTTTCCATTTGTGCAATTTCCTTTTGTAGTTCACAATGAGACAGAAGTTATCATTGGGTGAGATAATCACACTCTTTTTCTTTTTCTCTTTTTTCTAGAGATTTCTCTCTTAATGTGATCTTAGAGTTGACAAATTCTTAGGTCTTTAGGGGTTGAGGATCACTTTATCTCTTTGATTTTAATAAGATTATCTTTTCGTTATGATCTACTTTACCAAGAGTTTGCATTGAGTACATACTCTTGCTAAAGTGGGGCTAAATGTATCATCTTAAAATAGAAGCACTTCCATGTTAAGAGTGTTTAGCCATTCGAGTAAGTAGTACTTGGTCATGTGAAGCACCTTGAATGGGTCCTTGCATAGATTTGACTATTCTCCCCCTATTCTACTTCTCTCTCTCTATTTCCAACCTATTTCTAACAACTTGCTTTATGAAACCAAGGACTTTGACATCTATGTCAAGGATGACCTTTTAGGTCAAGGTTGAACTTGACCTTCACTTAGGTCAAGGATGACCTCAACCCTAACCTAGGGAAAAGTCTACCTCATCCTTGACCCCAGGTTCATTTTTCAATTTCTAAAAGTTTTGGGATCTTGGCCTTCACAAAATTTCTTTTTCCACTTCCAGGTCAACTATTTTGAGTTTTAAAATGGTAGACTATTAAATTACATTTAATATAGGTCAAATTCTAGGAGTTAAGGTTAAATAGGATTTAATGCTCCCATGTCAACCTTCTCTAGGAGTTAGTGTCCTAGATCTCTATATAAGGAAGCCTTCTTCACTCATTTTGACATATGATTATTATGCAAGCATCCAACTAAATGAAGTGAAGATATAATATCCACCAAGCTTTCAAGTGTTCAAGCATTCAAAATTCATCAAGGAGATCCATTATTATATATTGAAGGATTCAATCTCTATGGAGCCTCCTTGTTGAAGATTTCTTCATCCATATTCATCCAAGTCTTTTCCTATGCAAAGATACATTCAAGATTGGTGTTGAAGATCTAAAGCCATTAATTTGAGACATCCAACATACATTTCTACATTCATTTAGAGAATCCATACTTGTGGATTGAAGGATTCAAAACCTCCACAAGGATTTCAATATAAGAAAGGTGAATAGTTGCATTTACTTTGTTTATGCATATTACAATTTCAAATCAATTTCAAGGTTAATTATAGACTGGGGTTCGATCAAGGCAAACCCCCCATACAAATTTAAAAACTTTTTTTCTTGCAAATACAGGTGTGGAACAATGAATTGAAGAAGCAAATAGAAATTTTGTCAGAGCAGTGCATGTCAAGGTCAAATTTTTGAGGTACAATTTTGCCCCTACATAAGATTGTGCCTCACTATCAAGGTCAAGGTTGACCTCCCTTCAAAAGGACAAAATAATTTTGGGTTTTCTCTATCTCAAAATTTCTAGTTCAGAAGAGGTTACAAAATTCCCCAAAACTGTGCACAAATATTAGAAAACAACACTTTCTAGATTCAAGGTTAGTATCTATCTTTCATCTATATCAAGATTTAAGCACATACTCCTCAAAATAGAAATACTATAGGACCTCTTTTCTCCCTATTCTCCATTACATGATCTATTTCTATATTTGATCACTTTCGTGTGCTTAATCAATTTGGATCATTCCTTTTGGAAATTAGGGTTGAGAGGAGAACTTATTTCTTTCTATTCAATAATTTAAATGTATGTATGCATTGTCAATGGAAAATAGAGAACTTATATATACCTCTTATTCAAGTCTCAAGTACAACTTATGCAAATTTAAATTTTTAAGTTGGATCCACCATCAACATGTTGTGTAGTTAAACATAGTGAGTACATACATTACACATATTTACATAATACTATTGGTGTAAATACATATTTACTATTTACACTCACTTAAGTTTAATTACATTAATGCATTATTTTATTATTTTATTTTTGTGAGACACTTAGGAGTTTGTGTACCTTTTGGAGTTCTCATGTGGACAACATAGAAGTACACAACTCTATTTCAGCACATGGTTTCTACAACACTGGAGTTTGCATCATTCACTAAGTTGTCATGTTGACAACATAGTTACTCACACTCTTTTTAGCACATGTTGTCTACAACATTGATTTTCATGTTACACCCTTGTAGGCTTATCCCCACATCATTGCACTTACTTCCATGCTTAATGGAGGATAACCCATATTTGGTGGACATGTGCCTAGTTGTATGACTTATCATGTAGTTTATTCTGAGGCATTCTAGATGCATCTCAGAGGCCTTTATATACAAGCACTCCTAGTGTACTTTCGTGAATGCCTATTGAATGAATATATCATCATTCTGATCATACTCTCTCTTTCTAGTCTATAGTTGCACTTGTGTTTGAGTTCTTAGTTCTTGGGCGAATTTTTTTCTAACACAAATTCTGATATGGTATCAAAGCTTCGAGGTTTTCTCGTCACATAGCCATTCAAGACCATTGTTGCTTCAACACCTCAGCCTGAATCTAGAGTACTACAAAAATTGGGAGCATCTAGAGCCAGATCTAACCTCACCATTGTGTCTAGAATGCTAATTTGGTGAAGATCAACTATAAATTTGGCTACCTTAGCCCAAAGTTGACTATGAGGCAAATTTTTTTTGCAAATTGGAACCTGGAGGCCCCGATTTGCAGTTCAGGTATGGTCATTTGTAGATCTCATTAATTATTTTTTGGATCTGTAATTTATTTTTTCTCTATGTTTTTTCAAATTTTTTTTAGGCCAATCAGCCTTACAGAGAAATTATTTTTGGCATAGGAACTGGACTATCAATCATGGCCCTATACCCTATGCAAAGAATATTCTATGTTGTAGATAATATTCATATGGGATATTCTATTTAATATTGTAGGCATATTCTCTAATTAACCAGCCACATAGCAGCCACATATTTTCTAGCATTCAAAGGCAACTTCAAAAACACCAAAATAATAGCTTGGTGACAAGCTTCCACCAGTAGCTTGGCTATCAACCTCTAGTGGAGTTCTTTGGTTTGTGTGTGGAGGGCTTTGTTTAAAAATAGCCTGCAGACCCTTTCCACAACACATGTGGGATTATTTCCCACAATGCTGGCATGGTTTAAACATTCTCCAACTTGTAGTATAAGAAAGCCAATGGTAAATACAATCAACCCACATAATTCTAGCAATCACAACAATTAAATGTGGTAGTGATAGAGGATTTTTGGCGAGGGTTTCACCATTTTATGGCTGCATAGTTTTAAAAACTAGCCCGTGTTTATCATCCCAATAGTGTAGCATATTCCATCACTAAACAAAGATTCTGGCTCAAGTTTGAAACTCTAACGAGCTGTGAATTCAGCTCATGGATTACCACATCTGCCATGCCACACATAGAGACACTGCTACTCATCGCTCCTGTCTCATAGTACCATGTGGGAGTATAATGCCATGTAGACATGAGATAATAATTGACTTAGTATCCACCACATGGGTAGTGTTTGCCACATCAGTACCCTGACTTAGTGCTGAAAGAAACATCAGTACTTACATGTCAGCTATGTTGTATGAATCTATACATTTTGTACAATATGCTATGACACATCACCTACCACGTCACCCTGCTAGTCTTTTTTTCATTGATGTCAACAAAGCACTATGTTAAATTTGATAGCCTTCTGACTGTCAAAACCACAACTTTTTCAACTTCTATAATGGCCATTTGACTGTCAAATTTAAACATGCAATTTTTCTTCTAGACCCCTCTTCAAATTTCTTTTTGATTTGGTAGGCTGACTTTGCAAGCCCATAACTTGGTCATCCAGACTCTAATTTAGGTGCAATTTTTTTTTAAAATGGGTAGAATTTCCTAAAATTTCTAGTGGTGGTGTTCTTTTCTAGTTTTAGTGTAAGGATTTTTTAGAAATTGCATTGTTTTTGGCAACTATACCTACTTAATTATGCATTTTGCAACTTCAAATGCTTCATACAGGCACATCTGGTCACTTTTTTAGGTTTCATTTTTTTTGAAAGTGTATATCTTTTTGTTTACTTTCTAGATCTATAGTTAGATTTTAGGGTTGTGTGGACAAAATTCTCACTTTCAGAACTAGGGCTTTTTCTACATTGTAAATCTTTGATTACTTTTCAAAATTGTTGTACATTTGAGCTACAATGCTTAGTGACAGATTTGGGCCTCCAAAGGTAGTTGTAAAAGAAAAATTAGAAAGTCCACTTTTTCATTTTGACAAGTGGCCCATTGTACACACACTACTTATAAAGTGCCAAAAGAATCTTTTTTGGGGGGTTCCTTTTGATTGAGTGAAAAGAGGGGGAGTGTACTATGTTCTTGTTTCTCTCTTTTATGCTCTTTTACTTTTTTGCATCATGGGTTCATTTAAAAGTCCACCTCTAACTGCACAAAATTATTCTACATTGAAAGATATTGCTTGGAGTAGATTAACGAAAAATGGTTATAGTTTGTATGTTGATGGTACAATTACCAAACCTACTAATGCTAAAGAACTCATTGAGTGGAAAAAACAAGACCAACAAGCTTTAGGAATTATCATGAGTTGTTTACATAGATACCTCTTCTTTCACATTACTAGTTTCACAAAATCCAAACCAACTTGGGACAAACTTGAATCATTGTTTGGTAAAGTGGATGAAGAAAAGGGATTTTAGATAGAGGACAATCTAATTCTCCTGGATCCAAAGAATTTTGACACAATTCAAGATTACATCCACAAAGACAATGAGTATAGGGCACTACTTAAAGATTTTGAAAATCCCATGAAGGATGAAAAGTTGATTCATCACATCTTGAAGAGGCTACCTTCAAAATATGCTTCCTTTTTTTTGAGTTTTAATACTCATAGGTTGACCATGGGAATTGCTTATTAGAAGGTTACATTTGATGCATTTGCAGAGATGTTGATTATTGAACAATCTCACTTGATGGATTTAGGACTTCTCAAGTCATTAAAGACCAAAACCTTGGTGGCTAGTGATGAGCATCAATCAAGTCATGGAGGGAAAAGTTCTAGCAACAAGAAGAAGAAGTAGTGGAAGCAAAAATCACAATCTATGACACAAAATCCTCCTCACAACAAGGCAATTCTTCTTCCAATAAGAAGGGAAGTAATGAAAAGAAGGAGAAACTTTTTTGTTCATATTGCAAAAAGCCAAATCATGATGGGCATCATTGTAAGACTAAAAGAATTGATGAGTTAGAAAATCTACTTAGGATAAACAAAATTCAAGTGCCAAGTAATTCTAAGGATTCAACTACAACCTCTTCAAAGGGTAAAGGGAAAGCACTTATGGTAAACACAAGTTCTTCTTTGAAATGGATACTTGACTCATGTGCCTCTTATCATATGGTTTCTTGAAAGAAAGACTTTTCTTCATTGAAGTAGTCAAAGGTACCACACATCTTCATGGGAGATGATACTAAAATGGAAGTTGAAGGAAAAGGACATGTGGAAATGGACAATGGGGAATTAAAATATTTTCTCTTCCTTCCATATCTTAGCTCCAATCTCCTCTCAATTTACCAAATCACTCACCTTGGAGATGGTCACAAAGTAGAGTTCCTTCCAGATTCAGTGATGGACTGAAGTCTTAAAGATGATTCATTGGTTGCAGTGGGGAAAGTCAATCATGAGAAGAGGCTTTATTCCTTCTCCCACTTTGTGCCTAAGTCTCCTTCTCAAGCCTTGTTGACTCACTCTAATTCAAAAACCACACTATGGCATGAGCGGTTTGGTCATCTTGCCTTCTACCATCTTTAGCAACTTTTATCAAAACACATGGTCAAAGGTCTACCTAACATCAACTTTTCTATAAGAGAGTTTTCATCATGTTCAATGGATATGCATCTTGAGGAGAAGTATGATAAAAGGAAGTCTTCCAAAGCTCCAATTGTTCTGTAGTTGGTTCACATGGTTTTAGCAAGACCATTTGTAGTGACATCAGTCAGCCAAGGCCGCTACATCATTACTTTTGTTGATGAACTTGCATGATTCACATGGGTCTACTTCCTTCATCATAAGAATGAAGTGGTTCATAAGCTTCAAGCCTTTAAGTCTCATGTTGAACAAAAATCAAGGAAAGCCATCAAGGTTCTATGGGTGGACACTGAGAATAGATATATGGATAGAAGACTTAGGGTCTTTTGCAAGCATGAGGGAATTGATCTTTGAAATCCACCAACATTCAGTTTGCATAAGACAAATGTTGTAGCATTGAGGATTAGGACTCTCAAATATATGGAAAGTTTCATGATAAAAGCTAAGTCTCTTGATCGTACACTTGAAGTTGAAGCCATTAGTAGTGCCACTCACATACTTAATAGGTCTCCTCATAATGCCTTATACGGGAAGACTCCTTTTGAGGCATGGTATGGAAAAAAACCAGTTGTGAGTCACTTCAAAGTCTTCAGTTGTCTAGCATGGGCAAACCTATCTTCCAAGAGATGCAAGGCACCAACACCTAGACCTTGTAATTTCATAGCATATGAAGACAATGTGAAGGCTTAAAAACTAATAGATCAAGAGACTCATGAGATATTTGTGGACAAGGATGTTCACTTTGAGGAAAGTTCACCCATATTATCATCTACTCCTCTCTGCACATCATACATAGTAGAAACTGATAGTGACACCAATGATAGTGCCTCAAAAGATTTAGATACATGGGGTTCTATCGACAGTTGTAGTGAGAGGTTACATCATCCGTATAGTCCACATGCTTACATTACCATAGTGAAAGGTCCAGCATAGCATTGTGCATCTTGTCTTGTAGCTCTAGCTTCAGTTGATGACTACATGGAAGATATTGCATGTTTGTTTGTGGAGTCACACACTATTGACGAAGGTGATCCTTCTATAATTTTTGCAAGGGCTCACTCTAACCCTCATGTCTATTCTCTACATGATCAATCTTTATAGGTTGGTGTGATTTTAGATCCTTATGAATAGCAATTTTTGGAGGTCTCTTTGTTAGTTGAGGAGATAGATGGTTCGTTAGAATAGGTTCAATAGACATCCTTGCTAGATCTGCATTTTTTCTTTTTAGGATGGTTAGAAGGGGTGAACATCAGCATCAACACAAGGATACTTGAGCAAGTTTTAGGACCACCATACATCTTTAGGATTGTACCTTTGCCATTGTTTCTTCCAAAGGTGAGGAACATCATCTAGCATTCATGGACTAGAGTCTTCCTTGGAGAAATTTTCATTGATAGGCGGGGGGGGCTACCTTGTCTCTCTTCCTGTTCTTTTTTATGTGGGGACATTTTCCTCTTATGAGGTTTTTTCTCTCTCCTTCTTCACTATTGTATATACTAGATGTATGTGATAAGGGGGGGTCTTGATTACTCCATCCATCTATCCATCCCTATTCATCTCTCTTTTTTGGGGAGGGTTTTTTCCATGAGGTTTTCCCTCTTCATTCACTTTATGAGAGATTTCATTTTCATTATTTACATGGTTACCTAACATGGCTTAGTAGTTGGAACCCATTATGCATCTTCATCCTTGTTTTTTGTAAGCTTAAGGGCATTCCCCTAAGTTGCACTTAAGAGGGGGTGTTGGTATAAATACATATTTACTATTTACACTCACTTAAGTTTACTTAGGTTAATGCATTATTTTATTATTTTATTTTGTAAGACACTTAGGAGTTTGTGTACCTTTTTATGTTGTCATGTTGACAACATAGAAGTACTCAACTCTATTTCAGTAAATGGTGTCTACAACACTAGAGTTTACATCATTCACTGAGTTGTCATGTTGACAACACAGTTATTTGCACTCCCTTTTTAACACATGTTGTCTACATCACTGATTTGTGTGTTACACTCTTGTAGGCTTATCCTCACATCATCACACTTACTTTCATGCTTGATGGAGGATAACCCATATCTGGTGGATATGTGCTTGGTTGTATGACTTATCATATAGTGGACTCCAAGGCATTTTGGATGCATCTTAGTGGCCTTTATATATAGGCACTCCTAGTGTACTTTCATGAACACATATTGAATGAATATATCATCATTCTGATCATACTCACTCTTTTTGGTCTATAGTTGAGCTTGCGTCTGAGTTCTTAGTTCCCGGGTGAATTTTTCCCTAAGAAAAAATTTTACAAATATAGATAGCTTTAATTAATTTATACTTTTATTAACATTTCAAATTGTGTTTTTCTTTTAAAATTTTATTTTGCAAGATGTCATTTGAAGAAATGTGTTGAACCAATTTTTTATTTTGAAATCAAAACATGTTGTAAACATTTAAAAATAGTAGTTCACTTCTATTTATGTCCTCGAAACTATGCTACGTATATATGACTTCACTTGTTTTAAATTTATATGACATCAATTTTTTTATAATAATATATGGGTTCAATTGTGTAAAATATAGGAATTCACTTCTATTTGAAAGTTAAAGGTGTGCACTTGATATTAATTTCTTTGTCAATTGAAGTAATGACCTCTATTTTTCAATTACTTTTACATTCAAACATGTTTAAATTAATGTTCCTATATTTAATTAAAATTATTAAAGTTATTATTCATGTACCATATTAAAAAAAAATGTCATAACATGAATAAAATATGTCACAATAAAGAAAATGGTTTATACTTACAAGATGATAACATAATAATCTATACTAGATACACTAGCATGATAATCTAAGTCATAGAAATATATAACATGGTTTAACATGTCATAACATGATTTATAAAGTCAAAAAATATATATAATACAGTTAATTGTCCTGATACAAAATGTATTAGAATAAACAATATGTGTCATTAAAACAAAATTTAAAGGTGCCAAAAGACCTAATCTTTCTTATCAATAGTCCTCTTTACTCCACATGAAGAGGACTTAGATGGATCATCCTATGTAATATGATGTGTCTAATCATGTGGGACATCATGTGGAGCATCATGTGTCACATCCTGAGAAGACAATATGTATGTAAGCTCAATTGAAATGAGTTTCAAAATCTAGCTTGCAAACAAATTAAAATATTTAGTACTTATTTAAAATAATACCATGTGAGAAGGTGTCCCTCTAGTCAAGATAACGGGTGTTACACACATTGCATAATATTGTTATATTGTATTATTTTATTTTATAATGTTCCACCTGGGGGGATGCACAACATGGAAAGATTCCCATGGGATATATTTGATGAGTTGTATTGTAACATTGTGATAATATTTGATGTAATTATTTAATATCGGGGAAAGGAATTAAATTTCCAATATTAAATGTGGGGCTAATGGGTTAGGTAGCACATGGTTTATGTAATATCACCTTGTGATTTTGTGGGACTTGCTACTATCTAAGTAGCAACAAGGCTAGTTGTTGGTGTGAGAAGTGCAAGAAGAAGAAGGGGAAAAGGAAAGAGTCAAGCAAGACAAGGCTTAAGAGGTTAGCCAAGGGAGCATTTGTGAAGGTTAGAAACATGGCATGTGATGTGTGAATTCATGCTTGTTCACATAGATTGGTTGGTAGTGTCTATGACTTTGAAGGCTTCCATAGTTGTATTGCAATGGTGTTTTGCTGAATAATATATGGTTATGGATGCTTTTGGAGGCTGGGTTTTTCCCTCAATGAGGGTTTCCCAGGGTATATCTTATGTCACATTTTTGTGGGTATGTTGTCTATTCTCTTGCATGTGGATTTTAATTACATATTTATTTGAGATCTATTATGGGTTATGTGGAAACAATTATATTCTTTGTTGCAAGTTTTCTTACAAGTGGTATCAGAGCTATGGCTTTATTATTGTAACCCTAGATTGGATCCATGGGAATGCATGAGAGGATAAAAGAAAGGGCAAGATATATGAGTTGTTTACTGTAGATCTAGTGGTTTTTGGGTTTGCTGTTATGATGGATTAGTTCCTAGTTTGGTTTATATCTGCTTGGTTTGGAGATCTTATTTTCACTTGGTACTAATACTTTGATTGTGTAAGTATAGACCTGGAGGATCTTCATGTAGGAGATGGTTGTTATGATGCCATGGGTGACTTGGTACCACAATTGAGTGAGAGTTATTAGCATTTATATGTTTATTGAGTGTTTGTAGATGTTGGATATTTGTCTTAAATCTTGTTGTTGCAAAAGCATCTTAAACATTTGCATCATGCACTTGGTTATTTTCATTATGTGTGAAGATGGTTAGATCTAGAGGACTCATGGAGTTCTTGGTTATCTTCATGGTGTGTGGAGATGGTTCTTCTTGGTGTAAATAAGTATTTACTATTTACACTTTACTTAAGTTTACTTAGGTTAATGCATTATTTTATTATTTATTTAAGTGAGGCACTTATGAGTTTGTGTACTCTCATGAGTTATCATGTTGACAACATAGAAGTACGCAACTCTAATTTAGCACATGGTATCTACAACACTAGAGTTTGCATCATTCACTCTGTTGTCATGTAAACAACATAGTTATTGACACTCCCATTTTAGCACATGTTGTCTACAACATTAATTTGCATGATACATCTTTGTAGGCTTATCCTCTCATCATCACACTTACTCTTGTGCTTAATGGAGGATAACCCATATTTGGTGGACATGTGCCTAGTTGTATGAGTTATCATATTGTTGAATTCTATACATTCTAGAAGCTCTCTAGAGGCCTTTGTATACAAGTACTCCTAACGTACTTTCATATATGGAATATTGAATAAATATATCGTCATTCTAATCATACTCTCTCTAGTCTATTATTGTGCTTGTGTTTGAGTTCCTTAGTCTTGGGTGAATTCTGCCCTAAGGAAAATTCTTACATGGTATCAAAGCTTGAGGAGATTCTCTTCACATAGCCATTCGAGACTGTTCATACTTTAGCACCTCAACCCAAATCTATAGAATCTACAAAAACTAGGAGCATCTAGAGCCAAATCTAACCTCACCATTGCATCTGGAACATCGATTCAGTGAAGATCGACTATAAATTTGTCTATGATGGCCTAAAGTTGATCATGAGGCAATTATTTTTTTACAAACCGACACCCAAAGGCACCAATTTGCAAACCATGTATGGTCATTTTTAGATCTATTTAATTATTTTTTTGGATTTGATAATTCTCTATTTTTTCTATTTTCTATTTGCAAAAAAAAATTTGCTTAGTCGATCTAGCAAAGAATTTTTTTTGCAGAATTGAGTAGTGACACCCTGGCCTTGTAGAGTATATTCCTTCAAAATATTCTATTAAGCAGTTCAAATCTCAATTCAACAGTAAATCTACATTTTCTAGTGTGTAGAATCAAATTAAGCATCATTGTGCACCAGTCGGTAGCCTCATTCCCAACAAAATTACATACTATGTTGGGAAAGCACTGGTAGCTTGCCTTTGATCAACCTTCTACTGGCATTTCCTTTTACATAACACTAGATGCACTTTACCCACGAATGTGGGACTAATAATTGTAGTTTTTGGCAGCCACAAGTCACTTTTGATAAATGGAAAATGCCAATCTGGTGGCTTTCGTCCCAGCAGTAAACAAATCTCCTTCAGCATGATTGTTTGTTATTTTCTGGCATCTAGCAAATTTTTCTCCCTACAACACATGGCAGCCCCAACCCTCTCCATATGGCAACTATGCAAGGAACAACATGTGAGTCATCTGCCCAATCAATAGATCCATGTGGTCAATTTGATTTAGTGACCGCTAACTAGTTAGCCCATCATACCACATAGTCGATAGTGACATCAAAAAGCATAGTCAGCATTGTTTGTATAGTCATACCCATTTGTATAGAGCCATACAACTGACATCATCATTACATCATGCTAACATCATCCAGGGGTGGAGTTTTTGTTGACATCATCAATTTTGTGAGCCTAAATTTGATGAGCATCTGACCGCCATTCCAAGGAAAATTTGAACTACTATAACAACCATACGACCATCAAATTAAGCCCCATCTTTTTCTAATGCAACCCCTCTCTAGACTAATTTTTTATTTTGCAGTCCAACTTTGAAAGGCCATATCTTAGTCATCTAGACTCCAAATCAGGTGTGATTTTTTTTAAATTGGGAAGAATTTCTTAAGCTTTTAGTGGTGTAGCTCTTTTCTAGTTTTGGTGCACATATTTGTCAAAATTTGCATCTTTTGGTGACTGTACTTATCTAATCCTGCATTTTACAACTTTGAATGCTCTATACAGGCTCACTTGGACATGAAAATAGGTTCTATTTTTTTTAAAAGTGCGTTATTTTTCATCTAATTTCTAGATCTCCAATAAAATTATAGGGTTGTGTGGACAAAAGTGACACTTTCAGAATTAGGTCCTTTTCTGCATTGTAATACTTTGATATATCTTAAGAATTCTTGTATATCTGAGATACATTGTAATGGTCTAGTTTTGAATTCCATAAGGAGGTTGTAAAAAGAAAAATTAGAAGTCCACAAAGGCCAATATTTGGCAAGTGGCCATTGTAATCACACTACATATAAAGTGGCCAAAAGCATCTTTTTTGTGGGGTTTTCTTGATTTAGTGAAAGGGGGGTGTTCTTGGTGTTGTGTTCTTCTTTTCCTACAATTTTCTTTCATTTTTTGCATCATGGGACATTTTAAGTTTCCAAAATTAACTCCACATAACTATGCTACATGGTCCATCAAAATGTGGTGTCATTTAATGCATAAAGGAGTCTCAATATGTAGATGGTACCCTTCCTAAACCAACAAGTGATCACATATCTACTAGTGAAATCAGTGATTGGAAAAAAATGGATAGGAAAGCCCTAGGTGATATTTGTTTGGGGGTTGATGAAAAGATCATGTATCAGATTCAGAAGTCTCATACATCCAAGCTTGGGATACCCTCAAAAACCTATATGGTAAAGTGTCTGAAGAGGATGTTTTCAAAATTGAAGATGAGCTTGTCTCCTTAGATCCTAAGTCATTTGATTCTATATAGGATTTCATCATTAAGGTGAATGAACTAAGGACAAAGCTTAATGATTGTGGGAGTCCTATTAAAGATGACAGATTAATCTATCTTATTCATAATCAGCTACCATTTGAGCACTCCACATCTTTTTCTACTTATAACACCTCAAAGACTACATTAGGGGTCTACCTATTAGAAAGTCTCTTTTGATGATTATGTTGATTTTTTGGATAAAGAAGAAAAGAAGTTGAAATCAATGGGAATTCTCAATTCACCTAAGTCAAAGACATTGGTGGCCAATAATGAGGGTTCTCAAAATTTAGCTAGTCAATCTTCAAATAAAGGAAAGGGCAAGAATAATAAGTAGAAGAATAAATTAGAGGATACAGAAAAGACAACACCACCATAAAATAAAAAAGGAAAATCCTCTTTAAAGTCAAATAAGAAGGGGGGCAATAACAAGGATAATAAAAAGTGTGCTTATTGCAAGAAATTGGGTCATTAAGAACATGAGTGTTATCATAAGAAGATTGATGAGTTGACCAACATCATTAAGAAATATAATGTTCCACAACCTAATGCTTGTAAGGAAAAAGGATCATCTTTAGATTCAAAGGGTAAAGGATAAGCACTCATGGAAAATTTAAATTCTTCAATGGAATGGATCCTTGACTCTAGTGCCTCATATCATATGGGTTCTTCAAAGGAGGATTTTTCTTCATTGAAGCAATCAAATCTACTGCACATCTTTATGGGACATGATACAAAAATGGAAGTTGAAAGAAAAGGAAATATGGAGATGGAAAATGGAGAGTTCAAAGATGTTCTCTATGTTCCAAACCTAAGTTCTAATCTCCTCTCAATTTCCAAATCACTCACCTTGGAGATAGTCGTAAAGTTGAGTTCCTTCCTGACTCAGTAAAGGTGCATAGTCTAAAAGATGACCCATTGATTGTAGTGGGGAATGTTAATCATGGCAAAGGGTTGTATTCTTTCTCCCACTTTGTGCCCAAGTCTCCTTCACAAGCCTTGTTAACATAGTCCAACTCAACAATCCAATTATGGCATGAGAGGTTTCGTCATCTTTCCTACCACTATCTTCAACAACTTTGCTCAAAAAAAATGTTCTAAGGTCTACCTAAAATCAACTTTTCCATAGGTGAATGTTCAATAGGTTCAATTGATATGTGTCTAGAGGAGAAGTTACATAAAGGGATGTCTTCAAGAGCACCAGTTGTTCTTTAGTTGTTTCACATGGTACGAGCAAGTCCTTTTGCATTGACATTAGGTAGCCAATGTCACTAGATACTTAATTTCATTGATGACTTTTCAAGGTATACTTTGATCTACTTTCTTCATCACAAGAATGAAGTGTTGGATGATTTTCTAGCCTTCAAGACTCATATTGATAGGAAATCAAGGAAAGCCATCAAGGTTCTATGTATCAACAATGAAAGTAGATATGTGAACAAAAGACTTAAATACTCTTGCAATCTTGAGGGAATTGATCTTCAGAATCTACTAGCATTTAGTCTGCATAATAAAGATGTTGCAACATTGAGGATTTGAACTCTTAAGTCTATGGCAAGTTGCATGATACAAGCCAAGTCTCTAGATCCATCACTTGAAGTTGAAGTGATCAGTAGTGCTAATCACATACTTAATAGGTCTCCTCATCCTAGCTTAGATTAAAAGACACCTTTTGAGGCATGATGTGGTAGAAAACCAATAATGACACACTTCAAAGTCTTTGATTGTCTAGCATGGGCAAACATTTCTTCCATGGGATGCAAGGCACCATCACCTTGGCCTTGTACTTTCATCAGATATGAAGAAGGTGTGAAGGCATGTAGACTTATGGATCTTGAGACACATGAGATCTTTGTGGAGAAGGATGTTCACTTTGAGGAAATTTCACCAAGCTTATCCTCTAATCTTCTCCACACATCATATATTGTTGAAACTAATAGTGACACTAGTGATACTGCTTCAATAGATTCAGACATGCGCGGTTCTATTGATAGTTGTAGTGAGAGGTCACAACATTAGCACATTCTAGATGCATATATTGCCACAATGATATGTCCAGCAAAGCAAGGTACAACCAATCTTCCACCTCTAGCAATAGGGGATGACTACATAGTAGACATTTTAGGTTTGTTTATGGAGTCATACACAATGTACTTGGAGGAAATCATTGATGATATACATCTTCTCTTTAATGGAGAAGATCCTTCTATAGTTATTGCAGGGGCTCACTTTGACCCTCATGTCCATTCTCTACATGATCAATCTCTACAAGTTGATATGATTATGGATACTTATGTACAACAATTGTAGGAGGTCTCTTTATTAGTTGAGGAGATAGTATATTCTTTTGGATAGGTTCTACATTCTTCCTTCATAGGGATATTTGAACAAGTTTTAGAGACATCAACCATCATCGATATTATTCCCACACACAGTGGAAGCATCTCACTTGTACCTATGGTATTATTTCTTCCAAAGGGGAGGAACACTATTCTATAGTCTTGGATCAGCTTCTACATTGGAGCAGTCACTAGTTGGCATTCTTTTTCTTTTTTTTTTGGGGAGGGGGGTGGGAAGCCTATCCTATCTCTCTTCCTATTCTCACATTTCCCTATTGTATATACTTGATGTATGTCATAATGGGGTTTCTTGATTACTCCATCCATTCATGCATCTAGTTTTTCCATCTCTCTTTTTGGGGGAGGGTTTTTCCCATGAGGTTTTCCCTCTTTCTTTGCTTTACGAGAGATTGTATTTCATTATGTACATGGGTACCTAACATGGCCTAGTAGTCAGGACCCATTATGCATTTCATCCTAGATTTTGTGAACTTAAGTGCATTCTCCTAAGTGGCACTTAAGGGGGGGTGTTGGTGTAAATAAGTATTTACTATTTACACTTTACTTAAGTTTACTTAGGTTAATACATTATTTTATTATTTATTTAGGTGAGACACTTAGAAATTTGTGTACTCTCATGAGTTGTCATGTTGACAACACATAAGTATGCAACTCTAATTCAGCACATGGTGTTCACAATACTGGAGTTTGCATCATTCATTGAGTTGCCATGTAGACAATCATAGTTATTTGCACTCCAATTTTAGGACATGTTGTCTACAACATTAATTTTCATGATACACCTTTGTAGGCTTATCCTCTCATCATTGCATGTACTCCTATGCTTAATAAAGGATAACCCATATCTGGTGGACATGTGCCTAGTTGTATGACTTATCATGTTACTAAATTCTATGCATTCTAGAAGGTCTTTAGAGGCCTTTATATATAGGCACACCCAGTGTACTTTCAAATATGAAATACTAAATGAATATATCATCATTTTGATCATACTCTCTCTGGTCTACTTTTGTGCTTGTCTTTGAGTTCCTTGGTCTTGGATGAATTCTACCCTAAGGAAAATTCTTATAGTTCTTCATGGTATGTGGAGTTGGGTTTTTTTTCATGGTGTGTGGAGATGGTTTCATCTTGAGGACTTATGAGGTTCTTGGTAAAGGTGTGGTTTATGCTTTCATTTGACATGTTATCCTTGGTGTGAGCATGGTTTCATTATTATATCATGGTATACTCTTGATACACATTTAGAGTTGTGGCATGTTATGGTATGTTCATATGGATCATGTTATCTCTTTTGGTTGAGATGTTTTAGATCATCTTGTCATGATTATGTTCCTGATGCCATGGTTGGAACTTTGACATTGATCTTGGTTTACTTTCTTGGTATTGAGTATATTGATCTTAAGCTAGATACCTCATGATATTGCTATGTTGCATTTGGAGTTGGCATGAATTGATTGGTTACAAGTGCTCATGGATACCTAGAGATGGTGGTGATGTTGATTTCTTTTGGATTAGAGAAGTATTTATTGGGATGGTTGATGGTTTCATCAGGGAGTCTGAGGGGCATTCACTTGATATGGACTTGAGAGGAGATTGTTCTTAGATGAGTCTCAGTTGGACACTTGGATATCTTTATGAGCATTCTCATTCACCACTCTTGGTCTACTCAGTGGTTTTCTACTTGAGAGGTATAGCCCATTATTTCTTTTAGGTGCATTGTGTTTATGCTTGTCTTCATGGATATGGATCTTGAGCTATAGTACATGAGTTAGTTTTGAAGGGTTCATTTGAGAGATGGTCTCGTATTTGTTATATCCATTTTTATATGTTGTTATGCTGGTTGAGTTTGGGAGACGGTTTTATATTGGGCATATTCTTTGGTTTAGGAATGGTTATTCCTTGAGTTAGGAATGGTTTATGAGTTTGATCTTCTTGTGAGAGGCTTACATTCATGATTAGTTATATGGTATAGTTTTGGTGTTTTTGTGGCCTCTTGGTTTGAGTTTTATGGAGGAGATCATATTTGCACAATTTAAATCTAGAGGTGTGTGTAGAAGGACATGATATAGGTTATGATTTGCATGGTTTCTCTCTAATCTTGGTTATATTCCTGGATATTCAGTTTCACTTACATTGGATTTTGAGATTGGTTAGATACTATGATCACTGGTTTGTGCTCATGTATGTCATGTGAGAGATGACATGGTTATTTCTTTATCTCTTTCCTCTATTTGTTGTGGAAATCTTGGGAGACAATTGGAGATTTTTCATGAGAATTGTTCTTACAGGTTATTGGTTTATATGTTGTGGATATCCTTGAGACTAAATGGCATCACTTCTTTGAGATGTTGTGAGTGGATTGGTTATAAATTTGACATTATCTTTTTCAATGGGAGCTTCTTGGTATATATGTAGCAAGTATTACTTTTGAGGCTTGTGATTGCAGGTTATAGATTGGATATGTTCATGATCTAAGATTTATTTGGTATGTACCTTTAGAAGTATGGATAGTTGGATGGATTTGCCACTTAATATGGGTGTTATTTCAGCTATGGATGTTTTGATAGCTATGGATACATGTGATTATCTTTGGATCAAGTTTTTGTTCTTGGCATTTTAGTTAGTATAGGATTTTATGATCTTCTAATGTGACAAGTTGGGTGGCTTTCTCTTTGGATGGCTTCTATGTAAGTTCAATGATAGTGGTATAATGGGAGGTGAGATCATTCATTTTTAAGATACTAGATAGTTAGATTTTGTTGCAAGCACTAGGATGGAGCACTTTGTGTACTTTGATACATGATGGTGGATGTGCTGGGAGGGATTGTTCCTTGTTCATTTATGTGGCTATAGATTGACCCAATGCAATGTATACAAGAAGTGAGAGATTGTTGAGATAATGGGTGTTGCACATATTGTATAATATTATTATATTATATTATTTTATTTTGTAATGTTCCACTTAGATGGACATGCAAGAAGGAAAGATTCCCTGGGATATACTTGATGAGTTGTACTGTTACATTGTGATAATATTTGATGTAATTATTTAATATTGGGAAAAAGAATTAAATTTCCAATATTAAATGTGGGGTCAATGGGTTAGGTAGCACATGGTTTATGTAATATCACTTGGTGGTTTTTTAGGACTTGCTACTATATAAGTAGCCACAAGGGTAGTTGTTGGTGTGAGAAGTGAGAGAAGAAGAATGGAAAAAAGAAAGCGTTGAGTGGGATAAGGCTTGACAAATTAGCAAAGGGAGCATTTATGAAGATTAGAAACATGGCATTGGATGTGTGGATTCCTACTTGTTCACATAGATTTCTTGGTAGTGGTTATGGCTTTGAAGGCTTCCATGGCTGTATTACAATGGTGCTTTTGCTAAATAATACACGGTGATGGATGCTTTTGGAGGCTGGGTTTCTCGCTTGGTGAGGGTTTCCCAAGGCATATCTTATGTCACATTTTTGTGGGTATGTTGTCTATTCCCTTGCATGTGGATTTTAACTACACATTTATTTCAGATCTATTATGGGTTATGTGGAAATGATTATATTCTTTGTTGCAAGATTCCTTACACCTCTATAATAGGAGGAGGTACACTATCAAAGCTACCAAATGTGGTAGTATTGACGTCCTATAATAGAATACATAAATTTTATAAATTTGATAATGATCATAATGAACTATGTATAAATCACAATACTAGCCTAAAAGGAAGATGTTTGTAAATCCATTTGGCTTAGTACTATGGTCCCAACAACACTCATGGTGACGTAGTACTAAAATAATGGATACATAAACCTTGAGTCAAAATTATATATACATGAATTACGAAGTACATACACTAAAAAGTACATAATTTGCACTACATTTTTTTTGAAATAAAAAAACATATATATTATACTTGAGTAGTAGCTAGTGTCATATAGTGTGTCTAGATATATGCTACCATGATGATAATCAACATTTCTGAAATGGTCAAATGATGGAGTCAAAAATAGACTATACAGAGGCCTATATGGAAAGGTATGATCCATCTCTTGTTTGTAAAACTAAAATACATTATTATACATGAATCAAAGTTGAAGATAAGTTAATAATAATGTGTACATAAAAATAGTACAAATTATTTTTCTTCAAAATTTCATACTGTAGGTATTTGAGGTTGTGCCTTTGTGGTCGATGGATTAAGACCTATACAAGTATCAGATTGTATAATAGATGAAAATCCCTACAAAATTAGATAAAAAGAATATATGAGCATATGTTATTAAATTTGAGTTCCAATGTACATTATTTATAGTGTAATTTAAAGTGCATACCGTATGAGGGATGCCAATATCTGAAGGTCTCAAAAAAAGACTTTATTATCTCCTAGGAGAACAATATCATCCATCTTCTATTAACTGAAAACCAAAAAATATTAATATGGTTAATACAATTATGTATATATGTAGAAAGTAAATAATAATGTACTTTATAAATTTTAAGTAAATTTTTACCTTCTACTCCTAACTCTCTTCATCTCCACAAAGAAGTTCAACAAAAGATCTAACATCAATCACTACTACCACCACCATGAGAAATGTATGCCTCATCATCAAAATCAACACCCTTAGCATCATGGCCATCCTATGCTATATTGACATCACCCTAGGGGCCTTGACATTTACCACCACAACTAGTACAAGTGTGTCCAAGTGGATAATATCGATCACATGCATCCATTGGTCTACTAAATTGCCTAAAAGGGAACTCAATGAAATAATAGTAAATGACATTGGTTGATGATAGAGAGACATTGGGACAACTAGCACGAGAAGAGGAACAATAGGTTGAGGATGTTTGTAAATCCTTGTATTATCATTGAGCTTTGCCCCATGCCTATCTTGAGGCATCCCTCCACAAACCCCCTTAAATGCTCTAATATCAAAATAATTAGGTTTCAAACCATAGTTTCCTAAGAAAGTACATAGGAACCTCATGATTTTTGTGTGGTAGATGGTCAAAGACCATCCCCCACCACTCCCAAAAGTGTTGTGATATGCAAGGATGTGTGCACCATCTAATAGATATGTGAGGTTTCTTCTCGCTTATCTCAAGACCTATCTTAAGGTTTACAAAAGATCTCTTTTTTATTATTTTTAAGTGATGGACCTCTCTATAAGATAGGTCATCAAAATAGAAGGCACACATGTTTTTCCTCCATATTCTAAAGCCATCTATATCACTTTCTAAATGCTCAATAAACTATACAACACCTTACATGCTATCTGCAAGGTGAAGTAGGTGAGGTGGGGATGGGCCTCACACCTAATAGTCTAAATATCTTGCATGAGGTCGTGAAGGTTGCACCTCATGCTCTCATGTAGATCCTCATGGGTAGGTGGTAGAGGACTAGGTAGTCATGGAGGTGGAGGTCGAGATGGAGGGGGTGGAGGTGGGGGTTGGGGAGAGGGTGGGGGTGGGGGTGGGGGTGGGTCAATCAAATATAATTTGCAATAAAATAAATCTAAAATATCAATATAAATTCATCTTTAAAACCATATAAATTTACATCTAATACATTTTTAACTACTTGAATATGACAAAAAGATGAGATAATATATTTGGATTAAAGAAACATAATGAACATCATTAACATACATAACTGTAAAGGGTAGATTAGGGTTAGGATATGGATTAAGATTTAAATTAGGTTTAGATTATGGTGAAGATTAGGCTATGGATTAGAAGTGTTTTTAAAAAAGGTTAGAGTTATGATTGTGCGTGGACTTTACAAAAGTGTTCTAAAGTGTTAACATTTACAAAATTAGGTTTTACTAGATTAAGCATTAATATATGTTCGTTAAGATTTGGGATTTAACATGTTTTATTAAAATTATGTCATTTAGAATTAAGGTTACAATTTAGTGCATTAAAGTTTTGACATTTTTCATCTATTGGGCCAAGGACATGTAACATGAGATTTAAATAGGTTAGAGCTTGATGGGCTCGATTGCAAGCTCACAAGTCTTTTCAAATTAGGAATAATGCATGTAGCTTTTCACTATGAAATTTCATTCAAGAAATAAGCTTTAGATAATAGTTACAATAGTTATATCAAATTTTTAGAAATTTCTATTCAAAATATATGAGAACTATACATTTCTAAATATTTATTCCAAGGAAGAGTGGAAATAATTTCACTTTTAGAATTATGGAAAAGGGTCAACATTTTGAATAGAGAAATATTTATAGTAATATGATTATTTTTATATAACTATAATAATGTGTGGATAATGTTTATGTTGAAGGTATTTTATTATTTGAAATGAATAATTAGATATTTGAGAGTTCAACATATTTATAATTCCAATCAATATTCTACAATTTCAATTATATTGAATTTATTTTTTATTAATTAACATTTATATCAAATATATTGAATTTTAAATTATTATATTTATTGCAATATCACTTTTTAACAATATAAATATCAAATTTATATTTAATTTTAGATAGTAATAAAATATTTTTAAAAATATATTTGTTGTTTAAGTTGCATATTTTTTTATTTTAATATATTTGATTTGGAAGGGAAAGATGACTTATTGAAAATCACAAATAGAATTTGAGAGAGTCTAGGCTTACATCATAAATAGGACTAATGTTTTGTTAAGGATTTGGTTATGATTGTTTAGGATTAGGGTTTTAGTTAATGCTAGGATTAGAGTTAAATTCAAATCTAGGGTTTAGAGTTAAAATTTTTGTTTTAAGGTAAGGGAGCACATTATACTTAGTTTTATGTTTAGGATTTCAATTTTTATTACATATAGTTATGGTTAGGTTGAGGTTAGACTTAGGAATATAGTTAGTTTTATGGTTGAAGTTACAATTTTTAATAGGGTTAGGCTTAGGATACTGGGTTAGGTCTATGTCATGATTAGTATTAAGATTTTTTTACCTTGTTTACCATTATTATTTAATATTTGTGACAGTGTTTGATAAGGTCAAGGTTTATGGTAATAGAGTATGATTAGATCTTCCTAATTCTAGAGGACTTTTTTAAATCTTGCTAGTCTTATCCCCAATTAAATTAATTCTACCTTTGAGTAAATCTTTCATGTTAGATATTTAGTATATATTTAAGCTAAAATGAAAATTTTCATTGTTATGTTACACATAAAATATAGATAATAAAATCAACTTGTGACATTAGCAAAACCTTAAAAAAAATTAAAGGTTCATGGATCTATTTGCCTTACCAAGTCCCAAGGGCCTATTCGAGGTGATAGGGAAAATTTTCAAGTTTAATATATTGAATATGAACCAAGTTGTTTTTTTGATATACATATATACATGTACATGGCTCTAGATCATTTCATATAAAGGTAAATTACTTTTATCTATTATTTGATATATCATCTAGAATTTTTTTAATACATAAATATTGATTAATTATTATTTAAAAGTTAAAATAAATTCTACCTTTATTTTTTCATGTAATATAATGTTATCAATTCATACATGTGAACATATGTGAATAATTGAGACAGTGCAACACTTACCAATTTATAAATTTAATACATCTACATAAAATATTAAACTTACATCAATTCAAACATACATACATCACCTTAAACTACAAGACTAAGGTTACATGGTTAACTCTTAGAAATGACATTTTAGGGTATGAGTTCATAAAACTTGGTTAGGTTTAACTTGTTAGGATATGGATATGGGTAGCTAACACCATGGTTTACATTTATGTTTAGAATCTAGTGTCTATATGGTAGGGTTAGGAATATAAGGTTTGAAACTTACCTTATTATCTAGAGCTAGGCATTTAAAGTTTAGAGTTAGATGTAGGATTGAAGTAAGGGCTTTAGATTCTGTGCATTGCATAGGGCTTAATTAGGATGCACATAAATTAAGGTCAATCTTATTATGGCTCTAGTTAATATTAGATTACATGGTTAGCATTTAAATTAGGATAGTTTAATTCTAGGGATTATAGATACCTAAGATTTGGATTATATAGTTGAATTAGGGTAATAAGTTAATATATTAGAGTTAGAAAAATATTTCATAAAAATATATTTAATATGTACATCAAACTAAGTTATAATTACTATTTAGTTGAAATAAATCTAAAACATCAATGTAAATAGATGTTTAAACAATCTAAACATCTAATGCATCTATCTAATCATCCATCACTTTAACTTTAATTATTTTTCATTTAATTTAAATACATTGAAACATCTAAAATAATAATTTTTAAATGAACATCTACAAAAAAAATTCAATGAGCATCTAACTATAAAAAATGGTGACATTTTAATTTGTAGAGATTTTAAATTAACAAATAATCTAAATTATATAAAACTATTATTAATAAGAAAACTTGTAAATGTGAAATAATAAAGCAATTAATTGATGGAATTATAAAGCAAACAAAAATTTAAAAATGAAATGAAATAATATAAAACAAAGTAAAATACCTGGTAGAGTCAAAAACATTAGTTAGGGATTAGTAGAAAACACAAAATGGGCTCCCATTTAGCAATGACCATGAAGATGACAAAAAACCCCACAAAAAAATGGGTTATATGTTTCTTGCAAATTAGGTACACAATTTTAAACAAATTAGGTACCCAATTTGAAACAAATCGAGTATCTAATTTTTTCCAATTTTTAAAATTATAGTTCAGGTGCCCAATCCATATTCAAAAATTGGGTGCCCAATTTTTGAATATAGATCGAGCACTTGAACCATAACATGTACTTGATTCTTACAAATTGGGTACCTATTGTAGACACCTAAAAATCTTTTAGAAAATAATATTTTTATTTTTTGAAAAAAAGTTCCTGATGACATCATCATTAATTAATTAATTAATTTTTATGCCATTAAATCCCTTTATCTTAATTAAAAATATTTAATTAAGGAATCCCTCCCAAAAATGTTTAAATCTTATTTAAAAATTATTTCCTTATTTATTAATTATTTAATTAATAAATTGACCAAAAATCCCAAAATAAATTAAAAAATTATCTTTTGCCCAAAACTTGGCCAATTTCCTTAAGATCACTAATCTCTTCCAAAATCTTCTAATCCTTCTTTAATTTTGATTAAAGGCTAATCCCATCATTTCCTACCCCTAATCCCAACTCAAAATATTTAATTAAGATTAAATATTAATCCTCATGTTTATTAAAAAAGTTTTAATAAATATCTCCTCAACCCAAACCCTTGAAATAAATAAAACTTTATTTATTTCCTAAAAATCTAATTTATCCTCATCCTAAGAAGTTCTAGACTCTTCTAGAAAGTCTTCATCCTCATCCTAGGAAGTTCTAGACTATTCTAGAAAGTCTTTATCCTCATCCAAAGTCTACACTCTTCTAGAAGATGTATTTAAAACTAATCCTAATCCCCTCCTAACCTTGTCACATTCTCTAAACATGGGTTAAAACTTACTAACCCAAGCCAAAGTTAACAAATATCTCCTCCTTCACCCACCCTCATTAAATGCCATCCACTTGCCTATCCCTAAGCTAATCCTAAAGCATCCTAATCCATCCTCTAATCATTTGCACAATCCTAAACAAGCTTAAAACCTTCCTAATCAAGCCCAAGTCAAAATTCCTCTCATCTCCTTCAAAATATCCCAACCATAAAACTTTATGAAGCCCACTAGGCTATAAATAACTCTTCCAAGCCCTTTTATTGCTATTACAAGCCATTATGAGGGTCTTTATGAAGATTTTATCCCTTGAGCCTCCTTTGTTGACTCATCCTTCCCCTTTCCTCCATCCTTTCACCATATGACATGTGTCACTCCCTAATTGGCTATAAGGAAGCACAATCCATGTGCTCTCCTCTCATGCAATCTGAGCCCTCCATGAGCTTTTTCCCATCCTTGCATCTTAGCCCTCAATCCCTCAAGCCTCTTGTCTATTTAAGGAATCCTCTCCCAAGCCATTTTAACACAATCCATGAAGTAATGTCATAATGCCATTTTAAGAAGCCATTTTACATCAAAACCATACACTCACACCCAAAATCCAACTCCCTTTGAAGCCCTTTCTGAAGCATAAGCATGAGCATACATCCTATCTATTTAGACAAAGCCACTCAACAAGAGAGCTTCTCATTGAGACAGCCCATTAATGGCTCATATTCTCAATTGAGAGTTCATCTTAGTCTATCTTGAAGTTTATGAATTTTGTTTAGTTTTTAGAAGCTTTATTTAAATTTGGTTTCTATTAGCATACTAACATTGCTCATATACATTTTGGCACGTCCGGTAGGACCCCGCATGGGTCATCTTCATTAGCTTTTTTAGTCAAGTTTTGTATGTCATTTGCTAATTTTGGCTAATTTTGCTTCTTTTTGTGATTGGTAGGATTGTATAAATTGGTTTTGTAGGTCCACATGAACATGAAGAAGACAAAGGAACTCATAGTCCATCTCATAGTGTTTGCAAATTTTTCAAGCTTATAGGTGGACAAAGCACTTGGAATTCTTCTTCCTCTTGTCTATATTCTTCTTATTCCATCTACTTCTTCTTCTTCTTCTTTTGGGAGATCTTGGCCATTTTTTTTTTAAGGAAGAAAAATCATACACACTTCTTTTTAGTGCTTAAAATGAACCCCTAAATCATACTTAAATCTATTAAAAACTAAAAATTTACAAAAAAAAAAAGAGCCTTTTAACAAGTAAAACTAAACCAATCCAATCATTTGCATCCTTGCAACATCAATGTTTTAGATGCGTTCATGCAAAGTTAGGAACACTTCATTTTTGGAAATTTAAAAAGAACTTCAAGTTTCCAGTTCAAAAGGTTCAAAATCAACACTAAGTGCACACTAAAATCTAAATCAAACTCAAAGCATCAATCAAGGATAAAATGAACCTCATTTGCAAATATTTTAAAGTTCTTTTAAAAATCTCATGAAAACTAAGAGTCCTAAATGGTTGCCAAAAATTGTCCTAAAAGCTTTGTTATTTGTTCCAAACAAATGTCTTGTTGCAAAATCTTGAATGTTGCTTAGGTTTTTCATGCATCAAAACAACCTAAGAATATCATTTTTGGGCTTAAAACATGCAAACTAGAACACAAAATCTTGAATGAAAACCAAAGTCCAAAAATTCATTTTCACTTTTGAGTCAAAAACAATCTTGAATGATCTAAGGTTAAAACAAAACACTTCAAAGTTCTTAAAACAACACAAAAAATCTCAATCTTGAATGCTCAAAGGAAAAAACTTGAATGTTTAATCACTTGTCTTTGAATTCATGATTAAAACAACAAATCCAATCTTGAATGCCAAGGATCAATTAACCATTGCAATATCACTTCATTTGGAGCTTTTAAAATTGAACAAAACAAATCTCTTTTCCACATGCAATTTAGGCAAAGTTTGATTTTTGGACATTTAAGAAACCTTTTTAAGTTAAATACAAATTTGCAAAAATCAATTTGAGTGGTTCCTTGGATTCACCTCTTTTCTAATCACCCATCAATTCAACCATTGGTTGCAATCTCAGCGCCATTTATGGGGATGGGTCTACTTGAAAAAGGTGTTAAATGTTCCACAATCTAACTCACTCACTTGGTCTTTGAACGTTTGCTTTAACTTTATCAATATTCTTAAATGACCAAAACTCTAGATTAAATCGATCACACTTCAAGTTTGGGCACTAAAATTGAACAACTATTGATGTGGAGGGCCTCCGGCCGCACGCTTGACAATCGAGTTTCACACATCGTTGTTTTGGGCTTAAAACAAAATCACACCAACTCTTGAATGCTTTAAAGGAAATTCATCTATACTTGACGTGGAGGGCCTCCAGGCACGCGGGTTTAATTTTTTGTTGACCCTAACTCTTCTTCTTGTATTCATTCTTCAATCGATTTTGCTTTGTTGGCACATTTCAAAGTTGGAATTGAACATTGTCTCTTAAACATGAGTGCTTGCAAAGTCTAGATCAACACACATAAGAGTTAGTTGGAAAAGGAACAAGCGTGTTTTCTAGCCCAAGGTCATCCAAGTCTTCTCTCCCCTTTTCATCTTTCGAGGCCATCTTGGGTGCATAAGATTAGGATCCAAAACCTTGTTTCTCTTTTTAGGAGGCCTTCTTGGGGATTTCATCACCCCTTGGGACAATCTCAACTCCAGCATTTCAGTGGAGTATAAAAATTGGGAGGTGAATCCAAAGACACCTCTCTTGGAATCAAGATTTTGTCACTCGGGCTAAGCCTCAAGGAACTTTATATACCCTTGAGAAGTGAAAGAGGAGAAGTGGGTTACTGCTCCTCTCAGTTGTGTGACATCTTTTTAGTTTCATCTACGGATTTGGGCCTCACGTACCTTGCGTATATCGAGGACTCCCTAGCTATAACAAATTTCATCCTTGTAGAAAGCTTTCTAGGATGTTGGTGTGTTTGACGTGCTTGCTCAAAAATTTTGTCTGCTTGTTTGTTCATAGCTTTTGAATGAATGTTTGCCAACTTTGGTCAAAATCCCAAAAAATCAGAAATCTCCCAGCTCAAGGCATACTTAGCGTAGTCACTGCCTCATCAAAAAATCATCCAAGCTCCCCAACTGCAACCCAATCATCCCCCCTAGCCAGCTAGCAACCCAATCCAAAATCACACCCAAGCCTTTAGAGAGTTGTTTTCATTCTGCTAGAATTTTCTATCCAATGAATCCAACCAATCCACCAACCTCACCAAGGTTATCCCTTTAACAAAGCTTTGTCTAGGGTAATCTAGCTTTGTCACTTGTTATCCCTCATCACCTTGAGCTAAAGTTTGAGATCCACAAGTGGTCAATCTCGTGTCATGCCCATAGCATCATTAGTCTATCCTTAAGTTGACACAATCTCCACCAATCCAGTGCATAGGAAAGAAAAACTCACTTTTTGACAGCATGCCCTTGAAGTCTTCCATCCACAGGAAAGCCAAAAATCTCCAGCCAATCCTCCTTAGGTCTTTCATACAGCTTTGACTCTCCCTAGGAAATCCTTCATCAGCCAATCCAAAATCTACGCTTAATCCAAATCCAACCATGAGCTTCTGTGTTCATCCATATACAAGACCCCATCCCCATTTGACTCATCATCAAAACATGAAATCCCAAACCTATCATGATGTGTTCAATCATATTGTCCTTGCTCCTGCCACCTTCTATTCCAATGATGATGAAAATCTTGTTGACTATGACAGGTATATTGAAAGCCTTAGAAACATTCCCCGAAGCATCCCTCAAAATCCATGCATTCTTCCAAACTATCTAGTCATGCCATCTAATATCCCAACTTCTCCTTCATCACCCAATCAACCAAGCTTCCAATCTTCCACCCCCATCACACTAGCTATTCCTGTCAATCCACCTCCACCTCCAACACATGAGTCTCCAAGAAATCTCCTAGAGGAAATAAAAGAAAAGTTGCCTCCAGCAGTCGATAAGCCATGTCATCTAATCCAACCATGTGAAGTAGTCAGTAATGAAGCTTCCCCATCTATAATATCATCTCCATCTCCCATAGCTATCATCCCCATACCATCGATCAAATTTCTTAAAATCCTTCCACTTCCTGCAAGCATCAAAATCCCACCATCGATCAAAACCCTCCAAATCCTATCCACATCACCTCCAATCATTTCTCAAATCTCCCATAATGACCCTTATGCATCCATCTTCTACTCACCCATCTCCACTACTGAATCTTCCATCTATCCATCCACTACCTTTGAAGAGTCCATCCCTTCACCTCCTATCACACCATCCACTCAAAACCAATCCTATCAAGATCCTTCCCAAAAGCATGTTGACATCCCCCAAAGCATAAACGAAGATATCATCATACCATGTCTTCCATCCATAGTGCAGTCAATATCCCCTCCATCTCCAAAACCTCAAGCCATACCTCCTTTACTGCAGGACATCTTTTCATCCCATCAACTAAATCAAGATCCTATCCTACCATCTCCTCCACTCCATGCTTCCATCTTACCGCCTATCCAAGCTATTTCACCATCTATAATATAGCCTCTTGGTTCACTTACATTCATCCATAGTGGCCTCCTCTCAACAGAAGAATTAAGAATAGTATTTCCCTATTGCAGTACATATGATAAAGCACTTCCACCATTTTTTGCAAGCAAAATGTATCCTCAGCTAGTTCAAATGCTCAATCAATGGCATTATCAAGGTCAAGGTTTAGGACCAAAAGAGCAAGGAATCAAAAAGCCTATTATTGCACAAAAAAATCTAAGATTTCATGGTCTTGGATATGTATCCAAAGGCTCACCATCTAAAGGTGTTGGTACACCACACCCCCAAACCAAGCCTATCTCCAAACCCCCCATGCCAGCCTCCCATCACTCCTTCAAGAAATCTTATGTCATCCCCCCTCCACCATCTTTGCAAACTAAAACAACCTACCATATCCCCCCTTCATCCGCTAAATCCATTTTGGGTCCCTATGTCCCAAAATCTACCATCCTCCATTCTCCTATCAGCCATCATTCAAATCCTATTCCCTCAATTCCTATGCAAGATCAGCAAAGGCACATATCGAGGCACATCATCCATCATCATCCCCCTACACGCTCTCCCATATCCTCTCCATCTCACAAAGCTTCTCCTAACCATCTTCCCAAAGCTTACCATAGCAATGTGAATGCCAACTTCAAAATGCATAAAGCTAAAAATCCACATCCTAGGCAATCATATGTCTATTCTAAAAAGCATACTCCAAAAAGGCAAAATCCAATCAAAGAATGCAAAACAATGCAAAAGCCTATGAAAAGAAAATCCAAAACCATGTGGATCCCAAAGAAAAAAGTTGAAACCCAATGCATAATGGCATCCACCATTGCTAATCCCCCATCTAGTGACTCGTGTCCCCCATCTCCTAACTCCATCTTGGGTGCCTATATCCCCAAGAACGCTTCCACAAATTCTCCATCACGCCCGCATCTACCATCTATCCCCCATATGCTCTTTTCACACCTGTCCCAACATGTGCCAATGTTGCTCTTGCAAGCATCTTCATCTCATGCTCCTTTCCAACCTTTTCATCCCTCCATCTCCTACCATCAATCCCATCTAATCCAATCTATTGCATAAATCACACATCCGATGTACCAATAGCTAGCAACAAAATTGAACATTCCAATAGCCAGTGAAAAATCCCAAAAAAGCCAAAATAGCTGAAGAAAGCCAAAATCATTCTAGCTAAGTCCAAAGTCAAAAAGTCAAAAAAATAATAAAGAAAAATAAAGCATCCACTGGTGAAAACTTGGCAATTCAAGCGCCTTGGACAAGTACTATGATGAAAACTTGGCAAACAAGTGTCATGCATAATCCCACCATCCCCAGCTTAGCCTATCACCCTCATTCTTTTGGTCATCTCTTGACATCCAACTCCATCTTCCATCTCACACCATCCACTTATCTCCTGTAGCTTCAGCCAACCATCCCAGCTATCATCCATCTCCCTAGCCCCTTCAGCTTTTTCCATCCTAGCTTCAATCCTATCACATCCATCATAAGACCTCCTTCCACATGTTATCTTTTGATTGGGGGCACTATATTCCTTGAAGATCTTGTCTTGTCCATCCTCCCTTGTCATTGGTATCTAGCTCTAGGCTATCCTCATGCAAACCCAATGTCATCTCTTTATATCCATCATAATCCTAGCTATCTACCATCCTATCCAGCCATCTCATCCTGCTCCTCTAGCTATCCTTGGTCACAAAATCTCTCATCATCATTGGATTCATCATGCCAAATCCATATCTTTCGCTATCACCCCACCCTTAGCTTTCGCATCTTGCACAACATTGAACCATCCCACTATCCTATCATCTTGAGCTTTTGCCTGCTTGTAACTATCTTGGTCGACTTCAGCTTGTAAATATCTTGGTCTGTCAGCTTGTACATCCTCTTTAGATTAGTACCATTTTATCTATCCAACTTTTGTGTCAGTTCCTCCTTGATCAGCATCTTGCACTCATCCTACATCTTGGTTAGCTATTCCAATGCATCCTTTAGCTAGATCTCCTATCACCAAAGTGTTATCCTTCTTAGTTCAGCTTGCCAGATGCATCACTCACCCAGATCCATCAGCTTAGGTGCTCTCCGATAGATCCTTTTATGATATAGCTTTCCTCATGTCTGATCTTGGTCCGTTAGTACCTTGTCCTGCCCATCTCATTGGCAAATGGTTCTCTTTTGGATTTTCGCTTTCTTTTGATTTGGACTCTTCCCTATTGGGTCTTGAAATATCTTTTCCAAGAAATATCCTTGTTCCCTCCTCAAGGTTACCACGATCTTCCATATCATGGTATACTACAAATGGGGAGATCAGAGCATAAGGTCTTGATCATGTCTTTTTCTTGTTTTCTTTTCTGCTTGTGGGTTACCCAGTGTCGTTTCCACACTACTTCCTCTAGGATTCATGTGTGATACTGGGCAATCCTTGCGTGTTTGTTTTGAGTCAGTTTGTCAGTCCTCTGGATAGTTGGTGAAAAGGCCTTGATGTTCTTGGTAACCTTGGCAATTAACCAACAGTCCTATAGCAAATCTAGTGCTCAACTACATGGTGCTATTTCTCTTTGAAGTATTCCCCCTGCTCAAAAAGCTTTAATGGTTTTCCTTCATCTCCATTATCCCCCATCCATATCCAACATCTGTCTCTCCTACCCCAGCTTATGCAACCATATCTCTCAGAATCAATCATCACTCTTAGCTTTAGGGATCCACAATCCTAGTCTTAGGGATACACCAATCCAATCAATCCACCAAGCCTCATCTTTCGAGATCCACAATCCTAGTCCTAGGGATCTCTGAAACCCATCTTCCGTTAATCTAACTCTTTGAAATCCTATTGCATCAGCTTTATAATTTCCTCATCCATCTCCCTATCCTGGATTCCTTTTTATAGCGCTGCGCTCCTTCATCCTCCACCTTCCCTAATGTCTTAAGCTTGCTTCCTCTTGTGCATCTAATTCGCCCTTTATCATTCTCTCGTAGTTAGAGTTTGAGCTGATTCAGCCGCTTCTCTTTAGCCACTCTTCATCCTCCCACCCACCGAGATTCCTGTACTTTTCAAGAAGCCATCGAGCCTTGCTTTCTCCCCCTGTCGCCTTCTTGAGGGGGCATCTAAGTCTAGTCTCTCCTCTTCTTATCTGAGACTGGGGAAACTTTGTTGCTAAAACATCTTCCTCGTGTCGTTCATACTCAAACTTCTTTGAAATAGTGTTATCTCAACACTATGTCAAAGAGGGGCAAAATGTAGACACCTAAAAATCTTTTAAAAAATAATATTTTTATTTTCAGAAAAAAAAGTTCCTGATGACATCATCATTTGTTAATTTATTTATTTTTATGCCATTAAATCCCTTTATCTTAATTAAAAATATTTAATTAAGGAATCCCTCCCAAAAATGTTTAAATCTTATTTAAACATTATTTCCTTATTTATTAATTATTTAATTAATAAATTGACCAAAAACCTCAAAATAAATAAAAAATTTATTTTTTGCCCAAAACTTGGCCAATTTCCTTAAGATCACTAACCTCTTCCAAAATCTTCTAATCCTTCTTTAATTTTGATTAAAGGCTAATCCCATCATTTCCTACCCCTAATCCCAACTCAAAATATTTAATTAAGATTAAATATTAATTCTCATGTTTATTTAAAAAGTTTTAATAAATATCTCCTCAACCCAAACCCTTGAAATAAATAAAACTTTATTTATTTCCTAAAAATCTAATTCATCCTCATCCTAAGAAGTTCTAGACTCTTCTAGAAAGTCTTCATCCTCATCCTAGGAAGTTCTAGACTATTCTAGAAAGTCTTTATCCTCATCCAAAGTCTAGACTCTTCTAGAAGATGTCTTTAAACCTAATCCTAATCCCCTCCTAACCTTGTCACATTCTCTAAACATGGGTTAAAACTTACTAACCCAAGCCAAAGTTAACAAATATCTCCTCCTTCACCCACCCTCATTAAATGCCATCCCCTTGCCTATCCCTAAGCTAATCCTAAACCATCCTAATCCATCCTCTAATCATTTGCACAATCCTAAGAAAGTTTAAAACCTTCCTAATCAAGCCCAAGTTAAAATTCCTCCCATCTCCTTCAAAATATCCCAACCATAAAACTTTATGAAGTCCACTAGGCCATAAATGACTCTTCCAAGCCCTTTTATTGCTCTTACAAGCCATTATGAGGGTCTTTATGAAGATTTTATCCCTTGAGCCTCCTTTGTTGACTCATCCTTCCCCTTTCCTCCATCCTTTCACCCTGTGACATGTGTCACTCCCTGATTGGCTGTAAGGAAGCACAATCCATGTGCTCTCCTCTTATGCAATCTGAGCCCTCCATGAGCTTTTTCCCATCCTTGCATCTTAGCCCTCAATCCCTCAAGCCTCTTTCCTTTTGAAGGAATCCTCTCCCAAGCCATTTTAACACAATCCATGAAGTAAAGTCATAATACCATTTTAAGAAGCCATTTTACATCAAAACCATACACTCACACCCAAATTCCAACTCCCTTTGAAGCCCTTTTTGAAGCATAAGCTTGAGCATACATCCTATCTATTTAGACAAAGCCACTCAACAAGAGAGCTTCTCATTGAGAGAGCCCATTAATGGCTCATATTCTCAATTGAGAGTTCATCTTAGTCTATCTTGAAGTTTATGAATTTTGTTTAGTTTGTAGAAGATTTATTTAAATTTGGTTTCTATTAGCATACTAACATTGCTCATATACACCTATTTCTTAAGAGCTTCTGCGTAATTGAGACCCAACTTCTTGCACTTACCCAATAATCATGATATAGTTTAGAGGAGTAAATTATAATTATAATATCATAAAATTATTTAAAATTAGGTTAATATTTGAATGTAATGGTGTGTTTATAAAACAAAAGTGATGTTTTAATTTTGGGATTAATGTGTGTTCCAAAAGACCATATCAACTGTTTAGTCATGTGATATAAAAACCCATACAATTAGAGTATACAACTATTGCAATATATCCTTTAAGTTTTATATTTTTATATTCTACAACCAAATTATGTGAATACATAACAATAACAAACATGACATGTACAATATTTACATTCCTTTATTATGAAATCAAATGAATACAATGCATGATAGACCCAATTTCATATCTAATGAATATGCACCTCTTTTTTTATTTGTGTAAGGTTTTCTCTTAGCATATGATTATAAGAAAACTTATTGTATGCTCGAATTGCTATGAGTGTAAATGGGTGAGTATGAAAAATGACATATTTAAATATTTTTTCTAGTATTTTCTTATAGCTATATGAAAACATATTTATATAATTATGACAATGCATTTTGGATCATATCAAAATAATAACTTTTTTAAAGATATTTTAATTCTATATAGTATCAAATTTGTATTTTATCATATTGTACAAATTAGAATTGCAACATTTTTACTACCAAATTGAAAATACTTTTCTTAATCTTATGAATCTATTTAGAGAAAATTTTGAAAGTAAAGACAAGAGTACCTACAATAAAATTTAGTTAGTATCAAAAGGTCATTTCACAATTCAAGATTAGATCATTTATTGATTAGAAGGTTTGTTAGGGCTCAACCAAAGCTGCATGAATTTTTGCAAGCCCAAATGTCCTTGTAAATAAACGAGAAGGGTTAAATAGTAACCTATATTTGAAGGATGATTTAATCAATATAGTTTAACCAAGGGGATTTAGTCAATGTACTTACTGGAAATGTTGAAAGCATATTTCCTTTGTAAAATATAAGATCAACCAAATAGTAATTTGTATTTTGGCTTAGTAACTTATTGTTTTAGATTTCTTAATAAATTTTAAAACTTCACATAAAATGTATTAATGATCAAATGGATTATCAATAAGATCTAAATATTTATAAAAAAACTCAAATTTCCTAATAGTATGGTGTACACACTATTAGAGATAAATTGGAATACATACATACATACTGTAGAACCAGAATCAGTGTGCAAAGAACATTAACAAATAAAGTAAACATTCACAAACCAAAAACTAAATTCACATATATGCTTAGACAAAGAAAGAAAAAAAGAAGTGCAAACCTCACAAGAGAAAACAATCCATGCTTTCTTGATTCTATAGATGTGTCCTTTTGCTGTGGATGTATGCTCAAGATGCTCAAAAGTTGCTTCAATGGAGATGGGTAATGGCAAATTGGTAGCTTTGTGAGCTCTCAATTTGGCATTATAAGGGTAATATTGATGGCTTTGGTTCTCAAAATAGCATGGTAACTTTAGCTCAAAGATTGTTGATGAAATGGCTTGGGATGGGATTCAATTTATAGGCTAAGGGCTTGAGGGATGGAGGGCTTAGATGCAAGGATGGGGAGATGGTTAAGGAGGGCTAAGATGCACTCAAAGGGGAGCACATGGATTGTGCTTGTTTAGCACCAATGGGATGGTGACACTTGTCACAAGGAGGATGAGTGTGAGAGGGTAGGGTTAAGGGTTGGTTAAGGGCATGATGAGTGGGGTTGAGTATGTAAGAGGGATGTAAGAGGAATGAGTGTGGAAGAGGGAAGAGTGTGGAAGATGGGTGTAAGAGTCATGAGTGGGCTTGTAAGAGTCTTTATGTTTTGTAAGAGCACTCATGACTTAGTGGTTGGGTTTTTTTGAGGGGAGACTTTGGTTTGGATTAGGAAAGTCTTAAACTTGTTTAAGGAATGTGACAACATTAGGGGGTGGATAAGGCTTGGGTTTAGGATTAGATTAGGGATGTTAGAGATGTGCAAGTGGATGGCATTAATGAGGGTGGGTGAGTTAGTGGCTAAGCTTGGTTAGTATGGGTGGATGGGGTGGATTAGGCTAAATGGAGGATTAGAGATAGGTTAGGGGTTTTTGAATTTGAGGATTTCATTTATCAAATAGATTTATTTAATAAATGGGGATTTTTGGAATTAGATAGAAGAATATAATTTAATTGATAAATAATAGATTATTTGATTTATCAATTAGGACTATAGATGATTAATTAAATTAATCAACTAGGGGATGACAAAGGATTAATTAAATAGAAAATTAATTAATAATGCCCTTTTTAGATAACTAAATAGGATTACTAAAATAGTGTAATCAAATTTAGGTGTCTACATTTTGCCCCTCTTTGACATAGTGTTGAGACAACACTATTTCAAAAAAGTTTGAATGAAGACGACACGAGGAAGATGTTTTAGCAACAAGGTTGCCCCAGTCTCAGATAAGAAGAGGAGAGACTAGACTTAGAAGAGGAGATACTAGATTTAGGTGTCTACACACACACACATACATACATACATACATACATACATACATACATACATACATACATACATACATATATATATATATATATGTAAACTAGGTTATTTCTAGAGAGATCTCACCATTAGTAATGAGAAAGAGTGATAGAAGGTTAGGAAAACATAACTTTCATAATAACTCTCTTGACAGAAAAACAACTTTCAATTATACAAAACCTTTGAAATATACATATATTTTTAAAAAATCATTTTATTTTCTCCTAACTACCCACCTTCAATATTAATGTTTTCCTCAAATTATCGTTCTCCATTTCTCTTCAAATGATTTTTTTGACAAGAGAAATCTTATATATAATTTTCTTTCATAAGTAACTTAAATATATATACTTTTCTCTTATATTTAAAATAAGAATAAAAAAGATATTCCTAATCAAAACAAAAGAATTAAACCCATATGACATAAATATAAGTTAAGTTAAAGAACTAAGCATGAGTATTCAAACTTTACCCTATAAAATAGAATTTTTATGTTTAAAATGTATACACTAAAAGTAAAATTATTTTAAAAAGAAACAAAGTAATTAAATTGTTAGGATAAAACCACAGACAAAAATAAAAACTACATGCAAGTATAACCAATAACAAAAAATAATAGATCACACAGAAATGAACACAAGGCACCAAGATTTAACATGGTTCACCCAATCCCTAGGCTACATCCACCAAATAGAAAGTTTGATCTTATTATAATCCAGTGATTACAACATGATTACAATTTGTAATCCCTTACTGCTCAACACCGCCGCAAGAAGCAATTTCACATCACACTATGAAACAATCCCTAACCTTAAGCCCTTTTATACAAGTATTAAACCACTTTAGGGTTATAACATGTCATAAATAAATTAGCCATAACTTTAGTGGTGAATCTACGAATGGTGAATCTACAAATCTAAAAATTATGGAGTATGTACGTACTTTCCTGATCAGTCACCACAATCTAACAATCTCCCACTTGGGGACTGATCAGGCTCCACACTAAACAAAAATCTCCTACTTGAAGACTGATCCTATAGCAATACCACTACCACATGGGGCTCCCACTAGATCAAACCACCCTGAACTCTACTATTCTTTTATTCATATTCATTCTAGAAGACCAACCGAAGCTGAAGAGGAGTTCAACTTCTCCCTTGTTACAACCTTTGTCAACATATCTGTTGGATTGTCATTTCTATGTATCTTCTCTAGCTTTAATTGTCCATCATCCAAAACTGACTAAATGAAATGATATCGCAACTGTATGTGTTTGGTCTTAGAATGCAGAGCTAAATTCTTGGCAAGATGAATGGCACTCTGACTATCTATGAACAAATAATTATCCTTTTGAGGATGTCCCATTTCTTCCAAGAAGAATTGAAGCCATATCATCTCCTTGGCTACCTCTATAGTAGCAACATAATTTACCTCTGTAGTGGATATAGCATTAATATTTTGTAACCTAGAAACCAAGCTCATAGTTTCCCCACCAACAGTAAAGAAATAACCTGTAGTACTCCGCCTAGTATCAATATCCCCTACCAAATCTGAGTCAACATAGCCTTGTAAATCAGTAGTAGTGCCCCCAAAGTGTAAACACTTATTGGATGTTCCTCTCAAATATCTAAGAATCCACTTGACAACATTCCAATGCTCAAATCTTGGATGACTCATATAGTTGCTAACGACTCCCACTGCATGGGCAATATCTAGCCTAGTGCATACCATAGCATACATCAAGCTTCCTATGACTGAAGCATAGGGTACCTTGGACATCTTATCCTCCTCTTCCTATGTCTTAGGACACATCTCCTTAGTCAATTTCAAATGACCAAGTAAAGGTGTGTTGACAGCTTTAGCATTCTCCATATAGAAATGTTGTAACACCTTCTCAACATAATCAACCTGAGATAGTATCAATGTTTTGCTCTTCCTATATCTACAAATCTTTATACCAAGGATTTTTTTTGCTTCCCCCAAATCCTTCATAGAAAATGCATGTGCTAATTGGCATTTTAGCCCCTTAATATGATCCATGTTAGACCCAGCTACAAGCATATCATCAACATATAAACATAAAATAATGTAGCTATCATAATCCAACCTCTTAAAATAAGCATAGTAATCTGAATGACACCTATTATATCCATGCTCATGCATAAACCTATCAAATTTCAAATACCATTACCGAGGTGCTTGCTTCAAGCCATATAAACTTTTCTTCAATTTGCACACTAAGTTCTCCTTACCTTTGACCTCAAATCCCTGTGGCTGAGCCATATATATTTCTTCATCCAAATCACCATGAAGAAAGGTCATTTTAACATCAAACTGCTCCAAATGCAAATCTTCAGTAGCCACAAGACTTAAAATAGTATGAATAGAAGTCATCTTAACAATAGGAGAAAATATCTCATTAAAATAAATTCCTTTTTTCTATGCAAATCTTTTTACAACTAACCTGGCTTTAAATATTTTCTTACCTCCTTCCTCTTTTTTTAACCTATAAACCCACTTATTCTATAAAGCCTTTTTACCTGCAGGCAACTTGCACAAATCTCATGTCTTATTCTTGAGCAAAGAGTCCATTTCATCTTTCATTTCAGACTCCCACTGAATATTAGCATCCACTAGTGTGTGTGATATTTGTTGTTGCAGATGTTGCACATCATGAGGAATGGCTAGAACATTAGCTTTTGGAGTATCATCCAGCATGATATAATCATCTTCTTTCTTCTCATGTTTCTGCAACAGACCTTTGTACAACACTTTCTCATTGAATATGACATCTTGACTTCTTACAATTTTATGATTTTCAAAATCCCAAAGCCTATAACCAAATTCATTAATGCCATATCCAACAAAAACACATTTCTTTGATTTAGCTTCTAGCTTGGTTCTATTTTTAGAGTCTATATGAGCAAAAGCTTCACAACCAAAGGTCTTGAGAAAAGAATAACTCATCTTCTTACTAGTCCATGCCTCCTCTGAAATACCATAGCCCAAAGGAGTAGAGGGACCTCTATTAATCAAATATACTATAGTATTAATAGCCTCTACCCACATGTGTAAGGGCAACCCAACATGCAACCTCATGCTCCTTGTGTGCTCCATTATAGTCTTGTTCATGCGTTCAGCCACTCCATTTTCTTGTGGAGTCCTTGGAATAGTTTTCTATCTACGAATACCATTAGAGGAGCAATAATCTTCAAATTCATGACTGCAATACTCACCACCATTATTAGATCTGAGATATTTTAATTTCATACCAGTCTCATTTTTAACCAAGCATTTCCAGTTCTTAAAAGTTTGAAATACATTAGATTTCTATTTAAGAAAATAAACCCATACTTTTCTAGTTGCATCATCAATAAATGTAACATAATAATGAGAGCCACCAAGAGAAGATACCTGAGCTGGTCCCCATACATCTGTATGCACAAGCTCTAATTTCTCCTTTTTGTTTTCCTTCCCTGTCTTTACAAAACTCACTCTCTTTTGTTTTCCATACACACAACTTTCACAGAAATCCATATTAACACATTTCAGACTTAGTAAAATTTTTTTTGAATGAAGTACTGTCATACCTTTCTTTCTCATGCACCCAAGTCTATTGTGCCACAGTATTTTATCAGAATCTATAGTAGCTATTTGTTCTCACTGCTCAACTGTAGCAATTGTTCTTGAACATTAATTTTTTTCTGAAATAATCAAACTAGAAGGAACAATATGACCTGTACAAAGATATAAGGTGCCTAATTTTACACCTTTTGCTACTACAAGGGAACCTTTTGAAACCTTCCAATTTTTATTATTAAAAGTAACTACACAACCCTCATCACCAAGTTGCCATACTACAATTAAATTACTACTCAGCCTTGGAACATGTCTTACCTCATGTAGTAGCCAATGATTCCCATCCTGCAACTTAATCTTAATTTTTCCCTTTCCAAAAATTTAATAGGGTTCATTATCTCCCAAATAAATAAGCCTAAAATCCCCTTGGACATAATCAATGAAATAACCTCTATGAGGTGTAGCATGAAACGAATCACCAAAATCTAAAACTCATGAATCATCAACACTTTCTAAAGATAAAAGCAAAGCATCCTCTTTGGATTTGTTACTTATCACATTTTCCTCCTTGTCTCCATCTAATTTATCTCCTTCATTTTTCTTTCAATTCCAGCAATCTTTCTTTTTATGACCTGGTTTCCCATAGTACCAACAATCATTCAGTCCTCTTGATTGTGACCTCTTCCCCTTTGACTTTCCTCTTGATTTCCCATGATTTTCAGAGTTACTTCCTCTCTCAATTGTTCTACCCCTACTTTGTGCATTCAAAGCACTTCTTGATGTAGATCCACTTGAGAATTTCCTATGAGTTTCCTCATGCAAAAAAACACCAATCACATCATCATATTCTAGGGTACTAGATCTAGGAACAAAATTACTCACTACCATTACCAAGCCATTCCAACTTTCAGGCAAAGAACACAAAATCAAGAAAGCCCTAATTTCTTCATCAAAATTGATACCCACAAAAGATAACTGACTAGTAATAGTACTAAACTCATTTAAATGATCTACAATAGATCCACCTTCTGCCATTTTCATATTAAATAAATGCTTCATGAGAAATACCTTGTTTGAAATGGAGGGCTTTTCATACAGTGTCACTAGGGTTTTCATCAACTCTTCTGTCATCTTCACTTTTGTAATATTAAATGCCACTGATGGTGCCATGCATAACCGAATGCTTTCAAGAGCCTTTCTATCCAAAAAATCCCATTCATCATTTGACATAGATCCTTGATTCTTGGCTTTTCCTTCCAACGGCTTCCATAAATCCTTCTGATAAAGATAGTCTTCCATTTGCATCTTCCATAACTAGAAGTTTAGCCCATTAAACCTTTCAACCCTCATCTTAACCTCATTTTCCATCACTACCACTCAACCGTGAGACATCCACTTAACCGTGGGACTTTCCTGCAGAGGATAACTAAAAAGCAACTAGGCTCTGATACCACATGTTAGGATAAAACCACAAACATAAACAAAAAGTACATGCAAATATAACCAATAATAGAAAATAATAGATCACACAAAAATGAACACATGGCACCAAGATTTAACATGGTTCACCCAATTCCTAGGCTACATCCATCAAACAACAAGTCTGATCTTATTACAATCCAGTGATTACAACCTGATTACAATATGTAATCCCTTACAGCTCAACACTACCGCAAGAAGCAATTTTGCATCACACTATGAAACAATCCCTAACCCTAAGCCCTTTTATACAAGTATTAAACCACTTTAGGGTTATAACATGTTGTCCATAAATTAGCCATAACTTTAGTGGTGAATCTATGAATCTACAAAATTATGGAGTATGTATAGTACTTTCCTTATCAGTCACCACAATCTAACATAAATTACTATATGTAAAATGTTTATTCACAAAATATGGTTGGACACAAAAAGAATTCTTTAAAATATTTGAATTTCCTAGTTGTTGTCACATAAGAGTTCCACAATTTCATAAGCAATTATGTTCTATAGTAACAAATATGATCTTTATAAATGTGGCAAGGTTTTTGAAATAGGGAACAAATTTAGCGGCCAATCTTGATATTTTCACCTTGAAATTTTCTTGCATTATGACAACCATATCTTGTGTATTTATATACAATTCTAATGTTTTAACTTAAAATATTTGTAATCATTTAGGTTTGGACATTATCTTTAAATCAAAAGAATTAAACATCGCACACTAAGACTTAATATCAAGGCTAAAAGAATTAAATAGTCAAAATTGTCTTACTTTTTTTAAGCTTAATATTTTTCTTATTGTGTGATATTTTGGCCCTTCTAAATATTAAAATTTTATATTTAAAATAAAATAAAATAAACGTTCAAATTATCAAAAGCGTCATCAAATTTAACATATTTTATTATAAAAAATTATGGAACTATCAAAAAAAAGCTTAAATTTTTATAATTGTAAAATTAAATTTTTTTTTATTATTAATAACTATAAAAAAGAAATTGTCACTTTTTACGTGAGTTGGTTTGTCCCTTGAGGTATACTTCCTTGAGGTCATAGGTTCAACTCCCCTTCATAGTGGAGAATGGTTTCGGGCCAATTTCCCTTTAGGGACTTGTGTGCCACATACTTGCTCCACTAGCCTGGGGTATAGGTGTGGACTTTTCCTCAAAAGATTTAGTTGCCACTTGTAGGTGAGTTGGTTTGTGCCTTCAGGTTTACTTCCTTGAGGTCATAGGTTCAACTCCCCTTCATAGTGGAGAATGGATTTGAGCCAATTTCCCTTATGGAACTTGTGTGCCATGTACCTACTCTGTTGGCCCAAGGTATAGTTTTGGACATTGCCTCAAAAGTTTTCAAAAAAAAAAAAAAAACTATATTTAAAAAAAAATCATATTTTAAAATTCATCTAATATATGTTTGTGTGTGCATATTAAAATTTTATAATTTTAGTCTACACTTATATGTGTATGTATACAACTAATGCAATGAACATATCTAGTGATCAATACAAAAAATGTATTGAGTACACATAGTAATGAAACTCTTCAAAGTCTATCCACTTCAAAGAATTCTAAAAAATCAATGTTAATATAAGGTTAAAAAAAGTTTAACTAATTATTAAAAATATTCAATGTATATAAATGATGAGGGCACAATGCTAGACAAAATGAACACAACAAGAAAAGGGAAATATTATAATGAGAATTGATCTACTAATTACATTCAATAAAATGAAAATAGACTCAAAGACATGCTCTATGGGCTTACAATGTTGTTTGAATCTAGAGACAATCCTCCTCACAATACCCTCTCCCAAACTCCACCAAAAACTGCCTTTACAATGCCAAAAATGTTCTTAAATAAACCTTAATTAGTTTAGGGTTAGGAATAAATTTTATAATATGCCATTTGGAATCCACTACCAAAACAAAAGGTTCTAGAAATCACACCAAAATTTGGTGTAAAATTAGAAGAATCTAGAAATGGTAGTCCGACTTTTGGGAGGCAAAACTTTTGATTTAGGACTCTGATCGATTAACCATTTACATTTTAGGAAAGATCTCCAAGCACTCTATAGGCCTATGGAGAGCTAAGCTCATCCCCCAATTTTTGAGCCCATACAAGGCTATTTAGTCCCTCAAGTCTGACTTTGAAGTGCTCTTAGGAGGTCTCTAGACAACTTAAAACTCCAATAACATTCAAACTGTAAAGCCTTTTGATTTGATTCCTTTTCTAGCATGCTTTAAATTAAAATTATAATCATCCCTCGAACTTAAAACCTCTAACTCGTCATAAGTATGTCTCAATTACAAAATAACCTATTTTCTACACTAGCACATATTCCAAGGTACTCAAAAACTCTAAGCCAAAAAACAAATAGTGGAACTATGAGAGTTGGAACCTTTATTTTATCCAAAATGGGTATCCAAAAATGAAAACACATTAAATACAAATTAACATTAAGCACATTTTTGGGTGATGCAATATTGCCCTTACACCACTAGATGCTCCTACATCAATATATATGCACTGAATATTGTCAAAATTAGTAGCACACTCATGTTAGGTCATTGTGTAGTCCATTGTAGTCTTCTAGCACAAGATTCTCATTGATGCAAATTGAAGAAAAAGTCATTTGAAGCTAGCTGAAATACTATATCAGTCATACGTCCCTTTCATGTGAATTGTTTGATGAAATTACTTGAGCTTTCATCAGCATTTTTTGAGGGCAAATTTGAGGAGGGTTATTACAGTGGTATCAGAGCTATAAGTCCTACTATCTTGTGGTCTTATAGGGAATTTGGAATAGCCAGATAGAGAGAAAAATGTTTGACAAAATGAAGGCCGATCCAGATTAGGGAAATGAAAGATTCTTACAATTATTAGACACTTTAGCATGGGGACAACAATCAGCAGAGCAAAGAGCATAGGAACAAAGTCAGAGATTTTAGCTTATGATGCAAATGATGGCTTGTCAAATGGGGTTGAATGCTAATGTATGTGGAGGAAATAATCAGAATGGTAATAAACAGAGTGGTAATAATCAAGATGGGACACATAATGGAGGCAAACAAGTTGGGAAAAATTTTGGTCATGCACCCCAGCAAACTAGGACAGTGAGTTCGAGGCCCATGGTTCCCACATTTCCTCCTAGAACTCCAGAGCAGCTCGTACTAGAGCCCTAGATCACTAATATACAGGACCAGCTGAGGAGAGATTGGGAAGTCAAAGGTCCAAATTTTATTGCTACAATTACCTTTAGGGAGCATATAGATGTGGGGATGAAGCATATGCCACATGGACATGATAGGAACCAAAGCTATGAGCTACAGAAGAAAGTAGGGAAACTTTAGTTACCATATTATGATGGCTCGGGGAAGTCTATAGCAAGATCTTGGGTTCAAAGGCTTGACACATACTTTCAAATGAACCCTATGCCTGAGGAAGAAGCTATTAAGTATGCAAAAATTTACCTAGATGGGTTAGCACATGAGTGGTGGCATCATGGTATGGTCACTATGGGTCATGCACACATTACCTCATATGTGGAGTTTAAGGAGAGATTGATTGAACATTTTGATAGGCCTAAGGATCGTGCCTTCCCTATGATAGGCAGAAACTTATATGAGGAGTTTAACAAACATGCTAATTCGATATAGGGAGACATTAGCACATCTCCAAGTAATGGTTTATGTGTATCATCTTCACAGGTAGAAGGGGTTACAGATGTTGTGCAGATTGAGCCAATTACATTAGAAGGTGATATCACAAGCTCATTAGATTGCGTGATTGACACTAATAGTTATTACAACACAATTGGACTGGATGAAGTTACAACAGTTGAGGATACTTTCATATTTGAGGATAGTACAGTTGATCAAAAAGTGAGCATTCAGGACTTTGCAAAAAATGAGTATCAGGCACATTTGGATGCTTCTTCACATGAGATAGAGGCTAGTAGCTCTTCACTTGGTTTGGCATGCTAGCTAAAGATAGGGGACAAGGATATTTTCACAGCTTTATCTCATCGTGACAGGATGCATGGATTGATTGAGAATCACATTTGGATGATTCAACTGTAGGAGAGATAGAAAGGAGTCACATCAGGTTCTTCTTGTGATGACTTACAATAGATCAAGGAAGGCATGGAGGCAATGAAGGTAAGTTACATACACCTACTTTTAGATCATGGTCATCTCCATAATCTTGCAGGGATCTATTTAGATGCATTGAAGAAGAAGGAGGAGGAGGTTGAACGACTTTCTCATGAGCTGGAGGATAGTCAAAATTCCTTGGTGTGTATTTAGTTGGCTCTCTAGGATTCTTGACGTGAGCTCAGTTCGAGAGCTAGTGCATATAGCAAGGACTCAGTTCTCTTTTACAGTTAGGTCACATGTTGATGATTTCTCAAAGATGACAGAGTTTATAGGAGAGTCCTAGGATCTAAGTATTACAAATGATAGCTATTCTGAGGTTACTCCTTTGGACAGTGTACCAGGGATAGAGTATAGGAGTTTGACCAATCGGCACAATCATGTGTCTAGTCAGCTGAGAGTTGGCAAGGGAGACATTGCTATTGCGTGTGAACATTTTGATGCTTCTCACCAGTTGTTAGTAGTTTATGGATGGGGGTCTCCTACTAGTGATGAATAGGGAGGCAATTATCTTTCCTTGACAGAGATCCACTCTTTATGGGAGACTATTAGGATTCTGAGATAGAATTATATGTAGTTGGTAGCCGATAGAGATTATCTTATGGAATGGGGAAGTACAGCATACAAAGCATTATTGGCCAAGGAAGATGAGGTGAGTGAGCTTACTCAGTAGCTCAAGGTGACTTCTGAGATTCTTGAGAGTACACAGTTGGCTTTTGAGGAGTCACAATTTCATTTGGCTAAGGTGACCATGGAGTTAGAGCAACTACAATCTTTACCAGATTTTGTACAGTCACAAGTTGTGGTGTCTGGTGATCCAAGGATGTCCATGGTCGAGATTGTTAAAGACAATAGAGATGGGAATGCATCCATCCTTGATACTAACATTGGCATATCGGGTTTGTTCCCACTAGAGTCAGGATCAGTTGAGTTGGGTGCTATAGTAGATTGTTGTGGTATTCTTGACATGGTGGTGGCCTCTAGTACTGATGGCACAGAGACTAGAGATGTTGTATCAAAGATCATTTGTGATATTGGTGAGCCGATAGTTGGCATGGTTCCTGCTAGTAATACTACTCCCTTGGTGATGTCTTCGAAGGTAATAGTAAGTTCCAACATGGTTAATGATTGATTGCAGTCTGAGCCATTGACTAAGATTGACGCATTCTATCAGCATTACACTATGAGGTATTCTCATCAATTTACCTTTGATGACCATGTTGATGAGATGATGATACAAAGATGTACTTTGGTTTCTAGTGCTTGTCATCAGTTATGGGATGGTTTGATGCCTCAAGATGAGAGTTGTGATGGGCATGACATGGCGATAGGTTCTGTAGTTGACAACTTGATAATACATGACTTAGAGTAGGAGTTTGGGAGTGATGCTTCAATAGTTGTTATTGATTCTACTCCTTTGGCTATGAATTCTCCTGACTTAGCTGGTGATCAGTCACAGTGGGTTGTATCATTTTTTCGTGGTGAGTTGTTGACTGAGGTTGGTTCTTTTTATCAACATTATACTGCAGGGTATGTAGATCAGTTAGCATTTGATCCTTGTGTTGAGGAGTTGATGGTAGGAAAAATTGGTTTGGGTTCCATTTCTTGTTGTTTATCTTGTGATGTCTTTTCACCATCAGCGATGCATGGGAGTTATGGTTATGAGACAGTGGCCGGTGATCTATAGAGTTGTGTTGAATGTAGGAGTTGTAAAGTGTGTGGATTCTCCATACTTGGTACAGTTTCATTCGGGAGTGTTCAACATTGTTGCAGAGTTGGATTATACATTTTGTATAAGCTAGTGGGATGAATTGATGGTATTTATTGTGTTGGCAGCTTGATTTTCCCACTTTACTTGGGTTTTGATGTTTTAATATTTTGTGTCTCGTGGGTTTCTGACTGTGGCACTTGTGATTTTGGAGTTTGGTTGAGCTATAATTGTCATTTTGATTATGGATTCCTCTTGGTTATATTGCAGAGGATATTGCAGGAGCCTATGTTAATTAACAGTGGTATAATTCATGTCTACATTTGGGATCAAGGTGGATTTATTGGTTTGTTGTTCGACCATTACTTGGGGACAAACAATGTTAGGAAGGGTGAACTGTAATGTCCCATTTTTAGCATTCATAGATGATTTTGTCATTAGCCTATCTCTCCACAGTATCATAGGCTAACTAGGACATTAAAGGGGCTTAGAGGCCATTTGGCCTAGATAATTTCAATTGCAAGTCTTTCTGAGGGGTTTTGAGGCAACTTTGGGCATACTTACTATTTATAGTAAGTCATCTTGGATATGGTTGGACATCCTGTGGCAGCAGTATGTCGATGGTAACTGTTCAAAATTGACAAGAAGACTTGTTTATCATTGATAAGATTTGTTATGCACTGATAAAGCTATTTTATAAAGTTAAATTTAAATATTTAACTTTATTAATGCATAGACTATAGTTTGTGGGAGATATTTAAATTAAAAGAGTCCTCTTTATTTTATAACACATTGGAGACATAAGTTACATAAAGGGAGTTATCTTTTATCCCACATTGAGAAAATGAAAGATGGAGCTCTTGTGAGAACACTATAAAAGAAATGGAAGAGCTTCTATTTTGGCATGCTTGGAAATATCAAAGAAATTGGGGAATTTTGTGGAGATTATGTCTCAATAGTTTGAAAGACAAAATCCCTTCAAGCTAGAAATCTTGACGCCATTGAAACATATGGTCTTGAGATTCAACATAGTAGCAATCTAAAAAAGTAGATACGAAAAAGTAGTCCAAAAAAGTAGAACCGAAAAAGAAGGCTGAAAAAAGAGGTACGAAAAAGCAGTCCAAAAAAGAAGAACTGAAAAAGCAGGCCGAAAAAGCAGTTCAAAAAAAGCAAAGCAGAAGGGGCAACATTAGGGTGTTATAAGTTTTCAGTTGTAAGTGTGCATTATACCAACATTCTCATTTTGTAATCCATGTAAATGCCAAAGTCTTGGCCATATTTCATGAGCATTGTGCTTTCCATTTCAATTAAGAAGATAATTGTTGCTGGTGTCATTTAAGCAATTTAATATCATTATTTATCAGCTAGTTAGTTTGCATAACAATTGTTTGTAAAAATGCTAGTTGGCTGTAGGTGTTCATTTCTCATGCTTAGATCATATATATGCACTGAATATTGTCAAAATTAGTAGCACACTCATGTTAGGTCATTGTGTAGTCCATTGTAGTCTTCTAGCACAAGATTCTCATTGATGCAAATTGAAGAAAAAAGTCATTTGAAGCTAGCTGAAATACTATATCAATCATACGTCCCTTGCATGTGAATTGTTTGATGAAATTCCTTGAGCTTTCATTAGCATTTTTTGAGGGCAGATTTGAGGAGGGTTATTATAGTATAAACACACATTAAACAATGTCTCTCCAAAAATGACAAACTTTATAAATACTTAAATATTATATTATAACATTTTATATTTTTTTAATATCTCGCTATAATTATTGAAGCTTTAACATACATATAATTCTTCACTTGATCACAAAACACCTATCTAAATTGTTATTATCTATAATCATACATTAATTCCTTATTAAATATATTTTATGATAACCTACTAATAGAATCTATATAATATTAATAATATTGACAAATATTTACTGGTACAACTTTTACACACAATGTCACTATATACCTTTAATAAAAATTTAAGAATAAGAAATAATTGCTCCTACAAACTAACATTTCAAGCTATATAAAAAAGACATTCTAATAAAACTTAAACATTATCATAATGTTTTTAAATAAACATTAGACATATCCACCATTTTTATTGATATTTATTCTGCCCCTTCATTTCCATCTTTTAACTGGAAATACTTCCTATAAGCTTTCCATTTTATGATGTATAATTGCTACTAAAATTTATTTTAAATATCAATATAAATGTGCAAAAGTCTTTCTAATAAAAATATTATGCAATAGTTGATAAAGGGAAAATGACTAAGAGCTTAAGCAGGTTGCTACATGGAGCTAGGGTTTCAAACACTATCAAGTACAGTGATGAAGATGATGGGGACTCAAAAGATGTTGAGCCAAATGGAAGGAGGGCCTCCCTACCTCTTGTTGCCTCATTGTGTGCTATTATGATCTGAGGGTAGATTCAGCTGCAATGTGGGGAATTCATTTGTCATTTCCCTATGAGTTCTTTGGGCTAAGGGATATCATTTTCTACAATATGTTTCTTTATGGAGAGGGATCTAGTTTTGACTTTGGTGAGTTTCTCTCAAGATATTGGGCAGTCTCTCTTAGTAGTGGCCTCTCTATTTGTGATCTTGAAACACCCATTTTATACCTCTCCATGATAAATTTTGGGGTGTTGAGTTGTTAGGCTATCCAAATCTAGGGGCCCTATGTTGCTTTATTGATTAACAATTTTGGGTATCTTCATTCTATCTTTCTAGTGGTTTGTGTGGGAGATTTTGGTGTTCCCTTGGGATAGTGAAGATCCATCCCTAAAGGTATTTTATCTTATGGGAAGACTATTTTTTGCCCCTTCTTTTTTCATCTAGGGTGTTCTACTTCTAGTTTTTGTTAGAATTGCTTTAGAATAACTAGCGCGGGGGGGTGGTGTTGAATCAATAATTCAAGGTCCAAATATCCTATTCAAACTTTTCACTAAGTTTAGTTAGCCCATTCAACCATTCATTCATCCAAGCTTTAACTTTACTAATTAGTAAGTTACTGTAAATCAACATGCAAGAATAACACATAAGAAATCAACACATAACATGGTGATTTATGTAGAAACCCAATTTGGAAAAAACCACCAGTAACATGCTACTCAATTCTCACCCTTCTGAAGTGATGCCCTATGAAAATCCTGCCCTATTAAAGGCTTACAACACACTATTAAATGTGACCTTGTTAGACAATTTTTCCACCCTGTTAGAAGTGGGCCTGGTTAGACGACTTAGAAAATTCACTTGGAATGTCACCTGTTAAAGGATTTACAAATGGCTATTAAACTAACCTAAGTCCATAGGATTTTTAGATCTAATACAATTGCTAGAGAGTATTGGAAAATCTTGATTTGACTATAACATACAACTTAACTTGCAGATCTCAGATCACTTCTCAACTCATATCCTTGCCTAGCCTTCAATCTTTGCTACTCTTGATAGCTTGCCTTCCTTTCAAGCTTAGTTCACTTGAGTCTCCATGCTCAATGTACTAGTGCAATCGTGTCTTCATGAAAATTTTTAGAAGTAGAGCATATGTTCTCTTTCTTCTCCTAGATGTCTCCTCCTTGACACCCTTCTAAATACTTCGCCGATTTGGCTCTTTAGCAGCAACAATATCAATAGCTCTTTGCTTCTTGGTCTATGACTCCTTAAATAGAATTCTTGGAGTTTTTTTTCCCACTCGATTCTTCCATATTTTAATTTCAATTCATATGGATTAGGTAGGATTCATTTCATCTAACCCATATTTTGTTTCCTCTAAAAACTTCTTGAATAATCATTTAGACTTTCCCCAAAAATGGTTTACATAAGATTCTATGCCACTAACTCATCATTCTTATCTTCCACCTTGTTCACAAAATTCAATGTAACCACTATGTTGGCTTAGATTTGGTGAATCTTCATCATTTGAAATAATGCAGTAGCTTGGCACTATTGAAATACTGGTGCTTGGAACATACTGTGTTACTCGGCATCAACTATATTTTTTTTATGCTTGGCACCTGAAGATCACTCGGCACCTACTAAGAATTTTATGTTACTCGGCACTTGATCTTCACTTGGCACCTGAAGATCACTTGGTATACACTAGAATTTCCTGTTACTCAGCTCCAACTAAGAATTTGTTTGGCTTCAACTAACTTTCTCGGCATCCACTAATGATCTTAGTTAAAGCTTTGCATTCAACCTTGTTATAACTTCTTCCTCCAATGTTTCTAAGGGTGACCAACCTCTGTATCTTTGAGTATGTTATAAATACAACATTTAACCATTATCTTAAGTGATCCTTGCACTTCATTACAAGATCATAACTCAACCTTTCCCTTAGGTTCTCTTGTTATATCTTGTTGATCAAATCCTCTTCATCAATCAAGTAAGTGATAGTACCAGGATCTTATGAAAAAATGTCATTCCTACAAATAGTAGGTTTAACATCAATGACAAAAAAATGATTGAAACCATTCTTTTAACAAAAATCTTCCTCCTTTGCAATAATCTCCCTATTTGATCTTCAACAATGAGCTTTTCAATCAAATTTTCAACAATCTCCCTCTTTGGCATTGATGTCAAACCAAACTGATCAACCATCAAACTAAACTATTCAACCAAATGCTAGCTAGGTTAGAATAGTAAGTCAAATGCCAAAAAGTAATTGTATCTTTACATCTTTCTCTACTAATCTAATTGCTTCATTACATCTTCTCCCTCTTTGCTGATGCCTCCTTGTTCTTTTTCTTTCTCCCTCTGTATTGCTCATCTTCTGTTATTCTGATTAACATCTTCCTCTATCTTCATTTGATTAGTATTACCACAACTTCTCCTATTGATCAGTTTTCTATTATTTCTCTCTCTTTGACAACAATTCCAAAGACATATTAGCATCTTAATATGCAAGTGTATATCTTACACACTCATTCAATGTCTCCCTCTATCACCTTGCTTGTGACTAATTTGGAACTTCAACACTTTTACTACTTTAGGCATGAATCCTAAAGTAAACATCCTTTGTATCTACTGGTGTAAATAAGTATTTACTTATTACACTTACTTAAGTTTTACTTAGGTTAATGCATTATTTAATTATTTTGCATTATTTTATTATTATTTTAAGTGAGACACTTAGGAGTTTATGAACTCTCATTGAGTTACGCAACTCTAATTATGCACATGGTGTCTACAACACAGGAGTATGCATCATTCACTGAATTGTTATGATGACAACACAATTTTTCACACTCCTTATTTAGCACATGTTGTCTACTCCATAGATTTGCGTGCTACACCATTGTAGGCTTATCCTCACATCATCGCACTTAATCCCGTGCTTAATGGAGGATAATCCATATCTAGTGGACATGTGCCTGGTTGTATGACATGTCATGGTGCTGACTTCTATGCATTCTAGAAGGTCTCTTGAGGCCTTTATATTCAGGCACTCCTAGTGTACTCTCATGTTGGTTGTATCCAATTATTGAATGAATATCATCATTCTGATCATACTCTGCCTATTTTGGTCTACTGTGTGCTATTGTTGAGTTCTTTTGTTCTTGGGTAAATTTTGGCCTAAGAGAAATTCTTACAGTATCAATGTATAGAATAGTCAACAATCATCTCATTTGATGCAAGGCATACTTGCATTTGCTTCAAGTAGCCTTAGCTAGGGATATCACCCCTAACTTACCTCTAAGATAATCAAAAGCATCTTTAGGTAGTGCTTTTGTGAAGATGTTAGTAATCTATTCCTTTGAGCTAACATATTCCATCTTTACTTATTCATTTTCCACTAACTCTCTTGCATAGTGATACTTGATTACAATATGCTTGATTTTAGCATGCATTACTAGATTCTTTGATATGTTGATAGCACTAGTATTATCACAATAAAGTATCACAAGCTCAATTACCTCTTTCTTCATACCTTCCAACAAATGTTTGATCCATACAATATTGATGCAGTTTATAGCACTTGCCACATATTCAGCTTCAGTAGTGGATTGTGAGGTGTAGCTTTGCTTTTTGTCGGTCCATGTAATCAACCTTTTCCCTAAGAAAAGTGCTCCTCCACTAGTGCTTTTTGTATCATCAATGTTACCTCTCCAATCTATTTTAGTGTAGGCTCTCAGTTTAAATTTTTCACTCCTCTTGTAGTACAAACCAAAGTCATTAGTTCCTTTCAGGTACCTCAATATTCTCTTCACTACCATTAAGTGGTTTTTTCTTGGATTTGTAAAAAATCTAGCCACTATTCCAATAGCTAATGCAATTTCTAGTATACTATGTACAAAATATTGCAACTTTTCAATCATTGACCTATACAATGTCTAATTCACTTTAGCACTCATCATTCTTGGATAGCTTATGTCCAGTTGCCATTGATGTGCTAACTAGTTTTGAATCTTCTAACCCAAATGTTTTGAGTATCTCCTTAATGTATTTGGATTGGTTCACAAATATTCCATGCTTCAATTGATGTACTTGTAATCCAACAAAGAATTTGATTTCTCCAAACATTGACATCTCAAATTCATGCTTCATTTGATCAGCCAAATCTTTGCAAAGTACATCTTTACCTCCAAATATTATATCATCAACAAAGATTTCTAATATCAAAATGTCTTTACCTTTTTTAAGTTTGATGTACAAGTTGTTTTTGTCATTTTTTCTCTCAAATCCAATCTTCAGAAAATATTTGTGTAGTCTCTCATACCATGCTCTAGGTGCTTGCTTCAATCCATAAAGTGGTTTGTGTAGTTTGCAGACCATGTCCTTGTTCTTCTCATCTACAAATCCCTTTGGTTGTTCTAAGTAGACTTCCTCTTCTAGCATGCCATTCAGAAAAGTAGACTTCACATCCATTTGGTACACTTTGAAACCTTTATATGTAGCATATGCAAGTAATGTTCTTACTCCTTCCATTTTTGCAATAGGGGCAAATGTTTCCCCATAATCTAGTCCTTCTTCTTGTGCATAGCCTTTGCAAACTAGCTTGGCTTTGTTTCTTCTTATCTCACCATTGTCATCAAGTTTGTTTCTAAACACCCATTTGGTACCAATCACATTCTTATCAGCTGGTCTAGGAACTAGAGATCATGTTTTGTTCTTCTCAATCTAATCTATCTCTTCTTCCATGGCTTTATACCAGTCATGATCTTATAGTGCATCATTCAACTTTTTTGGTTCAACCTTTCTCAGCAGACATGATTCATTCCTAAGCCTATTCCTTGTCATTGGTTTGGCTGCTGCAGTGGCAGAGAAGAGAAACGATATAGGAGGCAACATTGTTGAAAATGTAATAGAGAATTTAATGTTATGTTTTAAATGCTTTTAGTTTTTGAAGTTTGTAATAACGTCCTACATGTGGTGGCATACCTAGAGTAGCAGTTCAATAAGCTCTCCAGATATAGCCACCTAGGCAAAGTGTGTAGATCCTAAATTAGAATAGTTTTTTTTTAGTTCGTAGGTGGAGTGTTTAATGATTTTTAGAATCCAATAATAGGTAGTAGGCAGTTTTTGGAATATTCCTGACTTAGAAAATGACTGTCTAATATTGGTAGAAAAAACGTTTCAGATTCTTATCCTTTTTTTGGATAGAAGACGTTCTTCTTTTCTAAAATAAGAAGAAAACGTTTCACATCCTTTAATAGGAAAAAGAGAGTTAGTTTTAAAAAAAAGCCAGTCAGCTATGTAAGAGACGAATCGAATTTGGAGAGATATGGAATGTTTTTTTTATTTTGTCTTTGTGCAAGTTTTTGATGGTCTGAGTTTTGAACGGATTTTTCTTATCTTCTCATGGGAAACAAGTTGATAGTTTGCAGAAGATTAAAAAGTTTTAGTTTTGGGTCGAATTCGGTATGTTTACGGAAAATTAGTCTCAGTGCATGGGTAATATCTCCCAAATGCACCGTTGGATTTCTCTCAAATTGTTATATGTTGTTTGAAACCTAGTTACGCAAAATATCAACAATTGGATTGAGAAAATATTGTTTGGTTCAAAAGTTATACATGTCTGTTCACGGGTCTATCTAGAGACAGCAAGAAGCAATGTTTTGCAGAAAAATGTACTCTGATGCGTGGTCAATATCTCAAGTTTTAACCATTGGATTTCTCTAAAAAAATTATATGTTGTTTGAAACCTAGTTACGCCAAATCTCAATGGTTGGATTGAGTAAATATTTTTTGGTTCGAAAGTTATTCATGTTCGAGTGCAGGTCTATCTGAAGGCAGCAAGAAGATATTTTGGGAGATTTTATTTTTAAAGTTTTGTTTATTGAATCTGATTTTAGTGTGTGATCCTGAAGGTTGTAGATGCCCCTTGAAGCAACTCAGTTGAGTGACTGATTTCTCCTGAGTTTTCCAAGGTGTGGCTCTGCATCATTTTTGGTATTAGAGCTCAGTAAAAGGTTTGGGAAAAAGTAGTTGTGTATATGTTTGTGTGATTGTGAAAGATTGAAAGAAATAGTCAGAGAAGAAGTCCAGGAGACTAGATAAGAAGAAAATAACCTAGCTAAGGAATGATGGGACAAGAAGAAGCAGCTTTATTGTATCTTTTTAGAAGGTATCGATAGAAAAAGGATTCTAAACAGAAGGAGATAGAGGAAAGGAAGAAAAGAGAGAAAGAAGAAAGGAGAAAACAAAAAGAAGAGCTAAGCAAGATAGAAGAGGAGATAAACAATTTGAGAAGGAGACTTGAGGAGAATGACGCTAAGTTGAAAGAGAATAAAGCTAAGTTAAAAAAAGTGCAGCAAGTATCTCTTGATGAGAGCAGTAACAAGACAAGCCCTATTGGATTTGAATGCAAACAATCTATGGTTGGAACAGTAACATGTCCTTTGAAAATAGAGAAGAGCACAATGTTGGAAGGTACTCCTATGGAAAAGATTTTGGAGGCAACTGATGAAGCCTTAAATATGCATAATGAAGAAAAATGTCAAGAGGAATGGCATGAAGATGAAGCTAAGAAATGTGTAACAACAAGTTCTAAAGAAGAATCTGATTTATGGGAAAAATTTGTAGCCATTGTGGGAGAATGGAAAAGGCATGGCGGTAGTACGAAAACTCAGCTTGAAGAAGAAAGGAAAGAGTGCAATACTGTTATTGTTCTTGAGAAAAGTTGTAATAAGAAAGAGATATTTGAAAGTGAAATTACTATAGAAGATCAAGATGATGATAAATGTTTAATAAAGGAAGAAGAGATAAATACGATTCTTAAGATTCAAGATGTGAAACTGGTTGATAGTCAAGAAGCACATAAGTTTATGGTTACTATTGATGAAGATAGATATGATGCACATTACATGGTGTATAAGGAAGCTCATATTCAAAAATATAACTCAAATAATCTTAATGGTGATGATATGTTTTCTTCTAATAATGTTTATGCAGGGATGCAGATTTCATGTATAGTGAATCATGCTAGAGAATTTTCTGTGACATTTATAGCATTAAAGAATCAAAGCTACAAGGTGGAGAAGTTGGATATATTTTTTTTTTTTCTTGTAGATATGCTCATCCTAGTTCAAAGAAATTGGAAAGTTTGAAAGAAGAATGCGATTAAATTCTACAACACATCATCTCAAGAGGACTTGAGATTCATTCTACAGGGGAGTATGCTGCAGTGGCAGAGAAGAGAAACGCTATAAGAGGAAACATTGTTGAAAATGTAATAGGGAATTTAATGTTATGTTTTAAATGTTTTTAGTTTTTGAAGTTTGTAATAACATCCTACATGTGGTAGCATACGTAGAGTAGCAGTTTGATAAGCTCTCCAGATATAGCCACCTAGGACCAAGTGTGTGGATCTTAAATTAGAATAGTTTTTTTTTAGTTTGTAGGTGGAGTGTTTAATGATTTTTAGAATCCAATAATAGGTAGTAGGCAGTTTTTGGAATATTCCTGACTTAGAAAATGACTGTCTAATATTGGTAGAAAAAATGTTTCAGATTCTTATCCTTTTTTTGGATAGAAGACGTTCTTCTTTTCTAAAATAAGAAGAAAATGTTTCACATCCTATAATAGGAAAAAGAGAGTCAGTTTAGAAAAAAAGCCAGTCGGCTATGTAAGAGACGAATCGAATTTGGAGAGATATGAAATGTTTTTTTTATTTTTTCTTTGTGCAAGTTTTCGATGGTCTGAGTTTTGAACGGATTTTTCTTATCTTCTCACGGGAAACAAGTTGATAGTTTGCAGAAGATTAAAAAGTTTTAATTTTGGGTCAAATTCAGTACGTTTGCAAAAAATTAGTCTCATTGCATGGGTAATATCTCCCAAATGCACCGTTGGATTTCTCTCAAATTGTTATATGTTGTTTGAAACCTAGTTGCACAAAATATCAATGGTTAGATTGAGAAAATATTGTCTGGTTCAAAAGTTGTACATGTCTATTCACAGGTCTATCTAGAGACAGCAAGAAGCAATATTTTTCAAAAAAATGTACTCTAATGCATGGTCAATATCTCAAGTTTTAACCGTTGGATTTCTCCAAAAAAATTATATGTTGTTTGAAACCTAGTTTCTCCAAATCTCAACAGTTAGATTGAGTAAATCTTTTTTGGTTCGAAATTTATTCATGTCTGAGTGCAGGTCTATCTGAAGGCAGCAAGAAGATATTTTGGGAGATTTTATTTTTAAAGTTTTGTTTATTGAATTTGATTTTAGTGTGTGATCCTGAAGGTTGTAGATGCCCCTTGAAGAAACTCAGTTGAGTGACTGATTCCTCCTGAGTTTTCTAAAGTGTGGCTCTGCATCACTGGCATCCTTGTCACCAATGACTTGATCTACAGGGTGATGTCTTCTCACATACTTGGCTAATTTGGGTTCTTTCCTCCTTTCCATGTTTGATCCTTCAACTTTAGAGTCATTTTGTTCTTCTTCATTGGGCACATCATCATTCCTTTCATATATACTATTTTTAGAATTAGAATGTGCATTTTCTACATCCTACAGATCAACTTTTGAATGTGGCTCGACATTCACTAGTTGAGACTCAGCAAATACTGAAGTTTGTTGTTGATTCCCAACTTGATTTGTAGCATTGTTTTCAATAGTCATTCATTCATAGAAGTATATAAAGGATCTATAATCCTCTACTTGCTTGGACTTAGGAACTTCAACTTCTACATACTCATCAAAATTCACATTTGCACTCTCCACAATCTTGTTAATGTTAGTATTCAAACACTTATATGACTTACTTCTAGTGGAGTATCCAAGGAATATGCCTTCATCACTTTTAGCATCAAAATTGCCATTTCTAGTATCTTTTATAATATAACATTTACAACCAAATACTTTGAAATGTTTCACATTAGGTGAGTGACCATACCATAATTCAAAAGGTGTTGCATTTGTACCTTTTTTGACTTGAACTCTATTTAGTGTGTAGACTATAGTACTTACAGCTTCTCTCCAATATTTGCGTCCAACATTTTTCTCCATCATCAAGGTTCTAGCATAGTCAATCACTAACCTATTCCTCCTTTTAGAAATACCATTCTATGGTGGAGTTCTTGGTGCTGATGTTTGTTTTTTGATACCTTTGTCATTGCAAAATATTTCAAATTCTTTTGATGTGAACTCACCTCCTCAGTCTGATCTTAGGCATTTTAGGTTCTTTCATGTTTCCTTCTCAACTCTGGCCAAATACCACTTAAACATTTAAAATGCATCAGATTTTTACTTTAAAAACATAGAAATCATCATCTTAGAATAGTCATCCACAAATAGCATTATGTATATGTCTCCTAGGTAGCTTTGCACTTCTATTGAACCACATAAGTCTATATGGACTAACACTAGTACTTCCTTGGAAGTCTATGTTTTTCTCTTGAAACTAGACTTAATCATCTTCCCTAGTTGACATTGTTTACACATTGTGTTTTTAGGTTTCTTCAATTTGGGCAACCCTCTTACTTTCTTTTTCTTGCTGATGCTAATCAGATTATCAAAGTTAACATGACATAACCTTTTGTGCCACAACCACACATCATCAAGTCTAACAACAAGACATGTTGCATCATCCATATCTAGGTAAAATAAATTAATCCTAGTTTGTTCACCTTTTCCTATCAAATTTCTATCAGTGTCATAGATTTTAGCATTTTTTTTTCCAAATTCAACTTTGCAACCTACATTGCCTAACTGAGATACACTCAACAAGTTATAGTTCAATCCTTCAACATAGTATGCATTATTACATGAAATTTTCTTTATGAGCTTAATAGATATTTTTTATTTGATTTGACATGGGGCATCATTATCAAATCTAACACTATTTCCATCATATTGAGTAAAGGTAATGAACTTAAATTTATCTCCTTTCATGTGATGTGAGCATCCACTATCTATGATCCACTTATCATTCTTGTTCACACAGGTAACCAATTTTGTTGCTTCATCTTCATCATTATATTATTCATCCTTCATGGCTAAATAGACTACTTCATCATCATTCTCATCATAATCTTCTTCAACAATGTAGCATCTCTTGCCTTTCTCCTTGTAGTCTTTGCTATCATTTTCTCTCTTGTTCTTTTACTTGTTTACTTCTTTGTAGTTCTTCTTCTATGTACATCTTACATCAATATGACCTACTTCATTGCAATTGAAACATATGATAAGGAGCTTACCTTTGAAATTGTCTTTTCTTCTACGAAATCTGCTAGCCAGTAGTACTTCTAATTGTTCCACATCTTCCTCATCTATGTTGCTATCACTGGATGCATGTTTTTCTTTTCTTCTCTTCTTGTTTGATGTCTCCTTCTTAGTGTCTTTTATTGACATCTTGGCCTTGAAAGTAGATTCAAGGTTATCAGGTCTATAGTTATCAAAATTGGATAGCTCAAATGCAGTAAGTATTCCCACTATTCCTTCAAAGGTTAGTGTGTTTCTTTGTACACACCTTAGCTCTTTGATGGTTAAAACTCTAATCACATAGATAGGAAGTAGAGTTCTTAAGTATTTGCTGATGGTTGTTTCTTCTTCCAATTGACCACCTAGACTCCTTATTACACTTACCATTTCTTTCATTCGTGTAGCATACTGAGTAGCATTTTCACCTTCCTCCATATTCATGTCATCAAACTTTCCTCTTAGACTTTCTCTCTTTGCTCTCTAGACATTCTAATCTCCTCCATAGATCTCTGATAGGGTTTTTGACATTTTGAATGTAGTGTCACAATCTTTGATGTCATCATATTCTACATAATTAAGTGTAGAGGCAATCTCCAACATTGCTTGATTGTGCTCCTTCTTTTTGTCCAAATCATCTACAGTAAGAGGTCCTATTGGATTTAGATGTTCTATTCTAATTGAGGTTTGTGCATAGTCACCTATTGATCAAGGGTGCAATTTCACCAAACTCTACCATGTAGCAAAGTTATCTTTGTTGAACTTTTAAACTTTTCTCTTGGACATCTTGATCTTCCTACTTTAGCAGATGGCTCTAATACCAATTGTTAGAATTTCTTTAGAATAACTAAGAGGGGGAGGGTGGGGGGCGTGCGAATCAATTATCCAAGGTCCAAATGTCTTATTCAAACTTTTCACTAAGTATAGTGAGCCCATTCAACCATTCATTCATCCAAGCTTTAACTTTACTAATAATAAAGTTATCGTAAATCAACATGCAAGCATAACACATAAGAAATGAACACATAAGACAATGATTTAAGTGTAAATCTAATTTGGGAAAAACCACCAGTAACATGCTACTCAATTCTCACTCTTTTGAAGTGATGCCCTGTGAAAAGCCTACCCTATTAAAGGCTTACAACACACTGCTAAATGTGACCTTGTTAGAGGATTTATCCACCCTGTTAGAAATGGGCTTGGTTAAAGGACTTTAGAACATTCACTTGGAATGTTAGCCTATTAAAGTATTTACAAATGGCTATTAAACCAACCTAAGTCCATAGGATTTTTAGATCTAATAAAATTGCTAGAGAGTATTAGTAAATCTTGACCTAACTACAACATACAACTTAACTTGCAGATCTCAAATCACTTCTTAGCTCATACCCTTGCCTGGCCTTTAATCTCTAAAACTCTTGATAGCTTGCCCTCTTTTCAATCTTAGTCTCCTTGAGTCTCCATGCTCAATGTACCAATGCAATCATCTCTTTATGACCACCTGTAGAAATAGAGCCTCTATGCTCTTCCTTCTCCTAGATGTCTCCTCCTTGACACTCTTCTAACTACTTTGCAGATTTGGCTCTTTAGTAGGAACAGTATCAGCATCTCTTTGCTTCTTGGTCTATGACTCCTTAAATAGAAGTCTTGGAGTTCCTTTTCCCACTCAATTCTTCCATATTTTAATTTTAATTTATAGGGATTAGGTAGGATTCATTGCATCTAACCCATATTTTGTTTCCCCTAGAAACTTCTTGAATAATCCTTTAGAATTCACCTAGAAATAGTTTACATAGGATGTTGTGCCACTAGCTCATCATTCTTATCTTCCAACTTGTTCACAAAATTCAATGTAACCACCATATCAGCTCAGATTTAGTTAATCTTTGTCATTTGAAGTAATGCAGCAACTTGACACTATTGAAATACTAGTGCTTGACACATATTGTGTTACTTAGCATCAACAATGTTTTTCCTACTCGGCTCCAACTGAGAATTTGCTCGACTTCAACTAACTTGCCTGGCATCCACTAATGATCTTAGTTAAAGCTTTGCATTCAACCATGTTACAACTTCTTCCTCCAATGTTTCTGAGTGTGACTAACCTCTATATCTTTGAGTATGTTATCAATACATCATTTAACCATTATCTTAACTGATCATTACATTTCATTACAACATCATAACTCAATCTTTCCCTTAGGTTCTCTTGTTACATCTTGTTGATCAAATCCTCTTCATCAATCAACTAAGTGATAGTACTTGGATCTTATAAGAAAATATCATTCCTACAAATAGTAGGTTTGACATCAATGACAAAACAATGACTGAAAACATTCTTTTAACAACAATCTTCCTCCTTTGCAACAATCTCCCTCTTTGATCTTCAACAATGAGCTTTTCAATCATATTTCAAACAGTTTTTCCAAATTCAGAGGCTCTTTAAAGGTTTAATGTTTGGTAGTCATGTATCTCTCCACTTTGCCTCATTTTCAAGCTTTGGTGCTTCTTTCATGATTTTCCGAGTGCATATTGTCCAATTTATTAAGTGGGATCTATTTTTTGGCCTTCATGTTAGATATTAGGTGCTTGTCATTTATATGGAGATAAATTATCACCCCTGGGTTCAAAGGAACCTTCAGATGGCTTTTTGGTTTAAGGATGGGCTCATGTTGTTGTCTGTTATGTGAACAACTGGATTATTGAGGTGGAGATATCATTTATTGAGGTGGTGATATATTCTGTGAATGTTGTTGATAATTGGTTGAACAAACCTCCTCATTTGTTCAAGGCTTGGAAAGTGGAGTAGTTTTAGAAGAAGATTTTCTTCGATTTTCTCTTCCTCCTTATTATCCCTATCAAGGTGGGATTCTTTGTTCTTAAGGTGGAAGGAAGTTATGTTGGGAGGACTAATATTTCTATTCTTCATTTGTTGATTTGGAGTGTTCCTCCAGAGTGGCCATGGAGTTGTTTGGTCACTTCTTTCACAATCTTGACTAGGAGATTGACTCCTATAGGGGTGGAGTTCATTTTTGTGCTTTTTGTGGTGTGGGTAAGTCTTTTAAAAAGGGATGAAACTTGTGTCACCATTAGATATAGTATTGATATTTTGGAGTTTCTCTCCTCCATCATTGGACATGAGATCTTTCGCCCCTATTGCTATAGAGGATGACCCCTTCTCTATTGAGGTGGGAACAAAGTTTGCAAGCGGATAGAAGATTTTGGAAGGCTAACCTAAACTGGTGGTTATGTTCGCTATGGAACTATAGCTATAATGGTGAAAGAAGAATAGTCTATCCATTGTGTGTGGTTAGTTTTTGGGCTTTTTGAGGATGATTTTGTCTCTGCCTCTTTGTTTCTCTTCCTCTTGGGATTGGGTGGATGGTGTTAGTTTTAAACACCTTACCTATGTTTTGCTCTTGTTTTTGGTTAATGAATGCAACAAGTATGGGAGCTTGTCCCATGTTGATCCTTAGTAATGTGGACTATGGTTGGTGGGTTTTCTATATTTAGACTTTTGTTTTTTATAGAGGTAGACCTCGATTGATGTCTCTCTAATAGGGATAACTTTAAGAAACCCCCTCCCCAAAAAATATATAAATTCCTAGTGAATCCAACATTACTTTTGAGGGAAAAAATTAATTTCTATTGGTGAATTTTTTCAATGTCACGAAAAGTTTAATGTTAGATGCGAATTTTCTTCAACCATTACAAAATTTCATAAAATTGAGGTGGTTTTTTTCGATGTCATGAAAAGTTTAATATTAGATGCAAATTTTCTTTATCCATTACAAAATTTCATAAAATCTAGGTGATTTTATCCCTTTTGATATAAACAATATATATTCTATAAGGTAATTTTTCCCATTCATTGGGATATATATATATATATATATATATATATATATATATATATATATATATATATATATATATATATATATATATATATATATATATATATATATATATATATATATATATATATATATATATTGCATTAGGCGATTTTTCCCATTTGTTGGAAAAAATATATATTACATTAGGCAATTTTTCTTGTTTATTGGAAAAATATATATATTTAAGTAGGCAATTTTTTCTTTCTATTGAAAAAACATATATAATGCATTGGCAAATGTGGCTGGATGACACATATGTCGAATATCCTATTACATTTATGGCATGGTGGAATCTATTTGAAAAAACATTCTTTAAATTAGAGACATCCTACTCAGTTGTTGCCATTATTGTGAGGTCCCTCCTCATATGTAATTATCAAATATGAATTCTCTGTTAAAACCATTATAGGAGATTGAAAAGGATATGAAGTAATGTTTTGTGTTGTGAATGTCCTAATGAAAATTGAGATAAGTTGATACATCCATGTTTTAATACCCAGTGATTTGAAAGCTACTACATTATCTCGATTGTTTAAATTTTAAAATTTCACTAAGGATGATACGATGTGCTTTCACCCAATGATGATGACGTTGATTATGGTACCTTGATGATTGAGCTATATGCAATTCAGATGGTTCAATATGCCCTATTGGTGATGTTATGATGTCTAGGTATATGCATGCCTAATGATAATTATTCTAGTATTTTAATCTGAATTAATAAATAAGTTATGTTATATTGATTATGTGATTACTAATGATTAAATGTGAGTAGAAATGAATTAAAAAATTAATTATATGAAAGATTTATATTTTAATTTATGTAATTATCCAAATAAGTTTTGAATATATGCATGTGATTTTATTAGTCCTAAAGGCCTAAAATCATGAAATCTAAGTACCTAAGGGGTATGGGTATGGGTTGGGGGAATTTTCCACTGCCAACCCCTTTTTTTGACTTTTATGGTCACCCGAAAACCCCATTTTTTCTTTATTGCAAAAATTGAACGTTTTCATCATGAGTTGGATAACTTTAACTCCACCTTGAGGTTAGCCTTATGTCTAGTTGAGTTAGGAGACTCTAGAACTTTTAGGGAAGTGGGGGAGTTATTACATTTTGAAGGTGGTTGAGTTTAGGATCTTAGTTAGAGGCAAATTTGAGAGGGTTTGAGTGTTCACCTAACTTCTAGTTTTGGAGGGCAATTCAAGATTGGAGGAGAAGGAGAAGGAAGGGAATGCTCATTTCAAATTATTCAATTTCCATAACCTAATTTTCAAGATAGGAATCTCTGAGCTCATGTTGTTCATGTTGGGTTCATTCTTAAGTAGTTTTGTTTGCATATGTATGTTTGTGTGTTTTTTGAATATGTTTGAAAGGGATTGAAATGGGCTTTTTTTGAATGTTTTTCTTTGTATTTTTACTTTGATTTTTAAAGGAATTGTATGGGTTGTATTGGCATTACTCACCCTTTGATAAGGTAGAAGTGGCTATGTGTGGGAGGAGGTCTTTAGTTGAACTCCAATAGTGTAGAGTCTCTTCTCAAGACAAGAAGACGGATAGAGAGTAGGGTATTATGGGCCCCTACTTATCAGCACAAACAATGTTTTGAGTTTTGGATTATAAGAATTAGAAGAACAATTGTTCTTGAGTTTATAGCCTTGAAAGGGTACCTATTATGGTGTTGTGCCCAATGTCTCCTGTTGGAAAAATCCACCTTCTCCCTAGTTTGGTTCAATGTCAAACCTATTGTGCAAACCAAGATGAGAATGAATGTTGATTTTTTTCTTCATGTTATGATTGGTTGTCTCTCAGTCAGCTTTCATTCTCCCCATGATCACCTTGATGTATTGTAGACTTCGTAATGGTTTCTCTATTGTGGAGCCAAGAAGGAAATTCAGAATTGTTGTTGGATTTCAATTATGTAGGGAGATATCTCCTTAGGATAATATCTTGTGTAAAAATGTTATGTTTAAACTTATTGTTGAAGTGGCAATGATTTTGGGTTTTCTTCCTGGTTAAGCCTTTGAATCAAGTAGTTTAATAAAAAAAATGAGTAGTATTCCTTCATATGAGTTTATTCTTAATTTAGTTTATGCATGTGCATATTGAAAAATAGATAGAATGATCATATACCATTATGTAATTTAAGTTTCAAAGTGTGTTAAAGAAAATTTGATGCTTGATTTGGACTTCATTGTACTTTTGTAATTCTTAGAAAGAAAAGTAATCCAATGACTTTGATTAAAATGAAAAATTTGAACTCAATGAATATAATCAATGTTAGAAAGAAAATAATTAATATTGCCCTTCATTAATTAGATATGGTTGGCTTAAATCCTATTAGAAAAAAAATACACCCCCTTGTCAAAAAAATGAATTGCATTAGAAAAATCAACGCTTAGAAAAAAAATTATGGTCTTGGAGAAAAAAATACCCCTAGAGTAAAATGCTCTCTGGTTTTTGTATGAGAGAAAAAAATTAATCCCTTTTTGATAACAGAGAATATACCTTTTTGATCCTTTAAAAAAAAAAAGCCTTTGCTCAAAATTAATTAATATAAAAAATAATAATAAAAAAAAAACAAGTAAAATACATTTTCTAAATACCCTAAAATATCCAAACTCATCTACTTTACTTTAATTCATTACTACTCCATCTAGCTATCCTCACTTACCTAGGGAACTTTAAAACTTAAATACTTATCCACCTTTTTCCATACTAGGCATTGATTAAGGACCAAAAAAAAGAGCTACATCAAAGTATCTCACGTGCCCCCATGTTCTGACATGTTAGTTGAAAAAAGAAGAATGAAATTAAAGTTGGGGGGGGTGTGGGTGCAGATTTGAAAAGGCATGTTGTTTTGAGTTTTTTCTTAAAATAACTTTTTATAACTCCCCCTAACCTAGTGTACTTTCCTTCTTACCTTGGGTTGCATTCTTTTTAAATTCCTTGGTCTATGTGTGTGCTGGGAAATAATTATGGGTGGCTAGGGTTAGTATGGGGTTAGGTAGATTGTAGTGCCTGCCCTCATTCACATCTTTTCTACACATTGTTGTTGTTATTATCAGACTATGTTAGGCTAGTTTTATGTTGATGGATTAGTAGTTTTGTTTTGAGACTATCAAACATTATGTTATGGATTCAGTTGGTATATGATGAGATCATTTAGACTTTACATTTAATGTATGCATGATGATCATTATATTGCTTTCAAATATTGTTGATGATTAGTTAGATGGTATATTATCTCATGTGTTTTATTATGGATACTTACCCCATACTTGCATGTGTATGGTGTGTGTGTTTTCTTATTGTATGAAATTTTTGATGTGGTTAAGGAAGGGAGTCATAGTCACCTGCTTAGTTGGGATCTACACGATGCACCACTTCCTGCCATTGTCTGTTTAGCTTAGCATTATATATATTGTATGTACATGCATGGTTTTTCTGCAAGTTGCAGGTACCGAGTATCAACTTCCTTGAATTGCCAGGATGAGAGTACCCTATTATACTATCTCAATGATAAGAGAAGGGAGATAAATTCTCAAGTCCAAATCCCAAACCCTTAAATCGTTTGTCCTAATGAGGTAGGACAAGTATCTAGATATTTTACTCACCGACTGTGTCAGATGACATAATTTGTGATTTTTAACCCTTTAGATTGATTTTGTGTGAATTTCTCTATGATGGGTATTCATATTTTATCTTGGAGGTCTATGGTGAATTTTCTATTAATTAAGCCTTAATAAATAGATTTAATTAATTAATTATTTGAGAAAATTAATATAAAATATCATGGTATTTGATATTTTGATTATAATTAATTAGATGTGAATTAAATTGAGGAAAAGGATTAAATAAAAGAAAATTAGAAATTAAAATTAATAATAATAATAAAATAATAATAAAATAATAAATATATAATAATAATAAAAGTTATAAAAATTAAAATGAAAGTTATAAATATTTAAATAGAAATTATATAAAAGTAAATTAGAGTTGTAAGCTTGCATGGGAGTTAACGCACCCCTTTCTATTTCCCATATGTCAACAACACGGGGGTTAGTAAATCAATTAAGCACATGGTGTCTACAACCTTATGACTCATATAGAAGGTTGGAAAAGACACATGCTTAGTTGGTGACACCTTCTAGCTATTTCTCGAAGCATTCTAGGCGTTTCCTGAGAGCTCTTTATATTTAGACATTCCTAGAAGCTTAGACATAGCATTTGGAGAGAAATTGGAGCATTGGAGGACTCAAGAACTCTGAAGAAGGGAGGAGCTTGCTCTGCAGGTTTTTTGAGGAAGAGCGAATTAGCATCAGAATCCAGGTAGATTCTTGTGATTTTACTTATGCTATTTCAACATCTTGCATTCCCTGTCTTCTTTGTGTCTTCCATATCTCTTCTAAGATTTTTTCCTATTTGAATTGTATGCATTCTCAATATGGGTAGCTACATTTATTTGAGAGTCTTATATGCATAGATCTGAAGAGTTCATGGAGCTAGGGTTTAAATTGTAGCAAAATCCATTAAATTAATATTTGGATAAATTTGAGATTAAAAGTTTATAGGAAAATTCTAAAAATTAGAATTTCTAAATAAACCGTGTATATACATGTTTATATTTTTGAATTTGCACACACACACACACACACACACACACACACACACACACACACATGCAATTATATATATATATATATATACATGTTTATATGCTATGATGTTTTAAACTCTGCATGTATATATATATATATATACATATGTATACATATATATATATGTATACATATATATATATATATATATATATATATATATATATATATATATATATATGTATATATGTATACATATATATATATATGTATATATGTATACATATATATATATATGTATATATGTATACATATATATATATATATGTATATATGTATACATATATATATATATATATGTATATATGTATACATATATATATATGTATATATATGTATATATATATATATACACATATGTATACATATGTATATAGATATATGTATACATATGTATATATGTATATATATATATATATGTATACATATATATACATATGTATACATATATGTATACATATGTATACATATATGTATACATATGTATACATATGTATACATATGTATATATATATGTATACATATGTATACATATATATATACATATGTATATATATATATGTATACATATGTATATATATATATAAACCATGTATATACATATACCTTCATATATATATATATATATATATATATATATATATATATATATATATATATATATATATATATATATATATATTTATTTAATTAAAAATTGAACATCATACCAGTAATTGAAAATGATTTTGAAAACATTAAACTTTATTTAAATCAAAATCGCATACTGGCGAATGGAAAATCACTTATGCGATTTAAAAAAAAGTGATATGCATTAATGGGGGGGGGGATGAGACCCGCGCCCCCCTGCCCACTGCGGTCGCAGTGTACCAGCTGCTGTAGGTACTGCGACGGCTAGGGTATACAGTACTCGCTAACATCGCAGGCCCTATGTACCGTCGAGGGTACACACTTTTGTATATATGTGGTATGACAGTCATTTCATATGAAATCGACTTTCATTGTTATTTAATTCTCATATGATATATGGTATCAATCAAAATTATTAATTCAATTTAATAAAACGTAATAATAATTATTTATATATTTATGTGTATGTATGTATATGTATATATATATATGTAATATGTAAATATGTTATTAATAAATTTAAATTATTATTATTTGATAAATGATTTATATTAAAGGTTCATTTTCATAATGGTGAACTCTTTAATAATTTTCAACTATTAAGATTTAATTGTTTTAAATTATTAAATAAAGTATATGAAATTTAATTGATATTTTGGTGGGGGACGTTTTCAAACAAAGATTATAATTGGAAGATGGATTTTAAGAAAAACTTTTATTCATCCAAAATAATAGATGTGTTAGAAAAATTGTACAAAATGTTCCTCCATTCATTCTCCAAACTTGGAAACATAAACTGAGACCTCTACATTTAAATTCAAGATTGTAAATTTAGCAAAACCAAAGCATGTGTTTGCATTGTGTATTTTTATGCTATTGTTTTGGGTTTTGGGTTGACTAGTGTTGACCAGTTATAGGACGTCTACCAAAGGCTTGGGAGTTATGTGATTGTGATGTCATGATGATGTTTTAATCTCAATCTTTATAAACCCAACCATGGTTATGTGATGGAATGCTCTATGAATTGTTTGTAATTACTAATTTTTATAGTTGAGATTCTTATGTATGAGACACTTGACTTAACCAGTTTTGGTCATCGATCAGTTATCCTTGGTTATTTTCTAGTCACCATGGTGGGATTGAAATGTGGATTTATTCTTGATGATGTCATGTTGTGACATGTTTTGACTCAACCATTTTGGAGTCTTCGATCAATATGATTGAGATATATTTTGGTTATTGAGAACCATTGGATACTTTTGATTATCAGTGAAACTTTAGTTGCTAATAGAGAACTATTGTGATCATAATTTTCTATGGATGCTTGCTTATGAAGATTTGATGCTTTTATGCATATTTGATGATTTTATTATGGATTATCTTTTGTGATTTTGAGATTTATGATTCCATGAGCTTAGGGTAGGATATCTAAATGTAGTGTTGGGAAGTGGCTTGCAATGGGGGCCGGGGCCTGAAGAGGCTGCCAAGGTAACTCATTGTAAGTTGGATTAATAAGTGATAACATTCACACCTAATACTAACTGAATGAACCTAAAAAGATAAGTGTTTTGGTTCTCGCCCATGCCTTGAGTGCTTGTATAGACTAGGATGGGAGTAGAGAGAATGCATGGTTGTGACCTTGCATTCCATAGTATGCCTCGTCAGTATGAGAGGATACTAGTGGCTACATGAGATCAGTATGGATCCGTGGAGTTTAGCTAACTATCAGGGTAACTTGTACATGATAAATGCGATGACACTTTCCCACTTGCATAGTAGGTTCCTACATGTCATTATGTGCCTCTGAGAATTAGATGTCAATTTTGTGTTTGGAACCTTTGAGTTAGTATACTTTTAGGATTCCTAGACTTGTAGAGATTTATGCTATGTGTTTTGGATAGCCTGATTGGGACTTGAGATTATCTCCTCAGCACGGTGGGAGTGGACCACTTAGGTACCAGACGGTCGGGTGGTAGTGTTTTTCCACTCTTATCATTTGAGATTCATTGAGACATCATGGCTGATGCGTCCTTCATGATGGTGGATATGTATCCTTTCATTGATGATTAGCATATGTTAGATGATGTTATCTTATGCTTATATTTGCATGTTAGATTACTTTCTGCATATGATATAGTATATGTTAGGAGTGACATTCCTACTATGTTAATATTGATGATCTCTTCAGTGTTTCAAAATTTTATGCACGGAGGGATGGCTAGGGCCCACAATGGTCTAATGATGTTATTAACAGTTGGGAGGAAATGTGCACTTAGTTTATTATGTTTGATCTTTATGATGGATGTATATATCTTCTATGATGATGTATCATGGATTTGAAATAGGATGATGTACAATATTTCACATATGTATATTCTTTTAAGCTTTTCATACCTGTGACATGTACAGTGGATGATTGAGCATCTAAAATGTAATGTATAAACATTGGACTTATCATTATTATTTCATGTGGATTTTGTACTAGATGGATTCCTATATGTTAGTTGATTTAGATGTAATTCAATGTTAAGGGATCTTAAAGAATGTAATTTGTTATGTATGTTATGTTTACTTTCAGATGGACATTGCTATTGCTTTCATTATTGTGCATAAGTTATATGTGGTATTTACTTTCATATTTTTAAAAAAAAATGCTACCAAACTTAGTGAAATTCTAGGTTAATTCTTTGGATCCCTTGGCAGGGCATTACATTTGGTATCAGAGACCGAGTTTCTACATTGGGAGCTCTGGGTATTTTGGAACAACTAGAACTTTGAACTAAAGTTTATCTCTTCAACTTGAAAACTAGGTGAACTGAAACAGAACTTGAACTGTTACTTGTATATTTTTCATACTTCAACACTTAGTTTTCAAAATTGAAAATTTTACTTAAACCTAAACATAGAATTGAACTTAGTCTATTGCAAACATGTGTCTTTTGATTGTAATAGTACTTTGTATTATTGTACGATGGTATCTAGGACTAGGTCTTTTGTTAGAGGCTATGGTCGTGGCAGAGCTATTAGTGTCCATGAGTCTTCCCATGAGGGATCAGCTCATGTAAAGAGTAGAGGAGATCACACTAGTAGGTAGCAAGAAGAGATCCGTACAGAGGACCAAGCTGAGTCTGAAGAGGTTGGTTTGAGATAGATGATGCAGACTATTCTAGAATGTCTACCTCCTATTCAAGAATAGCCCAAAGCGCATCAGACAGAACAAGAGCATAGACCCAAATCTAGGAGTCCTCAGAAGGATCATCAGAGGTCCATTGTCTCCACTTAGATGAAGGATCTTTCAAGATCCAAGGTCAAGCCTTTCAATGGGCAAGGTTCTAGTTATGTGGCCGAATAGTGGCTTATTTCCCTCGACAGGATTTTTGCCATGTAGGAATTCAACAGCAATGTTAAGGCAAGATTTGCAATCACTAATTTGGAAAATTTTGGGGCCACTTAGTGGATGATTAAGGAGAAGAAGCTGGGAATCGATATGAGCAGTGTCACATGGGAACTATTCTTAGAGATTTTTTGTGAACGATTCCTACTAGAAGAATGGAAATAGAAAAGGGCTGATGAATTTCATAATCTCAGACAGTACACTATGTTAGTGACTGAGTATGAGTGTAAGTTTTATGAGCTCATGTCTTTTTCAGGATTCAGTGAAAATTTAGCTCAGTTGACACAACACTTTATTAGAGGTTTGAACAACCGTATAATTGGGGGTGTCAAGGTATTTGAGCCAAAAACCCTCAAGGATGCAGTACATCGAGCTATCCTTTTTGAGCAAAGTGTCAAGCTTGGTCAAGGAGGTTTTGTAGGAGTGGCAGCAACATCAGGATCTAAAGGCAACTACAATTTAGGTGGTAACAAGAAGTCTTCTTTCTCTAAGGGGAAATAGTATTAGAAGCAGTCTCACTAGACACAACAATAGAAGGGATCAAATTATTAGGCTCAAGGTGGTGGCAAAGGTTGTAATTCCAAGAACAACCGTAATGCTCAACGCAATAAACAAAATCAGCTCAATCAGCCAGCTCAGAGTAGCCAGTCTTTTGTTAGCAGGAACAGTCGTCAGCAAACAAATGTACCACCTATGGGTAGAGGATCTAGCAGAAATACATAATGTTTTTCATGTGGTCAGATTGGACATTATGCAGCTCAGTGTCCACAACAAGCACCTCAGTTTTCAAGACCTAGGCCTATAGTTTCAGAGCCTACAGTGGGTGATGCAGGTAGAGCTCATAGAGTATTTGCAATAGTTGATCACCATCAGGTAGATCATCAGGGAATAGTGGTTGAGACCACAGGTGCTATTTAAGGTATATCTCTTTCAGTATTGTTTGATTTAGGAGCTACAGATTCATTTATTTCACCATCTATAGTTTCTAAGTGTAAGCTGGATGCGATGAAGCAAATTCATGGTTGGCAAGTGGAACTAGCCTCAGGCATTAAGGTCTCCACAGACTCTGTAGTTCATAAGTGTGGGCTTAGCTTAGGAAGCTTTGATACTATAGTGGATCTTCAAGTCATGCCCCTTGGTTCCTATGATGTGGTTTTAGGCATGGACTGGCTTGGATCTCATAGAGCCAGTATAGATTGCAGGAAGAAGATTATTATGTGCCAAGATGACCAAAGGAATGATGTGAAGATAGTTGGGATACCAAGGCCTATATCTCTGCGGATGATTTTTGCTATGCAATTGAAGCAGAGTTTTCGTAAGGGAAGTTAGATATTTTCTATTATGGTAAATGATCTTGATGAGGAAGATCCTGTAAGGAAGACTTTAGATCAACCAATTTTACAGGAGTACGCAGATGTCTTTCCAAGTGAGATTCCAAGCATGCCTCCAAAGAGGGACATTGACTTTAGTATTGATCTGATTCCTAGAGGGGAGCCTATCTCTAAAACTCCTTATCGCATGACTACACAGGAATTGGATGAGCTACGTCTTTAGCTGGAGGAACTTTTGGCCAAAGGGAGCATTCAACCTAGCGTATCACCATGGGGAGCTCCAGCAATCTTTGTGAAGAAGAAAGACAGTTGTTTGTGCCTTTGTATTGATTTACAGATAGTTGAATAAGGTGACTATTAAGAATAGGTATCCTCTACCTAGGATTGATGATTTATTTGATCAGATCAAGGGAGCTATAGTGTTCTCCAAGATTGACCTTAAGTTAGGATACCACCAACTTCGCATTAAGGAAGCTGATATTCACAAGATCACTTTTCAAACTCGCTATGGGCATTATGAGTTCACAGTGGTACCTTTTGGATTGACTAATGCTCCATCAATTTTTATGAGTTTGATGAATGGTGTGTTTCAATCTTATCTGGATAGGTTTGTACTTGTGTTTCTTGATGACATATTGATATATTCAAAGACTTAGAAGGAGCATGAGGAACACTTGCGGTTGGTATTATAGTGTTTGAGGGACAATCAACTTTATGCCAATGCAGCTAAGTGTGAATTCTTCAAGTCAAAGATTCAATATTTAGGGCATGTCATTTTAGGTGATGGTATTTCAGTGGATCTTGCAAAGATTTAGGCAATAATAGATTGGACTACACCGACTAATGTGTCAGAGATTCATAGTTTCATGGGTCTAGCTGGTTATTATTGCATATTTGTCTAGAACTTCTCCAGGATAGCACATCCTATCACTTCTCTTCAAAGGAAAGGAAAGAAGTTCATATGGACAGAGAAATGTGAGGAAGCTTTCCAAAAGCTCAAGGGGCTTTTGACTAGTGCACCAATTTTAGCAGTACCGGATCCAGAAGGTGATTTCATGGTGTGTACAGATGCTTCTCTTGAAGGGATTGGGGCAATGTTGATGCAGAATGGAGGGGTGATTACGTATGAATCATGCAAGCTCAAGGATCATGAGTTAAATTATCCTATGCATGATCTTGAGTTAGCAGTAGTAGTTCATGCTTTGACAAGATGGATACATTTCTTGTTGGGGCACAGATTTTAGCTACATAGCGATCATCATAGTCTTCAATACATTTTCACTTAGCCTAATTTGAATGCTCGCTAGAGGCGATGGATGAAATTTCTATGCGAGTATGATTTTGAGGTTAAGTACATTTAGGGTAAGGAGAATGTGGTGGTGGATGCTTTGAGTCGCAAGAGACATGTGGTATCATCGATGACTCTTAGTGTGGACTTGAGGAGTTAGATTTTTCAAGCACTTCCTATGGATTCTTGGTATCAGGAAGTGTGCAGAGAGATAGATTCAGGAAGATCTTTGGAAGGTAGGTTTGCAGGTTATGTTTGAGAATTAGATGGTCTTTTGAGACATTTTGGGAGGATTTATGTGCCATTACTGGATGAGCTTCACACCTTGATTCTAGTGGAAGCCCATCGTACACCTTACTCAACACATCCAGGTGTCAAGAAGATGCATGCTGATTTGAGACATTTTTTCTTTTGGTCTGAGATGAAGCGAGAAATTGATGATTTTGTGGCTAGGTGCCTTGAGTGTCAGAGAGTTAAGGTAGAACATCAGCACCCATCTAGAATTTTGTAGCCTAATCTCATTCCTTCTTGGAAATGGGATATTATCTCCATGGACTTCATAGTAGGATTATCTATGACTGTTCAACGTCACGATGCTATCATGATCACCATTGATCAGTTGACTAAGGTGGCACATTTCTCACTGATTAGGTCTTCCTACACAGTAGCTTATGTAGCTAATATCTTCATGTGTGACATTGTGAGATTACATGGTATTCCTAGAAAGATCATTTCTGATAGGGATCCTGTATTCACATTTGCATTCTAGACATCGTTGCAGCATGAGCTTGGAGCGCAGTTAAACTTTAGTTTGGCATATCATCCAGAGACTGATGGGAAAACATAGAGGGTGAATCAAGTTTTGGAGGATATGTTACGGATGTATGTGATGGATAGGCAGACACATTGGGAGGACTATCTATACCTAGTGGAGTTTTCTTACAACAACGGGTATCATAATTCTATCAGCATGGCACCATTTCAAGCATTATATGGACATCCTTTTCGTACACCCTTGAGTTGGGATAGCCTTGAGGACCGCATCCTATTGGGACCTTAGATGCTTCATGATATGGAGCAATAGGTACTGTGTATCCATGAACACTTGACTACGGCATAGGATAGGCAGAAGAAGTATGTTGATGCTCATAGGACTGATAAGCAGTTTGTTGTGGGTGATAAAGTTTTCTTGAGAGTGCATCCGCAAAAGAGTTTGATCCGATATGGAAAGGATTCTAAGCTAGCACCTCACTTTGTGGGACCATTCAAGATCCTAGAGAGGATTGGCCCGGTTGCTTACCCTTTGCTCTACCACCCAGCCTAGCTCGCATTCATGATGTTTTCCATGTTTCAATGCTTCGACAGTATATTCCTAACATTGTACATGTTCTTGATTGGAATGCGTTGTAGGTAGAGGATGGGCAACTGGCTTTGGAGCCCATTCATATTTTGGAGCAATGGGAGTTGACCCTCAGGGGTTGAACCATTGAGCAAGTAAGGGTCCAATGGGACCCTACTGATGATTCTTCAGCTACATGGGAGGATGCAGCTCGATTGCAAGAGTTATATCCCTACTTGTTTGTAGGCTTTTAGGAGTAAGCCTAACCCAAGGGGGGGTGGATGTAGTGCCTGCCCTCATTCACATCTTTTCTAGACATTGTTGTTGTTATTATCAGACTATGTTAGACTAGTTTTATGTTGATGGATTAGTGGTTTTGTTTTGAGACTATCAGACATTATGTTATGGATTTAGTTGGTATATGATGAGATCATTTAGACTTTACATTTCATGTATGCATGATGATCATTATATTGCTTTCAGTTATTGTTGATGATTAGTTAGATGGTATATCATCTCATGTGTTTTATTATGGATACTTACCCCATACTTGCATGTGTACGGTGTGTGTGTTTTCTTATTGTATGGCATTTCTAATGTGGTTAAGGAAGGGAGTCGTAGTCACCTGCTTAGTCGGGATCTACACGATGCACCACTTTTTGCCATTGTCTGTTTAGCTTAGCATTATATATATTGTATGTACATGCATGGTTTTTTTGCAAGTTGCAGGTATCAGATATCGACTTCCCTGAATTACCAAGATGAGCATACCCTATTATACTATCTCAATGATAAGAGAAGGGAGATAAATTCTCAAGTCCAAATCCCAAACCCTTAAACCATTTGTCCTAATGAGGTAGGACAAGTATCTGGATATTTTACCCACCGAATGTGTTGGATGACATAATTCATGATTTTTAACCCTTTAGATTGATTTTGTGTGAATTGCTCTATGATGGGTTTTCATATTTTATCTTGGAGGTCTATGGTCAATTTTCTATTAATTAAGTCTTAATAAATAGATTTAATTAATTAATTATTTGAGAAAATTAATATAAAATATCATGATATTTGATATTTTGATTATAATTAATTAAATGTGAATTAAATTGAGGAAAAGGATTAAATAAAAGAAAATTAGAAATTAAAATTAATAATAATAATAAAATAATAAATAAATAATAATAATAAAAGTTATAAAAATTAAAATGAAAGTTATAAATATTTAAATATAAATTATATAAAAGGTTGGAAAAGACACATGCTTAGTTGGTGACACCTTCTAGCTATTTCTAGAAGCATTCTAGGTGTTTCCTAAGAGCTCTTTTTATTCAGGAATTCCTAGAAGCTTAGACATAGCATTTGGAGAGCAATTGGAGCATTGGAGGACTCGAGAACTCTGAAGAAGGGAGGAGCTTGCTCTGCGGGTTTTCTGAGGAAGAGCAAATTAGCATAAGAATCTGGGTAGATTCTTGTGATTTTACTTATGCTATTTCGGCATCTTGCATTCCCTGTCTTCTTCGTGTCTTCCATATGTTTTCTGAGAATTTTTCCTATTTTAATTGTATGCATTCTCAATATGGGTAGTTACATTTCTTTGAGAGTCTTATGTGCATAGATCTGAAAAGTTCACGGAGCTAGGGTTTAAATTGTAGCAAAATCCATTAGATTAATATTTGGATAAATTTGAGATTAAATGTTTATAGGAAAATTTTGAAAATTAGAATTTTTAAATAAATCGTGTATATACATGTTTATATTTTTGAATCTGCATGCACACACACACACACACACACACACACACACATATACATATACCTTCATATATATATATATATATATATATAATATTTATTTAATTAAAAATCGAACATCATACTAGTAATCAAAAACGTTTTTAAAAATGTTAAAGTTTATTTAAATCGAAATTGCATATCGGGAAATGGAAAATTGCTTATACGATTTTAAAAAAAAGTGATATGCATTAACGGGGGGGGGACGAGACCTGCGCCCCCGTGCCCATTGTGGTCACAGTGTACCGGCTACCGCATGTACTGCGATGGCAGGGGTACATAGTACCCGCTGACGTCACAAGCCCTGCAATCGCAGGGCCCTGTGTACTGCCGGGGGTACACACTTTTGTATATATGTGGTATGAGAGTCGTTTCATATGAAATTGACTTTCATTGTTATTTAATTCTCATATGATATATGGTATCAATCAAAATTATTAATTCAATTTAATAAAATGTAATAATAATTATTTATATATTTATATGTGTATGTATATATATATATTTATATATATATGTATATATGTATATATGTATATTTGTAAATATGTTATTAATAAATTTAAATTATTATTATTTGATAAATGATTTATATTAAAGGTTCATTTTCATAATGGTGAACTCTTTAATAAATTTCAACTATTAAGATTTAATTTTTTTGAATTATTAAATAAAGTATATGAAATTTAATTGATAGTTTGGTAGGGGACGTTTTCAAAAAAAGATTATAATTGGAAGATAGATTTTAAGGAAAACTTTTATTCATCTGAAATAATACATGTGTTAGGAAAACTGTACAAAATGTTCCTCCATTCATCCATGGATGTATATATCTTCTATGATGATGTATCATGGATTTGAAATAGGATGATGTACCATATTTCACATATGTATATTCTTTTGAGCTTTTCATACCCTGTGACATGTACAGTGTATGATTGAGCATCTGAAATGTAATGTATAAACATTGGACTTATCATTATTATTTCATGTAGATGTTGTACTAGATGGATTCATGTATGTTAGTTGATTTAGATGTAATTCAACGTTAAGGGATCTTAAAGAATGTAATATGTTATGTATGTTATGTTTACTTTCAAATGGACATTGCTATTGCTTCCGTTATTGTGCATAAGTTATATGTGGTATTTACTTTCATATTTTAAAAAAAAAATGCTACCAAACTTAGTGAAATTCTAGGTTAATTCTTTGGATCCCTTGGCGGGGCATTACATAGATAGGTTACTTTTGTTAGACGTTAGTTTAGGTTAGTTTATATTTAAATAAAGTTTTAAAATATTAGATAGTTATGTTTTACGTAATTTAATTTTTTATGTTTTTAATTTTAGTCAATAAATATATTTTTTAATGTTGCCAATTAAAATTTAGTTTTAATTAAATGTAGTTGTAGTTTAGTGTTAGTTTTTAATAAAGTGGTAATTAGTATATGTGAATATTAGAAATTATTTAAGTGTTAGTTAGGGTAGTATTTGATATATAGTTTTTTTTTTCTGATTGAATATTTTAGTGTTAGAATGATTTAAATATTGGATTGTAATTAGATAAGTTAGTTTTTATTATTGGTTTAATATGTTGTTAAGTTAGTTCATTTATTTAACTCGTTTAAAGAAATAATTGTTTTGAATCATTATGATAGTAATAAGTGTAAAGTTTGATATTAAGTTGTTGTGAAAGGTTATAAAGATATGTTAGTCAATTTATTTCATTTTAAAAATAATTAGATTTGTATTTATTTATATTGTTATCCATATAACTTAAATGTATTATTCATTAATATTTTAAAAGTAAATAAAGGTGACAATGTGTTAAACCTTTTACTAAATTGAAATTGGATTCTTTAAATTAATTATTCAGTTTAATAATGAAATTTTAATTAAACGATCTATTCCTGCATGTTGTGTTTAAAACTGAGATGAAGTCTTAGGTTTTGATAGGGGAACAATTATCTTCTTTGCAACATCCCTATAGTTTAATTGGTAAATCAAACATAGTAAACTTTATCAAAACCCCTTATCAACTTAGTGGTATTATTAATCTTTTAAAAAAAAAATTATGTGTGTTTTTGCCTCTATATTTTGGGCATGCATTTTGGTATCAGAGCCCAATTTCGTGACACTTGGGCAATATTGTGTCCATGTTAAGTGTGGACATTTAAATTTTACTATACAAAGTAGGGATTTCCCCTTGCAAAAATTTCATAAAAAAATGTATTCCTTCTAAAATATGACACCAATAATTAAAACCTAAGTAAATTTAAATCTGTATTAACAAATGTAAATGAATAACCAGATTAGATAACCTGGTCTTAATGACTCAAAATAAATGATTAAATGCAAGAATATTACATTTACATTTAAAGTAGATAATGATCTCATAAAGAATTCAAAATTATATCAAATATGAGCACCTTGAGGGAAAACTAAATTAAGAACCATAAAACATCTATAAATCATATGGGCAAAATGATCAAATAACATAGAAGTCAAAGAGAAAGTGTTTCTCAACATCTTTAGTAGAAGTCAGATTTTGTCTAACCGGATCACTCATGGAAGAATTGCAGTTTATATCAAGTATAGAGGTGATCTAGTAAACTAGTATTATTTGGAACTTTTCAAACATGAGTAAAAGAAACCTACGATCCTCATAATCAAATTTTGTACCTTTGGATTAAAATATTGAGTAGATAAAATGAATGGTGAGTAAATAGGAAGGTAACACTTGAAGAGTATATCACATTACCAAGTTATTGGGATACCTCTAACCTATTAAGAATTTCAAATATACTATTTTAGTTATCCTCGAAAAGAAAATGAGAGCTAAATTGGAATGTATAAGTAACCTTTGGAAACCTTGAATGATAGGATTACTAATGCGAGAAGTTATTCAATAAGTGAGATACCTAGCAATACATGAAGAATAAAAGAATCCCAGTCCTACTATGAGTAGTGGAACCCTAATCGAAGAATAAATCTATTTAAAGTATGGTGGTAAGAATATAATTAAATGGCAAGAAGTATGTAACTTATAGTATTGAATTGATAAGATAGAAAAGGAAAACTTCTGAGTTAGGGTTATGTGAGTCTATTATGTTGGTAGGCTTATTATATAAGCATGAGTAATACTAAATTTTAAACTATCAAGTGAATGCTCGTAGACTCGAGTATTGAAATCATTGGATCAATTATAACCCTACTATATAGAGAAAGTAAAATCATGATGAGGTCATCAACCTAATATGGACTAAAGGTTTAGGTATCAAACTTAAGTAATAAGAGGACTACAAGCCATGAGGCATGATAAGAATAGTGATGATGACTTATATCATCAATAAGGAGATAGTTGTAAGAGTGAATAAGTAAACATTGACAACATTCTACTAATGGTTTTATACCTATGTAGTTGCAAACCTGCAACCTAGGGATGAATTCATAAGTCATTTATGACTAGGAGAACGTAAATATGGATTATGGATAAGAACAATAGCACTTAGTACATTCTCTGGTGAAATAATACAGGGCAATGACATATATATGTATACAAGAGCATACCCAATTTTTTTAGAGTGATAACACAACTTCAGTTGGTATATTGTGGTGATTTTGACCTAAGAAAGATTATGGGTAGATGCTCTAATATGTGATTTTAGTGAATTAAGGATAAGAGATTTGATATTGTAACTATAACTTAGAGTAAAAATCTATTGATACTAATGTCCCCACATGTTTAGATTCTTTGAAATGAAACCAATGTAACAAAAGAGGATGAAAGGTGAGACTCATTTTAGTATCCTCACATTTGCACTTTTGAGTGAGTTTGGATCAGGAAAAACCCCTTAGTACAGTAAACCCTAATCATAGGGTGATGTCAATAAAGTGAGCTATGTAGTTAGTAGGTGGGATCAATCAGAGTTTGAGTGACATGGCCTTTTAGACAACCATCCAATTTCAATTCAAGATCCCTGCAATGTATTTCAAAGACCTAAGATCCCGTGTTTTCCTCAGAGACCCTGGTATGACCACATTATGTTAGTAATTTAAATTTTGTGAGTAATTGGATTTATTTTCTGATTTGTCTAATTTTAGATGTTTATATTTTAATGTTCTTTCGTTTTTGCCAACATGGTGATGTGGGGCTATTTAGCCAACTGTATTATTGATGATTTTATTTTACCTCTAGGTTATGTCTTAATTTCTTGATTAATTTTTTTTTCTATTAGGCCACACTTTATTTCTTTTATTTCAAAGTTTTTCATTGGATGTTTCATCCTTGATGTTGAATTTGAATTTTGATTCACTTTCTTCTGAAATTTGTTGGCAAAGAGACATATGATGGGCCTACCAAAAAAAGGATTACTGACAATTAAGTGGATATATAACATTAGGATATTGGGTTATTAGCAAGAGTATTTATGCCCCACCCTCTCCCAAGACTTGGAGAATAGGACCAATGAATTTTTGTTGATTGTTATGAGTGATAGATTGCACCCTAACATAAATATGGTTAAGGTTATGAGTTAACCAAATGGACTTCTAAATGAAAAGGTGCAGATGTAGCGATGAATTATTTAGTATCCTATCAAGAAATTAGTATGTCATGGAAACTCTAAAGTAAAAGTGTTTAACCTTAATTAAGAGCCAAGTTGCTTATTATGAAAACCTCGTTTGAGGGAGTCTCATATAGATGTTACTCCAATGAGTGGGTGTGTGGAATATGGGATATATATGATATTATTATTATTAGAGACTTTATAAGTATTCTATACTAGATTTGAATGTTGTTTAGGTGTGACCAATATGTTTTAAGGAGTATTTGACCCTGGAAAATGTAACCATGTTAGACCTATGGATTAAACTACACTTTTTAGTAAGAATAATTAGGTAAATATGTTACCGCCCCTAAGTATTTATATGAATTATTGATCATTATTTTTATAAGAGTAAATTATTTATATGAGTATTTATATCAAAAGCTAGTGAGGGAGGATGTAAGGTCCCTCCTCATATGTAATTATCACATATGAATTCTTTGTTAAAACCGTTATAGGAGATTGAAATGGATATGAAGTAATGTTTTGTGTTGTGAATGCCCTAATGATAATTGAGATTAGTTGATACATCCATGTTTTAATACCTAGTGATTCGAAAGCTACTATATTATCTCAACTATTTAAACTTTAAAATTTCACTAACGATGATACGAGGTGTTTTCACCTAATGATGATGACGTTGATTATGGTACCTCAATGATTGAGCTATATGCAATTCAGGTGGTTCAATATGCCCTATTGGTGATGTCATGATGTTTAGGTATATGCATGCCTAACAATGATTATTCTAGTATTTTAATCTAAATTAATAAATAAGTTATGTTATATTGATTATGTGATCACTAATGATTAAATGTGAGTAGAAATGAATTAAACAGTTAATTATATGAAAGATTCATGTTTTGATTTATGTAACTATCTAGATAAGTTCTGAATATATGCATCTGATTTTCTTGAGCTATTGATTTGTGCAATAAGTGTGTAGGATATTTTAGCCGAAAAATCTAACGAAGAAATGAAACTAAACCCTATGTACCAATTTTTGAAACTAGGGTTGTGTCTAAAAAAAGACCCAAACCCCATTGTTCATATTTTATTTGTATCATGGATTGAATGAATGTATCATTTTGTAATCTTTAAGTATTAATATTTTGAAACAATGATTTTTCAGTGTCACTTGACACTCATGAATTGTATATGCATTTCAGCATGACAATTAGGATCAACCGAGTAACCTAAAGGTCTAAGTTGGACTAAGTTAGTGACCTTTTTGCTAATCAATTAGTAATCAAGATTAATTATCCTAATCATGATTAGTGACTAATCTTCATTTTTTGAAAGTTGTTAGAAAGTCCTAAAATTTCCAAGCTTTTTGATAGGTCCCTTATTAGTCCTAAAGGCCAAAAATTATGAAATCTAAGTACCTAAGGGGTATGGGTATGGGTTGGGGTCATTTTCCACCCCCCTAGCCCCTTTTGCTAATTTTTATGGTCACCCAAAAACCTCATTTTTGCTTTATTGCGAAAATTGATTGTTTTCATTATGAGTTGGATAATTTTAACACCACCTTAAGGTTAGCCTTATGTCTAGTTGAGTTAGAAGACTCTAGAACTTTTAGGCAAGTGGGGAAGTTATTACATTTTGAAGGTGGTTGAGTTTAGGATCTTATTTAGAGGTAAATTTGAGAGGGTTTGAGTGTTCACCCAACCTCTAGTTTTGAAGGGTGATTCAAGATTAAAGGAGAAGGAGAAGGAGAAGGAAGGGAATGCTCATCTCAAATTGTTCAATTGCCATAACCTAATTTTGAAGGTAGGAATCCCTCGGCTCATGTTGTTTATGTTGGGTTCATTATTAAGTAATTTTTTTTGCATATGTATGTTCGTGTGTTTGTTGAATATGTTTAGGAGGGATTGAAATGGGTTTTTCTTGAATGTTTTTCTTCATATTTTTTCTTTGATTTTTGAAAGGATTGTACGGGTTGTATTAGCATTTCTCACCCTCAGATAGGGCAAAAGTGGCCATGTATGGAAGGAGGTCTTTAGTTGGACTCCAATAGTGTAGAGTCTCTTCTTAGGATGAGAAGAGGGAAAGAGAGTAGGGTGTTATGGGCCCCTACTCATCAGCACAAACCATGTTTTGAGTTTTGGATTACAAGAATTGGAGGAACCAAAGTTCTTGAGTTTATAGCCCTAAAAGGTCACCTGTTATGGTGTTGTGGCCAATGTCTCCTGTTGGAAAAATCCACCTTCTCCCTAGTCTAGTTCAATGTTGAACCTATTGTGCAAACTAAGATGGGAGTGAATATTGATTTTTTTCTTCATGTTATGATTGTTTGTCTCCTAGTCAATTTTTGTTCTCTCCATGATCACCTTGATATTTTGCAAACTTCGTAATGGTTTCCCTATTGTGGAGCTAAGAAGGAAATTTAGAATTGTTGTTGGATGTCAATTATGTTAGGAGATTTCTCCTCGAGATAATATCCTATGTACAAATGTTATGTTTAAACTTATTGTTGAAGTGGCAATGATGTTGAGCTTTCTTCCTAGCTCTTTCCCTGTGAAGCCTTTGAATCAGGTAGTTCAATAAAAAAATGAGTAGTATTCCTTCATATGAGTTTCTTCTTGATTCAGTTTGTGCATGTGTGTATTGAAAAATAGATAGAATGATCATATACCATTATGTAATTTAAGTTTCAAATTATGTTAAAGAAAATTTGATGCTTGATTTGGACTTCATTGTATTTTTGTAATTCCTAGAAAGCAAACTAATCCTATGACTTTGTTTAAAATGCAATATTTGAACTCAATGAATATAATCAATGTTAGAAAGAAAATAATTAATATTTCCCTTCATTAATTAGATATGGTTGGCTTAAATCCCATTAGAAAAAAAAAATACACCCCCTTGTCAAAAAAATTAATTGCATTAGAAAAATTAACACTTCGAAAAAAATTATGGACTTGGAGAAAAAAAATACCCTTAGAGTAAAATGTTCTCTAGTTTTTGTATGAGAGAAAAAAATTAATCCCTTTTTGATAACAGAGAATAAACCTTTTTGATCCTTTAAAAAAAAAGCCTTTGGTCAAAATTAATTAATATCAAAAATAATAATAATAAACAAAAGCAAGGAAAATATATTTTATAAATATCCTAAAATATCCTAACTCATCTACTTTACTTTAATTCATTACTACTCCTTCTAGCTATCCTCACTTACCTAAGGAACTTTAAAACTTAAATACTCATCCACCTTTTTCCATACTAGGTATTGATTAAGGACCAAAGAAAAGAGCCACACCAAAGTATCTCATGTGCTCCCATGTTCTGACATGTCAGTTGAATAAACAAGAATGAAATTACAACTTGGGGGGGGGGGGCAGATTTGAAAAGGCATGTTGTTTTGATTTTTTTTTAAGAAAAACTTTTCATAACTCCCCCTAACTTGGCGTACTTTCCTTCTTACCTTGGATTGCATTCTTTTTAAAATCTTTGGTCAGTGTGTGTGGGGTGAAAGAATTATGGGTGGCTAAGGTTAGTGTGGGGTTAGGTAGATAGGTTAGTTTTGTTAGACATTAGTTTAGGTTAGTTTATATTTAAATAAATTTTTAAAATATTAGATAGTAATGTTTTAGGTAATTTAATTTTGTATGTTTTAAATTTTAGTCAATAAATATAATTTTTAATGTTGGTAATTAAAATTTAGTTTTAATTAAATGTAGTTGTAGTTTAGTGTTAGTTTTTAATAAAGTGGTAATTAGTATATGTTAATATTAGAAATTATTTGTGTTAGCTAGGGTAGTATTTGATTCATAGTTTTTTTTTATTGAATATTTTAGTGTTGGAATGATTTAAATATTGGATTGTAATTAGATAAGTTAGTTTTTATTATTGGTTTAATCTATTGTTAAGTTAGTTGATTTATTTAATTCATTTAAAGAAATATTTTTTTTGAATCATTATGATAGTAATAAGTGTAAAGTTTGATATTAAGTTGTGAAAGGTTATAAAGATATGTCAGTCAATTTATTTAATTTTTAAAATAATTAGATTTCTATTTTTTTATTATTGTTATCTAAATAATTTAAATGTATTATTCATTAATATTTTAAAATTAAATAAAGGTGACAATTTGTTAAACCTTTTAATAAATTGAAATTGGATTGTTTAAATTAATTATTCAGTTTAATAATGAAAGTTTGATTAAATGATTTATTCATGCATGTTGTGTTTAAAACTGAGATGTAGTCTTAGGTTTTTATAGGGAAACAATTATTTACCTTGCAACGTCCCCATAGTTTAACTAGTCAATCAAACATAGTAAACTTTATCGAAACCCCTTATCAACCTAGTGGTGTTATTAATCTTTTTTTTAAAATTACGTGTGTTTTTGCCCCTATATTTTGGGTATGAAAATTATCAAAAAAGTAGTTAGTTGCCAAAAATGGGACTGCCTATGGAAGAGGGATTGTTGAATAAAAATCCAAGCCTTGTTGTCAACCCAAATTTGTCTGTGGAGGAGGATGAGGAACAAAGTGATCTTACTACTAGGCTTATTGTAGCTTTACAAGTTTTCTCTGGTAATTTTAGGGATGCCATCAAAGAGCTCAAAAAGGAGATGGAAAAGGCAGACCTCTAAGTGGTGTTTAATGAAATGGGTCTTGACCCTATTCATTTTTAAGATCAAATTGAAAATGTCATGGAACAAAATTGGAACTTCAACACTTTTGGGATGTTTTGAAGGATAAAAAAGTGTTATACGAAGAATTGTCCATATAGTTAGGGTTTTTTTTTTAAACATATTATTGAAAGTGTTAGAATTCTTTAGAATAACATACAAAGTTACAGTAAATCAACATGCAAAGATAAAACATGCAAGATCAACACATGACACAATGATTTACGTGGAAACCCAATTTGGGAAAAACCACCAGTAACATGCTACTTGATTCTCACCCTTCTAAAGTGATGCCCTGTTAAAAGCCTGCCCTGTTAAAGGTTTACAACACACTGTTAAATGTGACCTTATTAGAGGATTTCACCAAACTGTTAGGAATGGGCCTAGTTAAAGGACTTTAGAACATTCACTTAGAATGTCACCCTATTAAAGGATTTATCTAATGGCTATCGAGCCAACCTAAGTCCATAGGATTTAAACTAACTGTTACAATTGCTAGAAAGTAACGATAATGGTCTTTTTATTTGATATAACTTACAACATACTTTGCAGATTTCATATCACACTTTCAGTTCAATCCTTATGCTTGGCTTCAATCACTTCAACTCTGACTGCTTGTCTTTTTCTCAAGCTTCGTCTCCTTTAGTCTTCTTACTCATCATGCCAATGCATCCATATCTGGGGTCTTCTTATTGAAATAGAGTAACTATGCTCTCTTTTCTCCTTAGCACCTCCTTGAACATTTTATGCTTTCATGCTTGACCACCTCTCTCTCTTTTTTCTTCATGAACTTATGACTCCTTAAATAGAAATTTGATTTTCCTTTGCCGCTCAATTCTCCCTCTCCAATTTTAGGGTTTCAAAAATGGATTAGGTAGGATACATTGTATCTACCTCATATTTTGTTCTCATCTAGAAACTTTGTTAGTTGTATCCTTAAAAATGTTTTACATGGTGTTTTGTGCCACTAGCTCATCATTCTTATCTTCCATTTAATTCACAAACTTCTAGATAACAACCTTGTCGGCTTAGATCTGGCGAATCTTTGATTTTCAAAATAATACAGCAACTCGGCATTATTGATTAACTGGTGCTCGACACCTTTGTGTTACTCGACACTATTGGTTTTACTGGTGCTCGGCATCTCTATGTTACTCAACACCTATATCTTCTCGACACTTATATTTTCTCGGCACTTGATAAACTTTGTATCACTTGGAATCTAAAGTTTACTCTACATCTAAACTTGCTCAGCATTTGAAGTTTACTCAGCATCTAAACTTGCTCAGCATCTGAAGTTTACTCGACATCTGAACTTGCTCAGCATCTAAAGCTTACTCAGCATTTGAACTTGCTCGACATCTAAAGTTTATTTGGCTTCAACTAGGAATCCTCTCGGCACTTACTAGCTTGCTCGGCTCCTTCTCTCTAATGATCTTTTAGTTAGGCTTAATAGATGTCTTAGCTAAAACCTTACATCTTTGATATGTTTCAGTGTGCCCATTCTTTGTGTCTTATAGTATGTCATCAAATACACTTTTTCATCAATGGCTTAGCTAATCCTTGTACTTCATTACAACATCATAACTTCAACCTTTCTCTAGGTGTTCTAGTTCCATCTTAGTGATTGCCTCCACCTTGTCAATCAACTAATTAATAGTATTTGGATCACCAAAGCAATTATCATTCCTACAAGTAGCAAGTTTGACATCAATGACAAAACAATGATTGAGAACATTCTTTACCATTTCCATATATCATTCCAAAACCTTTCCTCATGATTTTTTCAATCATTTCCAATAGAAAGTGTATTCAATTCTGAAATGTAATGGTTCAAAGCTCTGTCGCTTTCCTTTTTGAGGGAAACCACAATCGTTATTGGTCTACTATATATATATGAAGATGAAATATAAAGAAGATGCAAAAAATATAATGCAAAGTAAAACCTTTTTCATTGACATTTGATATTTCACTAGGCATGGTGTTTTTTTGGGGGCTCTATTTATTTAATAGTAATTGTAAATTTACTTTCTAAATTTGTGTGAATTGTAATTTCACTTTCTAGTAAGTAATTATTGGTTAGTTATAGTACACAACACATACTACATATGTCGCATGTGACTAGGAATTGATGTATGTAGTAATGGATTTTTGGGAAATGTTTCTAATATCATTCCATATCTCCAACACATGTGCATAACAAGTAACATTAATTTACAAACTATCATTCATCTGATGATAATATACCAATGGTTGAAGATTTATTTTGGGCCAAATGTCTAGAATGAAGCCTCGACGTTGTTCAAGTCTTTGGAATATTGACATGTTTCCTTCCAACCTATACCACTTGTAGTGGATAGTACATACATGTATTTGTTACTATTAGTGGCATTTCCTCTTCCATTAGCTTCACACACATAACAATTTTTTTTGCATGAACTTGCATTTATGTTGAAGATTTGTGAAGATTTAATAATTTTTTTAAAAAGAACTAGAAGCCAAACAGACAAATATGTAGGAAGTTGGGACCATTTCTCAACCACTCAGCTTCTTTATAGGCAATTGATTTTCTTCTTTCATTATTGCTCATCTCATTTTTGGTAGTCAATAGTCTGGTAATAGGTATATAATTCTAGTGCTCATTTAATTCTAATCTAGTTTACTTGATGGTAGTCTGGTAGAGTGTTAGGCCTTTCTCTATAGTCAATATGGCCACTCCAATTTTCCTAACATGAAAATTGGAAGAGGAAAAAAAGGCCTTTTTAGGTGAAGTCCTTGATGGAAACCTCTTGTTAATCTGCAATTCGAGGTTGCTCCTAATAAAACTACTACTATGAACTTCATTATTCATGTTGTGAAAATCATTTCGGGGTTTCATTTTTTGGAGAATGAGAATAGGTACCATGTCAACACTGATATTATGTCCCATTTTATAGCATCTTTGCTTGACCTCAAAGAAGCAAGGGTTGGCATTTTGTTTCCCTTGAGGAAGAATTTTAAAGTAGAATACTTGGGTGATGACATTGATATTGTTGCTCATGCAGAATTAGGGTTGGGGATCCCTTAGGCAAGTGAAATCCACAAGATTTTAGAACCTAGCCAAAATAGGGCCCTATAAACATTTCTATTTGGCTTGACTACTAAGCAGTTGAACCACCATAAGAAATGGGCACCAACTGGCTTGGATTTTCTCTAAAAATGTTATATCCTAGATGAAGTGGCACAAGACAACCCATTGCTAGAAGAATTCACAACCTTCGTCTGGTCTTGTGCTTTCTACAATGACTAGTATAGTAGTACTAGGGTTTTCCCCTAAAGTCTAGTTTCACTTTCCATTTTCTTTTATCAAATTATAATTACTATACATGCCTCTAGAGTCTCTAGACTCTAGCTCAGATTGTAATTTTCAAGTGACAATGAATATCAATGAAATTTTTGGAGTTCCATATAAAATTGTATCTCATTGTTATGCTTACTTATGCAATATTTTGTCATTTTCCAATTTTTCTATTAAATTGTTAAGAAAAAAAAAACATTTAACATTGATTTAAAATTAACTTATTGAGGTTTCACATTTAACAATCAATTTAATTGATAGTTACTTTTACAATCAAATTTAACTCTCCATTGGATAGGCTCATTTTACAATCAAATTTAAAGTATCATTGAAAAATATTTCATTTTTAAAATTCTACAAATATCCTAATATATTTAAGAACTATGTTAGTAATACTATAAAGTTAAAATATCATGCTATGATGACTATTGGATGAACAAAGATCAAAGACTTCAGATGATTTTTAGGTTGAATTCGGTAATAGCTGACTAGCTTTTCTAAAAGCCTTGGAAAGAAGACAAATGGAAAACATGATCAAGTGTGAAATCACTATGTGCATAGAAGCACCATTTGATCAAGTTAGATCAATGACTAGAGATGCTTTTTAGGTAACATGGGGCATGCTCATCTAGTTTTATAAATGTATTAAAAAATAGACATGTCTCATCTCTGGTCTATAATAACTAATAAATATGCTATATAAGAACGCTCAACTATTCATATTGTAATCACTTTTTAATTAAAACTTTAAGTATGCTATATGAATTAGAATCATTTTACTATACCATGCTAGGTCCTTAAAGTTAATTATATTTTAAGCATCTTCAAAAGCATAAAATAAGATAAATATTTTGTTAATGTAAATGGTTTAGTTAGAAATTCAATGCACATTGCACAAAAGTACAAATGTTAATAGAATCTTGTTTTTATTATGATATAATAATAATTAATATTAATATTATAATTTAATATGATGACACAATTATTAATATAATAAAGAGGATTCCATCACTACCATTGGATGAGCAAGGATCAAAAACTCAAGATATATTTTAGGCTGATTTGGGCAGCACTCAACTCATTTTCCCAAATCAGTCCATCGAGAAGAGATGTAGCATACATGTAATACTAGTGACTATTTGGTAATCATTTTGACATGGACAATGGATATCATACTAACACATGAGATAGGGAATCAAGTAGACCACCATTTGATCAACTTAGATCAACTACTCCAAATGTATTTTAGGCCAATTTCGGCAACAGTCAAATTATATTCACATATTCCCTCGAAAGAGGACATGTGGCATACTCGAAATAACATCTATTGCAGCATCTACATTATTTATAGTGATCCACATCATTCGATCAACAAAGATTGAATGGCCCTAGTCTTATTTTAGGCCAATTTTGGCTAGAGTAGTCTTTCTTTCTCAAATGCTATGGAAAGAAGATACGTTCTATACATAAATTAGGTTACAAAGAAGACACGTAGCATTGACATAGACCATGGTGTGGTAACAAGATGCCATGCCCAAAATATAAGGACAAAAACACACACACAATTTTTTTTTTGAACTAATTAAGATAATGGGGTCGACAAATGTTCTTATGATTAACTAAGATCAAGCAAGACAACATGGTCGAAAAGGTTTTAGGGATTTTACTATAATGGAACTAATCATGATAAATAGTTACAACCTTAAGGATGGTCTAATAACTAGGCCCTTTTTATTTAATTGATAACATGAAACGTCATTATGATTTCTAATCATTTAATTTAGGCTTAGTGTCATTAATTAACTTCTTTAGCTTCATTCTAATTATGTTTTAAATTTTTAATCCAAAACCTAAGCTAACCTAAAATTTTCTCCAACACACTTAACCATCTAATTAATTAATTTATTGATTACCATTAAAATTGATGACTAGAACAATTTCAAATGAATCTATAAGTTACTAAACTTTGTTCAAAATTTATTATATTTTAAGGTCCAATATTGAAATGTCAGTCATTACAATAAACTAACTAACTCATAAATAGTATCTAACTAGTTATAAAACATTAAGCCTATTTTAATTTTAATTTCCTAATATCAACTTAAAATTTTAAATTAGAACTTATAATAACCTACATTTAAATTTCTATTCCATACTAACTTCATTATAACATTATGGTTGATTCTTAACTATCAACCTAAGCATTTATGCATAACACAAAAGATCCTAAATTAACCAAGCTCAATATAAAAACAAGAGACAATTTAAATGCTCCCTAATCTCATAAAGTAATTATAATCTAATTAATAAATTAGTAAGAATCTAATCTAATCTAATGGTAGAACTATCCATGAATTAATGATACCGACTACTAATCATATTTTACATTTAAGGTGAAACTTTCAAACAATTATCAATTGACTAACGTTAATTTCTACTAACTCAATTTAAACAATTCTAATACTAATTAAATTATAACTAAATCTAAACTATCTTAACTTTAAGATTGTCATAATACCAAACTAAAACAACAATCTATGAATTTTAAAACATGAATAAATCAACTAAAACAAAACCACTAACTAACTGCTACACTAACAATATAATGCCATTCTTGTTTGCAATTAACATAATCTAATTCCTAACTAACATTATTAAACTGCTCATACTAACAAGTATATTTAACCATACTAACCAAAGACTATTACTTAACTACTAACCTAATTAACTTACTAATTAAACTTACAAAACAAAACATGAAATAAAGAAATGAAATTTATAACCTACACTACAACAAAGAAAAAACAAAATTTAAAACAAGAAATACTAATTATAATACTAAACTACCCCTTGCACCCTATACCTAAGACCTAACCCTACCTGCCACATAAGCCAAGTGGCCCGTCCCACCATGGCTCCCACTTCCCAAGGGGACAGTGCGTTGTCCTAGGTTTGTGATGTAGGAGCATCTTGCATTGGAAAATTAAATTATTTAAAAAAAAAAAAGAGAGAGAGAGAAAAAAAAGGGGGGGGGGGGGGGGGGGGGAAATTGTGGAGGAGAGAGAAAGTGATGAAAATAGAAGGAAAATAATTAAAAATAGAAAATAGGAAAAGTGGAGAAAAGAGGAATCTCTATTTTCAAGGTGCATGGGTGGCATAAATAGAAAATAATAAAAATAGTTGTCATTCCATTAATCAAGGTGTGTAGGTGGCATCTTAGAAGTTTGTGGAAAGTTCCTTAAATCATGCATTTAATATTTGTTGGGTGCTTAGTTGTATTTGGGTGGGAATTTAATATTTATTTAAAGGTAGTTGTATTTACCTTTTATCCCACATTGCTTGTGTTTGTAATGTCTTGGTTTAGAAGTGCCTATTTAAGCAAGGCTTATAATCATTTGTAATCAAGTTGAAGAAATGGAAGCTCTTCTAATGGGAGTTCGAGAAATAGAAGCTCTTCAAGACAAGCTCTTCAAGTAGAAGCTCTTCAGATGTAATTTCTTGTAGAAGCTCTTAGCGAGCAATCTCTCTTATATTGTAAGAATTTGGAGTTTTTCATTTGGAGAATATTCTAATGAATTTTAAGTATTAATAGAAGTTTTATGAAGCATTTTGTCATCTCTCTTGTCTCCATATTATTGCATTTTTGGTTGTGAGTTGGTACGGGTGGTGTGGCCTTATACTAACTTCATTATAACATTATTGTTGATTCTTAACTATCAACCTAAGCATTTACGCATAACACAAAAGATCCTAAATTAACCAAGCTCAATATAAAAACAAGAGACAATTTAAATGCTCCCTAATCTCATAAAGTAATTATAATCTAATTAATAAATTAGTAAGAATCTAATCTAAGCTAATGGTAGAACTATCCACGAATTAATGATACCAACTACTAATCATATTTTACATTTAAGGTGAAACTTTCAAACAATTATCAATTGACTAACGTTAATTTCTACTAACTCAATTTAAACAATTCTAATATTAATTAAATTATAACTAAATCTAAACTATCTTAACTTTAAGATTGTCATAATACCAAACTAAAACAACAATCTATGAATTTTAAAACATGAATACATCAACTAAAACAAAACCACTAACTAACTGCTACACTAACAATATAATGCCATTCTTGTTTGCAATTAACATAATCTAATTCCTAACTAACATTATTAAACTGCTCATACTAACAAGTATATTTAACCATACTAACCAAAGACTATTACTTAACTACTAACCTAATTAACTTACTAATTAAACTTACAAAACAAAACATGAAATAAAGAAATGAAATTTATAACCTACACTACAACAAAGAAAAAACAAAATTTAAAACAAGAAATACTAATTATAATACTAAACTACCCCTTGCACCCTATACCTAAGACCTAACCCTACCTTCCACATAAGCCAAGTGGCCCGCCCCACCATGGCTCCCACTTCCCAAGGGGACAGTGCGCTGTCCTAGGTTTGCCTAAGCGCAGGCCTGTCTCCCTTGCGTGAGAGATGGGCATGCCATGTCAAATGCATAGGACAGAGAGAGTTTAGTAAGAAAATAATGTTTTTTTGAAACAAACTTCCTTTATTATTTCCCCCCATTAAGATGTGACATTCATACTTTGTTGCAGGGTGGGGGTTGGAGGGTATAATTGTTGAGTATTAACATTCTCCCTGCTCCCCTTGCGTGCCTTACAAACTAGAACAGGGGTGAGCGCTTAGGATGAAGTGGGTGGGTAAAATTTGGCAACTTTAATATAGTTTTAAACAAGCCTTCTTCCTCCCCCTCACACGCAGCCCAAGAAAGATGTAGTCATAAGGAGAGTAGAATGACTAGATAGGTTATCTTTAGAGTAGTTATTACTTAAAGTTTTAGAGTTGAGTTAGGATATATGTCATATCCAATTTAATTAAGGTTTGAAATTTAAGTTATTGTATTAGTAAAAAAAAAGAACAATAATTAATAAGGAGTATCCATGAGAATATTCTCTGTGACAAGGGAGTGGAAAATAAAAACTTTCCCATACATTTTCCAGAGAGGGTTTATTTGATCTGGAGATGCATATTTTAGATTGTGAGTCCAATTGACTAAGTGATGACATAGATTTTTTGATATATATTTATCTTTATCTCAATAGTGCATTCTAATCTAATGACAACACGGATTGCTATAACAAGTATCATGCTCCAAGGTTATGTAAAGGGGTATGTTTGTGTCTTACATCTTATAATTTATGATTTATTTGTTCATTATACCACAAGGTGAATCTTCCTTTCTTTCTGAATTTAAGGAATACATGATCTCTAGATCAATTTTTTATATTCACAATGAAACTTAGCAATGAAGGAGTTAACTTTGTGAATTGCAAAGTAGGATTTCTAATCCCTCTAAATGCTTAACCATATAATTGGACTTTCAACATATCAATTTGCATTTTAATAACATAATTGGAAACTTGGAGATTTATAATTTAGTGTCATCTTCTATCAATCTATTTCCTCACAACATATGCAAAATTTGAAATCATATCAGATCAATACAAGGAGGTATTCATGATCAATTTCTTTCTCTATTATTCATCTTGGTTCAAGGCTCCATCGAGAAAGAACTAGTAAGAAAACTCGATGTCTTTGCCACTACATCAAAGTCAATTACAACTTACATAATATTACAAATTCCTTGATTTTTCTTCAAGGCTTGCACAAGAGAGCTTTTATCAAATGTCTTCATTGCATCAAGGAAAAACATGAAAGAGACAAGAACCAACATGGAGATAACAACACAAGGAGATAAGCAAATTGAACATGCATTCCCACCCAGTTGCACAATAGGTCCAACAATGAACCAATATAGGGGAAAGGTGGATTTTCTTAATAGGAGAAGTCAATCACCATACCTTCACTTAGCCCTTTCGAGGCTAAAACTTCAAGAACTTCAATTCTTTCACAAGGCCCTTTCGAGGCTATATCCACAAGGATTTTCATTCTTTTCCACATTCAAGAATTCCCAATAACAACAAGGTATGGGATGACAAGTAGAGGCCCATACACCCTACCCTTTCTCCCTTCTCTCTCCATGAGAGGAGACTCTACACTATTGAGGTCCAACTAATGCCCTTTCCCCAAGCATGACCACTTCTTCCCTATCCAAGGGTGAGTGTTGCCAAAAAATCTCCATGAAAACCTCTCAAAAACAATCAACACACCAAGAAGGCATATGAATAACATCAAAAGAAACAAGACAAAATCCCTCCCAAATCCATCCCCAACACACAAACAAGAAACACATATCTACAGAATGTCTCCAACATGATTCAAGCAAGATTTAAAATATGAACACACATAAAGAACCATTCATGGAGTGAAGAACTCCTACCTTCATAAAAGAGTTATGGCAATGGTGGTTTGAGAAGAGCTTCCCTTTCTTCCTTCAATCTTCAAGACTTGCTCCAAAACTAGAGGATTGGGTGACAAAAACTAAACTCCCCCAAAAATGCCTCTAAGTATGGTCCTTAACTCCACTAAGCTTCAAGTAACTCAAGATGGAGGTTTGGTTTCACTAACCCAAGTAAAGAGCAACCCATTTTTGAAATCAACCTATAATAGGGTTTTTAAGAGACCCTAAGAGTCAACCTAGGAGGCTAAAGGGTTGGAAAGTACCCCCACCCATACCCTTACCCATAGGGGTACTTAAATAAAATATTTATAAGCCTTTAAAGACTTATTAGGAACAATTAAAAGTTAAAAGAATAGTAAGATCAAATTATAACCTTTAAAGAATTACAATATAAGGTTAGCACAAAATTAACAAGTAGTTTAGCTCCGCTTTTCCGTTGAGTCGTCTTGGCTAATTTTCCTGCACACTCATTGCACACATCAGTAGGTCCAAAAACCATATGCATAATGTGAATTACATATTAGAGGAATTATATAAATTAAAGTATCCATTTCTTAATAATTAGTTGTTTATCTAATTCTACTCATATTTTTAACCTTTCAACTTGCATAACCAAATGTGTTAGTGTTGCATATATTTTCTTCATCGTTATACGTATTTATAAGCATTAAATGACAAAACCAAATAACTGAAGTAAGCATCACACGTCATAAATATAGCTTAACAATGTTCAATGTATCCATTAATGTTCTGACATAACAAAGCATGAGCATCAAAATAATAATGTATCCTCGGTGCTAGGATGGGTCGGGGTGAGGTATCACACAAGACATGTAAAGATTGATGGCTAACACAATTTTAGCATCAAAGATTGATGGCTCAGGATATATTTTCGGTCGAATTTGGCTACCTTCAATTTTGTTTCAAAATTTCCCCTAAAAAGAAGTCTTCATAAATAAGCAATAACTATTAGAGTTAATCTTGAATTATACTGTAATGTCATACGTTTATAGTTTCATGAATAATTATAATAGTAGTTGTCCACTGTATAATGTACATTAGAATTAATATCAAACACATGCTCGAGTAATTTGCTTGTGTACATACAATAATGTTTAGTTTTCATTATTCAAACTTGGATTTATGTTGTATGTAGAAGTTACCAATCTAAGGACCAAGATTCAATAAGCCTAAATTGTTTACTTTTTAGCAGCTAGGTAACTTGAAAAGTTAAAATTTACAAATATAATTTAGGGTTTAAATGTTATTTGTGTCTGTAAATTGTAACTTGTGTTAGTGTATAGTTCTGTAAATTTTTCAACAATGACAAAAACATACAAAAGGAGTGGTATTGGTAGTGAAATTGAAACCAAAAAGAAAATACATAGGACCCAGAAACTAGTTTTTGACATGCACATGTACAAACTTGTTAAAATGCTAGGTTTTACTGATGAATTTCATATTTTGGACCTTGTTATCTATGGGAGTATTAAAGAAATCAGGTATACAATTGAAGATAAGTGGAATGATGCTCAAAAAATATCAAAATATATTAAATCAAACACCATGATAGGGACCACTGTAAACAAAGTTGCAATGTGGACTGGTGGAATTGCCCACTTGGGGTTCCCTCAAGTATTCCCTTGTCAAGAATTTGTAATAGTTTGTGTTGAAAACTATGATGAAATCAAAAAGGCAATTGTGAATCAAAACACACAAGAGGTAATTTTGTATATCATGCAAAGTGAATTTTGTAGACTATTGGACCTAAGGTTTGAAGAACAAAACCCAACCCACATTGACTTGGAAAAATTGGCAGAAACATATGAGAAGTTAGGTTCAGATAAAAAATATTTTTTTTATCAGAGGGTTAGCAGACAAATTCAATCTGCCTCATGATCATAAACTTCCTTACAAATTGGATATTTTTTGCAGTGGGTCAAGAGACTATATCTCAGCTATCAATGTGTTTAGGTTTGGAGAGTAACAAGAAAGTAGGTGCCAACATTTTGGAAATGATTTTCAATATTCATTGTCTAAAATAGCCCATAAGATATAATTATATTGGGCACATTGTACATCACATGAACAAATAATTGTTAATGATTAAAAGAGGGGCAGACCCACTATATTGTTGTCGAACTCTTTTAGGATAGTTTTATGTTGATGATTATTAGTGACATTATTTTGAGATGATCAAATATTTTTTTAAATTTAGTTTATTTTATGATGAGATCATTTGGTACTCTATATTTCATGTATGTGTGATGATTATTCAAGTGATTTCAATTATTGATGATGATTAGTTAGATGGTTTATTATTAGATGTGTTTTCTTATGGATACTTACCCCATACTTGCATGTGTATGGTGTGCATGTTTGTTTTCTTTATGTATGACATTTCTGATGTGGTTAAGGAAGGGAGAAGTAGTCACCTGCTAGTCAGGATCTACACGATTCACCACTTCCTGCCATTGCTTGTTTAGCTTAGATTATTGTGTATATACATGTGTGGATTTTATGTAGGTTATAGGTATCGAGTATCGACTTCCCTGAATTGTTAGGATGAGCGTACCCTATCGCATTATCTCAATGGTAAGAGAGGGGAGATAAATTCTCAAGTTCAAATCCCAACCCTTTAAGCCATTCGTCCTAATTGAAAACTAGGCCAAGTGTCTAAGTCGAGTACCCTCTAAATGTGTCGGATGACATAATTCGTGATATTAACCCTTGGTTTTATTTTGTATGTGTTTTGCTAAGATGGGGTTTTTTGTATTTTACTTTGTGAGTCTTTGGTGTATTTTCTATTAATTAAGTCTAATTAAAAGATTTAATTAATGATTTAATTTAATGGAAAATTAATATTTTTATTTAATTAATTAATTAGGAAAATAATTAAATAAAAAGAATTAAAATTGAAGATAAAAGTTATAAGTTTAAATTTGGAACGTGATAATATTAATTTAATTTAATAATAATATATTTAGAGTTCATTTTTAAATAAATGCTAAATAATATTATTATATATTTTATCAATTAAGTTTCAAAAATAAATTTAAAAAGAAATTAATTTATTAAAAATTTCATGATAAGTGCATGAGATTTAAAATTAATAAATTAATTTAAAAAATAAATAAAAATAAAGTGAATATAAAATAAATTAATGTGCATTATTTTAATACTTATTCACATAGGAGTATGTGAACTCTTGTAAGTTGTCATGTTGACAACACAGGAGTTTGCACTCTAATTATGTACATGTTGTCTACACTTAGGAGTTAGCATATTATTTGAGCACATGATGTCTAGAACATTCTAGACATTTCATCATGTTTATCTTCTTATCATGGAAGTTATGTGCTTAGTTGTCATGCTTATATCCTAGTTCTTCTAGACACATTCTAGATGCATCTTAGAGGCCTTTATATATAGGCTCTTCTAGTATGTATGGACATCCTCATATGCTTCTACAAGCACTCCTAGTCACTTGGGGGGGTTCGGTTCTTGGAGCAATTGTGAATGTTGGAGAAGGAAGGAATTTTTGGAAAGGAGAAGGTTCTAAGAGGAGGAGCTTCTCTACAATTTTCTAAGGTGCAGCGAATTAGCATCAATGTCCAAGTAGGGACTCGTGATTATTTTTGCATATTTTATTACACTCTTTCTCTTCCTATCTTCATCGTGTCTGTTATGTGTGTCTAAGTAATTCTCTATGAATGAATCTTCAATTTTGTAATTTGGAAATGCATATTGTTTCATCCAGTTATGGAAATTTTAAAAAATATCATTGCAACCTTCCCTTAGTAGAATCAAAATTTGAAAATTGATTTGGGTTTGGGTTCGAATTAAAATAGAATCTTATTATTATGCATTAGTTTTATATGATTAACTTATCTAATTTAATTTAATTTAATTAAGATTCGTTAATAGTAGAAGAAGTGTAATTAATTATTAGTCAATTTAAGTAAATGGACATTTAAATGAGGGCAAATTAAAAGAAAAGAGATATTAATAAGTGTTTAGTGGAAATTTTGCTATATATATATATATATATATATATATATATATAAAATTTGAGAAGGATTATTGTTTTGGTTACATTATATGTGTGTCTGTGTGTGTGCATTTTAAAATATATATATATATATATATATATATATATATATATATATATATGTATATGTATGTACATATATACATACATATATATGTACATACATATACATATATATGTATGTATATATATCTATATATGTATGTATATATATATACATACATATATATATATATGTATATATATATATGTATATATATATGTATAGATATATATATATATATATATGTATGTATGTACATATATATGTATGTATATATATATATACATATATATGTATATATATATATGTATATGTATGTACATATATATGTATGTATATATATATGTATATATATATATATATTTATATGTATATATATATATATATGTATATATATATATGTACATATGTATATATATATGTATATATATATAAATATGTATATAATATCTTAGAAGGGAAATCATTTTTTAAAGTTTATAAATTGTACTTGGGGTGGGCGGGGTTTATACCCACCACAACCCCACTCACATAACTCCCGATGGCCTGCATGAATATCTACTCTGTGATTACACAGTATACCTGCCCACTACCTTATTTCTAGCATGACCCGTACTGCAATAATGGCAATCCTACGAATTGGCATCTATTAAATGGGTCGCATGGCTTATTAAGCCAACGACATTATTATATGTTGCAGCGATATTACAATCGCTTTCAAAGGTTGTTTATATTATATTTTTTAAATATTAATAAAGTTTTTTTTTAATAATAGGTATTAATTATTAATATATATATATATATATATATAAATATTAATTGTTTGTTATTTAATATATATTAATGTTATTATTATATCAACAATGCTAAAAAAAAAAGTATTAATAATAATTTTTCAATTATTATTATAAGAGGAGAGATATTAATATAGTTTTATATTTAGAATTTAATAATTAACTTAATTAAATTTAGTTTAATTAAGGTTAATTATTAGAGTATGTTATAAATTGAAGTTTTTAAATTATACAATTATTGCTATCGATAATATTGGGTTCATTAGAATTGCTAATTGATTATTGGAAAATCAATGGGTAATTTATTTTATTGGAGATTGAATTAATTGGGAAGTGTTTAATGGAAATGAACTCATTTTATAATGATAATGTTTAGTAATAAAGTCAGAATTAAATCACTGAGAGATTATTAATTATAATGATTTAAGTGATTCAAACATTTACCCTTAGTTGATTTTAGAAAAGATGATTTCAAGATATTATGGGGGTTAAACTTTAATTGATTCAACTATTTAAATGGGATAACTACAGGGTAGAAGAGAGTCTTCTTGCTTGATAATAATCATTGAGTTATTAGTTAATTAATTAATTTAATTAATTGTAAATTTAATTAAATTTAATTAAGTTATGAAATGGAGTTTAAATTGATTTTAAGGAAATTGTAAACTAATTATTTGAAAATTGATAATTATTATTCTAATGTTTTGAATAAAGTGAACGATTTTATCTAAATGTCAATGGGAACTAGTTCAATGATTTAAATAAGTAAATTATCTTTTGATTATTTTAGAATTTTTTTTAAAAATAATGGAGGGATTATTCTATGTTTTATTCAAAAGGGAATAAATGGGTTGATTTGTGGATTAAACGAAGAATCTTGTGCATTTGAAATATACTTGAAACAAAAACTAAAACCTCATATTTGGCTTAACCATGTGATTATGAAAGCAAACTAAAATATGTTTTTGTATATTGTTCTTTATGCCATCCATGTTTGGGTGGTCCTAGAGTGTTGACCAGTTAGGACGTCTACTAGAGGCTTGGGAGTTATGTGAATGTGATGGCATGTTGATTTCGATCTTTTTAAAACCCAACCATGGTAATGTGATGGTATGCTCTATGAGATGTTTATATTTACTTATTGTTATTGCTTTCCAGTCTTTTTGTGTGAAGCTGAGGTGTATGTATTTGAGATACCATTTTTGAGTCATCGATTAGTTGTATTTGGATTACTTTCCAGTCACCTTGATGGGACTGAAGTGTTTATTTGATCTTGATGATGTCATGTTGTGACATGTTTGACTTGACGACTTTGGAGTCTTCGATCAGTATTACTTTCAGATACTTTCCAATTGCTCATTGAGAACTGATGAATATTATCATTATTATAGGATGCTTTTTGGTTGCTCATGGAGAACTGATGTGATTATTTTGATTATCTTTATGATTCTTTTCAGTCACTTGTATAGGACTGAGCTAATTTTTTTATTTGTGATTTCATGAGCCTAGGGTAGGTTACCTATGTGTAGTGTCAAGACGTGGCTTGCAATGGAGGATGGGGCCCTAAGTTGTTGCCAGGGTAACTCATTGTAAGTTATTTAATAAGTGAAAACATTTACACTAAATGGGGATTAAAATGAACCTAATAAGATAATTGTATGTTCTTGCCCATGCCTTGAGTGCTAGTATAGACTAGGATGGGAGTAGAGAGAATGCTTGGTTGTGACCTTGCATTCCGTAGTATGCCTCATCAGTATGAGAGGATACTAGTCGCCTCATAGGGATAACTAGGGGCCCGGGGTCTATTGAGAGACTACTAGGGTAACTCTAGTGTGATTTGTGCGATGACACTTTCCCACTTACATAGTAGGTTTCCTACATGTCATTGTTGTGCCTCAGGGAGTAGATGTCAATCTATGTGTTGGAACCTTTGAGTTAGTGTACTTTTAGGATTCCTAGACTTAGAGAGTATATGTGTTATGTGATTTGATATCCTATTTGGGACTTGAGACTATCTCCTTAGCATGGTGGGAGTGGGCCATTTAGGTTCTATGCAGTTGGATGGTAGTGCTTTTTCACTCTTGCCATTTGAGATCCATTCAAGACACTATGATTGGAACATTCTTTGTTGGCATTATCTTCATTTTGTTCATGTATCATTATGATGGATGTTAATTACTGGTATGTTTATTTATATTTATGATTAGCATGTGATAGATGATGTTATCTACTTTATGGGATCATCTTAAACTTTATTCTTCCATGTTATATTTCTTTATGGATGTGATGTAGCATGTTTTTTAGGAGTGACATTCCTATTATGATAGTACCGATGATCTCTTCGGTGGCTTGGGATGTTACACACAAAGGGATGGCTAGGGCCCATGATGGTCTAATGATGCTATTGATGGTTGGGAGGAACTGCACACTTAGTTAGTTGTGTTTTAGGATGGATGGTTATATTTATGACGGTTGTTATATCTTTATTGATGGATGGATGTATTATGTATGTTAATAGTTTCATTTACTATATTGCACTTGTATCATGGATTTGATGAGGATGATGTATCTTTATGTTTATATATGTATATTCTTTTAAGACTTTCATACCCTGTGACATGTACAGTTGATGATTGAACATTCCAAACTTAATTGCTAAGAGGCATTCAGAACAAATGTATATTATGGACTGTGGACCTTTAATTATTCTTTCATGTGGATGTGGTAGTTGTTAGACTTAGTATTAATTGGATTAAATGTGACTCAATGTCTTGAGATCCTTAAGGAATGTAACCTGTTATGTATGCTTTTAGATGAATGTATGTTATTGCTTTCGCTACTAGGTGTTCAATGTGAATGGTTTATCTTTCATGTTTTAGAAAAAAAAATTTTTTGGCAAACTTAGTAAAAATCTAGGTTAATTCTTTTGGATCCCTTGGTGGGGTGTTACAAAAGATGTTTAGATACATGACCTACTTGTGCTATCTTCTATTATAAAAGCATCGTCAAATTTTTGAAACAAACAAGCTTCAACTTAATTTTTGTAAACCAATATTTGAATGGAAAAATATGATTAGGATGGGTGATCCCCAAGGGAACTACAACCACTTTATAGACTTCTTTTTGACACCACTTTATCATAAAATTACAAGCACTTAAATGCCTAGATTGCATGTGTCATGTAAATGATGAATTCAATTGGCTGACTGGTACATTATGGAACAGTACACTATATTAAGATTTTATGATTTAGTTGTAGAACCCGACAAACTCCCTACACATGTGATAGAGAGGATATTTGCATTGGAATATGTATGGTAGATGGAAAGCATAGATATATTATTTCATGGTTAGCACAAGAAAATCATTTTTCCTTCCTTGCTTGTCAGATGTAAAGGGTTCACTTTTGAGATGTGGTACAAGAATTTTTTGCAGTCTTTAAATTTGATGTTGCTAGGCACTGGTAGTATGACCCACTAAATATAATTAGTACAAAGCTTGTATATAATGGGAACTCCACAAGCAAATTTCAACATGAGAGTGTGTCATTAATCAAAGGTTTAAAAATATGGACAAATGGGAAGAGGTCAAAATAGAGATGGAAACATGCTCTAGTGAAAAAATATTTCAATACATGAATTTTCAGCAAAAATTAAATAATTGCACAAATAGAAAGAAAAAGAATAGCCCATGACATCCTACAATTTCTACTAGAAAGTGAATCATTCCAATAAAAAACATCTTCTAGATGTCATAAATCATGATAGTATAGTTGCAAAGTGGTGTCGGCTAAAAATTAATGCATTTTGGGAGATGGGGAAGAATCTTTACAAACCAAAGACCTCTATAGATTCTAAAGATTTTCTTGAGGATGAAAAATTTAGCAAATTATGGGATACTGAGCATCTAGATGCAATAGCAGCACAATGTGATGTAGCTAATGAAGGCAATGAGTATGAGGTCTGTAAGGATCCTTCATTCATAGCCATAGGCACTACCACTGGTCCACTGAATCCACTGCTCCAAGTAGTACTACATTTGATTCAACAACAACTGAACAATATTTTATACCTAATCAACAAACAAGGGAAAAATATGGCATAGGGGCAATTATGATAGAAAAATGGGTTATCCAAGTGATGGTGGGCTAGGAATAATAGGTCAAGGAAACTGGTATCCACTCCCAGTACCAGATGTATCAAAATGTGGTCATAAACCAAACATTGGAGATGAATCATATGACCCATCTAGGTCAAAAATAGGTGAAACCAAGCAATTGTTCATAAAAGGTGGATATATAACCTCCCAAGTTGTTTCCTTTAGAAGAGGTATGGTGCAATTGAAATTTGACAAGATCCCTACCCCTATCGTTAAAGGTCATTATGAAAAAAAGAAAAAGGTTTTAGATATTGACACTAATAAAATGTCAATCTCAACTCCCTCAACACAAAACCTTTAGAACAAACCAAAAAACTCCACTTGTTAGTGGCAGTGGGGTAGGATTAGGAAGGGGTGATTGTTGGAATTATAGATGGAGTAATTAAGGGGGCGGGGGAGATGAATTAGTTACCACAAAACCAAATCCATAGATCCCTTAGATGTCTTAAATAACTAGTTACTATTGTCACTCAATAGCTACATAGAAAAATGTTGTAACTCGATAGATTAACTTGTTACTAATCTTTAAGCATTCACAACTATTAACATGCATGCAAAAGTAAACAACATGAACACAAGAGACACCAGATTTAACGTGGAAACCCAATATGGAAAAAACCACCAAGTAAGTAGCTACCAATTTTCACTCTTCTGAAGTGAGCCCTGTTAGGAGCCAACCTTGGTAAAGGTTAAAAAACACACTATTAGGTGTGACCCTGTTAGAGGATTTAATCACCCTACTAGGAGTGGCCTTGCTAGAGGACTTTAGAACAATTCAGTAGAACTATCCACCTTGTTAGAGGATTTACAAAATGGCTATTAAACCAACTCTGTTAAGAGATTTAGGAATTATTGTTACAATGGTGAAAAAGTAACAATAAGTGATCTGAATGAGATGCAACAAAACTTTGCTAATACAGATCTCTACTTTGCTTCAATGGATCCTCGCTGATCGAATGACTTCTCCTCAAGGATATCTAATCCTTCCTCAAAATTTGCCTCTTCACACAATCAACTCATTGCATACTTGTTCCTTGCAATTAGAATCCACAACTTGACCTTTTATTTATACATTACAATTTGTCAATTCGGCTCATTTACAAGTTACATTTACTAATAAACCATATATCAATCAGCTACAAATATTACATTAAAAAAATAAACTTTATTTCCCAAAATAATGAAATCCTTCATTGGTCGACCTTGCTTGGAAAACACTGCTCCAAAAAAGAATTTCCAATGTTAACCAAGTGAAGCTCAGTAAACACTACAAACTCTACAAAATCCTTTGGAGACCAAGTGAACTCAGTAAGAACTAACTTTCCTTTGTTGACCTTGCTAGCTCGGTAGAAACTAATTTCTACCACATAAGCCTTTAGTGCCTGAGTGAGCTCAGTAGAAACTATCTTCACAGTGTAACCTCTAGAAATGCTTAGTAGACTCTATAATATACTTTGCTAACCTTCTGAGCTCAGTAGACTCTGCCTTTTTCTTTGCTAACCAACTAAGCTCGGTAGACTCTGGCTGATAACTGATATGACATTTGTGTAACATCAAAGACAACACACAATTGAATAATTGTATCCAACAATCTCCCTCTTTGGCATTGATGGCAACACAACATGTATAGTAGAATGAAATTTGAAAACAAGTCTTTTCTGATAGAATGCTTCTCCCTCTTATATTTCATTCCACAAACTCCTCAAATATAGTAATCTCCCTCTGTGAAGGAATTACATAGCTTCTATACAAACATCAAACTTTTCATAAAAAGATTCAAATTTTAGAAAGATATGATAGTATACTCCCCCTCTTTGACAACACATGCCAAAGACAACACAAACCAAATGAATAGAAATGTACCTTATGTACTGATCCATATGCAATATTTTCATGATTATTCTACATCAACTAAAAAGATCTTCAATTTGATACCTGTTGATGCATCACTAAAACTTCATTTTAGTGAGCTTCAAATAGGGGAATGACCCCTAACTTACCTCTTAGATACAAAAATGCATCCTTACATAAAGGCTTTGTGAATATGTCTGCAATTTGTTCTTTGTATAGACATATTCTAATCTGATCTCCTTATCTTGCACCAATTCTCTAACAAAGTGATACTTAATTACAATGTGCTTAATTTTTGAATGCATCATTGGATTTTTGGGTATGTTAATTGCACTTGTATTGTCACAAAACATAACAATAGGTTCTTTGATTTCTTGCTTCATGCCTTCCACTAATTGTTTGAACCAAACAATATTAAAATAGTTTACTGCTATTGCAATATAATCTGCTTCTATTGTGGATTGGGATGTACAATTTTTCTTTTTACTTGTCCAAGAAGCCAGCATCTTTCCAAAAAAGAAAGCTCCTCCACTTGTACTTTTTCTGTCATCAATATTTCCTACCTAATCTGCATTAGTAAACGCTTTCAAATCTAGATTACCTCCAAATGTGTACAATAATCCATAATCTTCAATTCTTTTCAAATATCTCATGATTCTTTTGATTGCCATCATGTGATTTTTTTTTGGTTTTGCTAAAAATCTTGCTACAATACCAACATTTTACTGCTCCTGCAATATACTCTGCTTCTATTGTGGATTGGGATATACAATTTTTCTTTTTACTTGTCCAAGAAGCCAACATCTTTCCAAGAAAGAAAGCTCCTCCACTTGTACTTTTTCTATCATCAACATTTCCTGCCCAATTTGCATCAGTAAACACTTTCAAATCTAGATTACCTCCAAATGTGTACCATAATCCATAATCTTCAATTCCTTTTAAATATCTCATGATTCTTTTGATTGCCATTATGTGATTTTATTTTGGTTTTGCTGAAAATCTTGCTGCAATACCTACTACAAGGGCAATATCTGGTCTTGTATGCACAACATAATGCAACTCTCCAATCATAGATCTATACAAGGTCTGATCTAGCTCCTTTGATTCATCATCCTTGGTAAGTTTCAATCCAATACACATAGAAGTCCCAACTAGTTTGCAATCTTCCATACCAAACTTTTTCAGTATCTCCTTGATGTATTTAGATTGAGTGATGTAGATCCCATTCTTACTCTGCTAAATTTGAAGACCAACAAAGAATTTGATCTCACCAAATATTGACATTTCAAATTTCTTGTTCATTTTCTCTAAAAATTCTTTGCAAAGGTCATCATTTCCTATGAACAAAGTATCATCTACAAATATTTCTACCAAGACAATCTTATTATCTAGTCCTTTCTTGATATACAAGCTATTTTTATCATTAGTTCTTTGAAAACCAATTTGAATAAGATAGTTATGTAGTCTTTCATACCATGCTAGGCTTGTTTCAAACCATATAATGCTTTGTGTAATTTACAAACCATGTCCTTCTTGTCTGGATCAACAAAACCTTCAAGTTGCTCAATGTACACCTCCTCATCCAATATACCATTGAGGAATATTGACTTGACATCCATCTGATAAATCTTAAATCCTTTGTATGTAGTGTATACAAGTAGGGTCCCAACACCTTCCAATCTTGCAACAAGAGAAAAAGTCTCCCAATAGTCTATACCTTCTTCTTGAGAGTATCCTTTGTATACTAGTCTAGCTTTGTTCCTTGATACCTTACCATCTTCATTCAGCTTATTTTTGAATACCCACTTCATTTCAATCACATTTTTGTCTTTAGGCCTAGGTACAAGAGTCCATGTTTTTTTTTCTCTATCCGCTCTATCTCTTCATTCATAGCCTCAATCAAACTTTCATTTTCTAATGCATCTTTGATACTTCTAGGTTCAAAATCAACAAGTAAACAAGTACCTTTCAACTTACCTTTTTCCATAGTTCCTTCAGATTTATCTCCAATGATCTGATTTGGTGCATGATGTCTTCTAACATACTTAGCTAATATTGGTTCCTTTCCTTTTGAACACTTTACATTATCATCCTCTTACACTTCAACTTCAAGTTCTGGCTCTTCTGTCTGCTACTCAGGTCCTTCAGACTCAGTAGGCATTGACTCGATAGCATCAAAATGTGACTCAATTTCTTTCAACTCAATTTGAACTTCTTGCAACTCGGTTACTAAAGACTCAAGAGTAGAAGATTCTTGATTGACATGTGTATCTGGAACTATATCAAGTTCAATGAAAACAAATCTCATGTAGTCTTCTAGTTCCCTTTTTCTTTCTTCTTCAATTCTTTCTGCAAACTCATCAACTTTCACATGTGCACTTTCTATGACTTTGTGAGTAGACAAATTCAAACATCTATATGCTTTACTCTTGCAAGAGTATCCCAAAAATATTCCTTCATCACCCTTCACATCAAATTTACCTTTTCTAAATTCTTTCAAAATGTAACATTTGCTTCCAAATACTTTTAGGTAACTTACATTAGGTTTATAGCCATACCATAACTCATAAGGGGTTTTGAATGAGTCATTTTTTAGTTGTACTTGGTTCAAGGTATGAACTGTAGTGCTGATAGCTTCCTTCCAATATTTGATAGAAATGCTCTTTTTAATCATTAGGGTTCTTGTACAGTCCATGATAGATTTGTTCCTTCTTTTAGCTATTCCATTTTGCTTGAGAATTCCAGGGGTTGATACTTGTCTTTTGATTCCCCTTTCAATGCAAAAGCTATTGAATTCAGAGGAGATGAATTCACCACCTTTTTTTGACATCAAACATTTTAGTCTTTTTCCTATTTCCTTCTCGACTCTAGCCAAATACCATTTGAACTTCTCAAATGCTTCTGATTTCTCTCTCAAGTACATGATAGACATCATTCTTGAATAATCATCAACAAAAAGAATGAAGAACTTTTCACCAGTATAGCTTTAAATTCCAACAGGTCCACACAACTTAGTATGCACAATTTCTAAAACTTGTTTAGACTAATAGTTCTTACTTTTAAAGCTAGTCTTTCTCATCTTGCCAATTTGACAATTCTTGCATAGACCAATCTCAGGTTTTTTTTATGTTAGGAATGTCTCTTACTTTTTTGAATTTACTTATTTTTACCAAGTTATCAAAGTTCATATGACACAACCTTCTATACCATAACCAACTTTCTTCAACTTGAGCAATAAAGCATGAACATTCACCAAGTTCAAGATGGAACAAGTTTCCTTTTGTTTGAGTGCCTAATCCAATCAGCTTTCTTTTTTCATCCAATAGTCTTTCTTTTCCATGCATGAATTCCACTTTGAATCTATTATTGAGTAGCTATGCCCCACTCAACAGATTGTGTTTTAGTCCTTCTACCCAATATGCATTATCACATACAAGCTCTTTGGTTAGTGAGATTCTTCCTCTTCCTTTTATGCAACAAGGTTCATTATTACCAAACCTCACACTACCACCATCATAGCCTTCAAAATGTTCAAACTTAGTTTTATCACCAATCATATGACGAGAATTACCACTATCTATGATCCATGTATCATTTTTGCTCACATGAGAAATAAGTACCATTTCCTCATCATTATCAGACTCATCTTTCACAACAATGTAAATAATTTCATCTTCTTCTTCATCATCAGAATCATTAGAATTCTTAGCCATAAAACATGTTTGCTTACCTCTGTCTTTGAATGATTTGAAGTCTTTCTTGCCATTGCACTTGTGACCTTTCTTCTCATCCTTGTTCTACTTATTTGGTCACCTAGCAATAATATATCCAATTTCTTCATAAGAAAAATAGATTAGAGGAACCTTACCTTTATATTTCCCTTTGCCTCTTGAATATTTACTTGCTAGCAAAGCTTCAACCACCTCAAGATCATTGTCTAAACTCTGTTCTGATTCTTCTTCAATTTTTGATTGAGAATCCTTTATCTTCTTGCCTTTCTCCTTGAGTGAAAGCTTTGCTTCAAATGTTAATTCAATGTTCTTGGTAGCTGGAACATAGCTATCATAGTTTTCTAGCTCAAATGTCGTCAATCTTTCAACTATGGCCTCTAGATTTATCTTATGATTTGCTTCACATCTTCTTTCTTGAATTGTAGAAACTCTAATTGCATAAATGAGAAGTAATGTTCTAAGAACTTTACTTATAACTATTTCCTGCTTGATATCTCCTCTAGATGCTTTGATTGCACTAACACTTGCTTTGACTCTTTCAACATATTTTGCAATGTTTTCATCCTCTCTCATCCTCATCTAATCAAATTGGCCTCTCAAACTTTTTTCTTTGGCTCTTATCACATTATCATCACCTCCATAGATATCTTTCAGCTCGTTCCACATTTCAAAGCCAATTTTGCAGTCCTTGATATCATCAAATTCTTCATAGCTTAGGGCAGATGCAATGTCTATCATCATGGTGTTATGATTCTTCTTCTCAGCAATGTCATTTGCAGATAATGTACCAACAGGTGTTACATATGCTTCATCTAGATATTTTAGTCCTATATCTCCAATGGAAGCTAGATGGAGTCTCATGAGACCTTGCCATGCTGAAAAGTGTTCCCTATTGAGCCTTGGAATTTCCCTCTTGCAAGACATCCTAATCTTTAGCTTAGATCCTTGAAATGCTTCCTACAGGCACCAAATTCTCTGATACCAATTGTTGAAATTAAAGATGGAGTAACTAAGAGGGGGTAGTGAATTAGTTACCACAAAAACAAATCCATAGATCCCTTAGATGTCTTAAATAACTAGTTACTGCTATCACTCAGTAGCTACACAGAAAACTGTTGTACCTCGATAGATTAACTTGTTACTAATATTTAAGCATTCACAATTATTAACATGCATGCAAAAGTAAACAACATGAACATAAGAGACATGAGATTTAATGTGGAAACACAATATGGGAAAAACCACCAAGTAACTAGCTACCAATTTCCACTCTTCTGAAGTGAGCCTTGTTAGGAGCCAACCCTGTTAAAGGTTACAAAACACACTGTTAGGTGTGATCCTGTTAGAGGATTTAATCACCCTGCTAGGAGTGGCCTTGCTAGAGGACTTTAGAACAATTCAATAGAATTGTCCACCTTGTTAGAGGATTTATAAAATGGCTACTAAACCAAATCTGTTAAGAGATTTAGTAATTACTATTACAATGTTGAAAAAGTAACAATAAGTGACCTAAATGAGATGCAACTAAACTTTGCTGATATAGATCTCTAATATGCTTCAATAGATCCTTGTTGATCAAATACAACTCTACTTCTCCTCAAGGATATTTGATCCTTCTTCAAAATTAGCTTACACTTCCTCTTCACACAATCAACTCATTGCATACTTGTTCCTTGTAATTAGAATCCACAACTTGACATTTTATTTATACATTACAATTTGTCAAGTCAGCTCATTTATAAGTTACACTTACTAATAAACTATACATCAGTTGGCTACAAATATTACATTAAATAAATAAACTTTATTTTCAAAAATAATGAAATCCTTCATTTGCCAACCCTACTCGATAAACACTGCTCCAATAATGATTTCCAATGTTAACCAAGTGAAGCTTGGTAAACACTGCAAACTCTGCAAAATCTTTTGGAGACTGAGTGGACTTGATAAGAACTAACTTTCCTTCACTGACCTTGCTAGCACGATAGAAACTGATTTCTACCACAGAAGCCTTTAGTACTTGAGTGAGCTTGGTAGAAATTGTCTTCATAGTGTAACCTCCAGAAATGCTCAATAGACTCTATCATATGCTTTGCTAACCTTTTGATCTTGGTAGACTTTGTCTTTTACCTTGTTGACCAACTGAGCTTGGTAGACTTTGACTGATAACTAATATGTCATTTGTGTAACATCAAAGACAACACACAATTGAATAATTGTATCAAACAGTAATGCCCTTGGTATTGGTAATCCTCAAAGTGTAATTATTACAACCTCAAGCATTGGTGGAGACAAGTACAATGTTGCAAGTGGTCTTTCTCCTTTCAAGCATTGTATTGTATCAGTAGACCCAAACTTTGAATTCAATAATTTTGTGTCAAATTTACAAGAAACCACAAAGATGAATGGAAAAAATAATAAGGCATTAAAGAAGGATGTACTTGAGGTGGTTTATTCTCAATAACCTACATTGAGTAGAATATTTCCAACATATAACACCAATAAAGAAACAATGGAGTTTATGATTGTCTGTCCCTCACAGCTAGATAATAATCCACCAAAGAGTGTGATAAATCTATCAGGTTTTTATGTTAGCACACTATCTATGGATTTCTCCAAAGTACAAAATGTGGACAAAGTCAATGTAGGAAAAAATACCGACTATGTGATCTACAATTCACTATTCAAGGTGGAGGGAGAGAAAAAAGGGCCGGAGAAAGCAATTGAAAAGTTAAAAGTACACCTAGAAAATGCAAAGGCAAAGGAGAAAGAAGAAGATAGAAGGTGCAAAGAAATAGAGAAAAAAATTACAAGTGCTTCCTCTCAAGGACCAAGTGTACAACCTCAGCCAGAAAATATGGAGATAGAAATGAAAATTCTAAAGGAACAATTGGAAGAAAGAAATAAAAAGCTATCTAAGTAAATGTAGCGAGAGAAGAAAAACTCAAGATGTTGAAGGATCAGTTAGAATAGAGAAATAAGAAACTTAGTGATACTTTGAACCATGTTAATATGGAAGCTAATGAAAAACTCAAAAGAACTTTGGGAACAATTGCAAGCAACAAATTAAAAACTTAAGGATGAAAGAGCATCTATAGAAGATATTTTCAAAAATTTGGAGTGTAGTGTGCATACAATTAGTAACATAAATAAGGAATTGGACAATGAGAAGGAAGAAGAAAAATAGTGGGAAGAGAAAGCAAAGGAAATAATGAAACAAAGTGAAAATCAGTTGTCACAAATAGTACAGAAGGCTAATAAAACAATCAAAACCTTGGAGAACAACTTCTTTGACTCAAATGAAAAAATAAAACATTCTGTCAAGATAATTAAAGAAAAAATGTGGGGGGAAATTATGGCAAATACTGATAGGTTGTGTGATTGGTTTGAATTGTATCAAATTTTTTGAGTTGTTTGTAGCAGTATCAAAAAGCAACTTGAGATAGATTATACACATAATCAACACACATAGTTATAGGTATTTGGCTAGCCAAGGAGTTCATGACTGCATTAGTGCATTAGTAAAGACATCGGCTATCATTCAAAAATGCTAGAGTATAATGGAAGGAGAGGAATATTTGAATTCAATTGGGAGAAAAATCACCAAGATGGATGATAGAGAAAAAATAATGATGATAAGTCTTGGTTTGCCTACTCCTTTCTCTAATAATTCATCAATGAAATTCATTGGCAAAGAAGCTTACCAAAAAGAGTTGGAGGCCAAAAGGATGTCTGAAGTAGTCAGGTAACCTCAATATTCAACTCCTAAAGGCATTTTGAATTGCAACAAACCAATGGTGAATCTGAATGCACTATTGGATGTAACATTCCTTTCAATTAAATATTCCAAATATGAAAGTCTGATGAAGTTAAAGGTCATCTACTATAACATAACAAATGTTAAAACACCAAACAAAGAAGACTTCAACATCCTAGAAAAGCTGACCGAATATTTAGTCATATCATAAGACATCCATCAGACATCATAGTATGTATAATGTGACACTTGGAAAGTCATTTTAATCATCTTTGTAGTGTTTACTTTATTTCTATTTGCAATTGTTTAATATGATTTTAAAGTTTTAATTTTATTTCTTGAATAGGATTAATGTAGAAGAATTATAATGCTATTTTTCTTACCAGAACTATCAAATGCAAAGGTGAAAATTGTTTCTAATACTAAATTTGATGCTAGTCTAAGAGTCTACTTGACTCTTCCCATGAGGAAAAATGAATTGCAGCTATTGTTGTTATATTATTTCTATATTTGTATATAAGGGAATTCAAGGTCATTTGCTAAATGGCATAGTTGTAAATTTAGTACTTTTAAATCATAATTATGAAATTGGGCATTCAAATTTAACTTTTGCAAATTAAATTAATTAAATTTTATCATTTGATTTGTTGTATTTTCACAAAAATAATCAAGGATTGTCATTGTACCATAACAACATATCATATGAGCATAATAATGCAAATAAAAAATAATAGTAATGATAAAATTTGATTGAAAATTGATTCATCAATCATGGCATCATCTAACTTAAAATGTACTTGTTTGTTTGACATTGGACATTTAAAAATTGATATAGTTCTTATTATGCATGATAGATGAGTTATGATTAGATTCAGATAATAATGCAAAATTGACACATCATATTGTAACTATTAAACTTGTCACATCATCTAATCATTTGAATCTTCCTATTCCTTGACATCAAGTTCAAATAGTCCATCATGCTCCATGTTTTCTCGAATAGGCATACCTTCATCATCCTGATAGTAATCCTTAGCTTTAACATCAATGCTACCACTACTAGCACCACTACCTAAGTTACTAATCTCATTTTTTGAAACATTGCTCAAACCTCTTCTTTGGCATTTCTTTGTCCACAATTTTAGTTCCCTTTCATAAGGAAAAGTATTGATTTCATATTTGGATGTATGCAGTCTTAGACAATTTTTCAAATTCTTGTCTCGTTTATTTCTTACCTTTGATTTTAGGAACCCCAAAGCACTGAAAACTCTCTCATCCTCCATAGACCACAATATCATGGTCAAACATAATTCAACAAGCTTGAAAAATTCTAATATTGAATCTCACAATACTTCACTTTGAGCTAGAATTGTCCAAAGTTTGGTTATTGATCCTTCTTCTTTGGGGTTCCGCATAATATCATATTGTTCCATCATTGTCCAGACAAAATGACACAATTTTTCTCTCAAATGAGATTCATTTAAAATTTCATTTATAGTCACCCAATTGATTTCTTTGCTTTTTCAAAATTGATCTATCAAAAACATTAACTTATCTTGAAAACCTTTAGCACTTCTTAAACTTCAATAATGGGGAAACACAACACACTTTGATTCAAGCAATACATGTCAAGGAAATCTTTCTCTAATTTTTGAGGAAAGATTATAAGAAATATCCTTCATAGAATTCATTAAATAGACTCAACAATCTATTCAAACACTTCCTTTGTAACAATTATTTTTTTCTACATGTGTTTCTTTCCTTTTCTCATGGATACGGGCCTTCCATAGTAGTGTAGTGGTATCTCAACACCTCATTTATTGGCACATAAGTGCCCCTTTGCATTAATCTTTAAAAATTTATTAGGATTATCCAAATCTATGATTCTCACCCACCCTAAAAGTTTTTTATCCATAGAAAATGAATTTGAATTTCTATAGAGATTATCAAGGGCTGCACATGTTACTTTATGTAGCATATTATATTATGCAATATACATATATCTTTGTTGGATCTTCTTCACTATTTTTCACATTTCCTCTAGCATGGGGAGAATGGATGCTAGTGTTAAGAGTGTCTCTACATTACTTAACCTTTCAATTTAGATCACCATATTTCTATTGACCACCTTGATCATCATGAGTTAATTCTATTGTACCAAGAAATGATGGATATTTAGAAAAAACTCAATGAGTTGGTCCATCCAAAGAGATCCATTTGGTATCATTATCCTTAAGCAGCTTTCTCCCATTAGTTAGGCCCTTAACAAACTGTTAAAATTCCCTAAATCATTTAGGACTTTGAAAAAAGTGCCTATAGATCTCTTTGATTAAAACTTAAACTCTGTATATTTGTGGAGAGTTGTTGACAATTCCAAAAGCTAGATTCATTCTGTGGGTCATGCATTGAATGCCAAGAATGTAAGATGCAAAAAAATATTTTAACTTTGTGACAAGACCATTTTTGTGGCCTTGCATTACTAAAGCTCCATTTTCTCCAATGCACACCAACTTTTGGGCAATCTTCATTTGATCTATACCCTCATATTTAATTAGGGAACTCTTTACTACTTCAAATATTTAATTAGGGAACCCTTTACTACTTCAAATATGTTTTCTTCCATTGAATTATCCTTCATTTTAACAACAATTTGAAGTCTAGGTTGGCAGACAAAATTGTGTATAGTATAGACAAGCATGCATACCCAGGAAGCATTTTCTATTGTTGTCACCTCATCTAAAGGTAATGCAATAAAATTTGACTCTTTAATCTTTGCTCTGATATCTTCCTTTTCAACCCCAACAAGACATCTTGCCCATTCCCATCTCTTGTTTACTGACCAGTGACTCCTCACATAATAAAAAAACATTTTCAAAGTTTAATAAAGTGCTCAATGATGGGTAGTCTATCATGGCATGCACTTTGCTTAAAATATAGAAGAAAACACTTAATTAAATAACTTTACCCATTTCTTGAACTTCCATTGATTTTCCAATAAGAGATTCCATGGAGTTCTTTACTTCAGTAGGCTTCATCTATATTTTCTCTTGAAATTATAAGATTTCTGTATTGTTAATATGTTGACATTCCTCCTTGGTTTTCCATCTTGTAACTAATTTTTCCACTCCATCTATGATTTTCTTCTCATAAACTTTACCCATATGCTTTTCTATGGTGCCAATTTTTAGCTGCAACCTCTTTTCCTTTTTATTTATCCTTGAGCATATTGTACATCTTCATTCTACTGGAGGCTCACCTTCTTTTTTATTATGTATAGGTTCAATGAATGGATACTTTGAGGCCCATTCTATTTGAAAATTACTGATTGAGTATCCCAATGCCAATTTCTATTGGATTTTGCACCAATTTTTGCATTGTATTTCCTTTTTCCGTTCCCTAGTTGTGCACCATCACCATCTTTGGAATTATCATCTAACTCTATTATATTATTTTGGCTACACTGGGTATTGACCTAAAGATATTGGCTACTCTAGCTATTTACCTAAATATCTTCTTCAAGTTCATGATGATCAAATATATCAGGTTCACCAACTTGTCCTATATGTGCCAATGGAACTAGTAGTGGTAGTGCTTGGGAATCTTGTAAATGCACTTTTGATGATGTTGCTTCCTAATTTTTGCTACCAAACTATGATGCCAAGGTGTGAGTGAGCTTGGCTTGGCTTTCTTGACTTCCACCACATGTGGGATTCTTACCCTTTTTCATGGTCGACATCTCCAAAAAAAAAAGTTACTATAAAATTCAAGTTATTCAAAAATTGACTATTGACTATAGTCTATCACATATATTTGTCTCATTGGTTGTATGACCTACACTTTAAAATATACATGTCCTAAGTCTCCTTGGTTATTGTAGTAGCCCTAGTTGATAACTAACCACTAACAATCTAACTTGTATCTACTACACATAAGAATGTACAAAAATTATAGAGAATGGACAAATAGGGGTATGAGTTCCTTACCTTTGGCTAAAATGTTGTTGTCACACTTGTGGCTCACCTAGAAATGATCTTGACAGTATGAGAAATTGAGACTTTGGTACTGAATACTAATTGGAATTGAGACAACCTACTAATCAATGAATATATTTATACCACTCTTTTGTGGAAAATTTTGTAGGAATATTATAAGGTGTACAAAATATTTGGCAAAGCTCTCGTAAGAAAAAACTATATTCTAGAATTTCCAAGGTAGATATGGTTTATCCATTATATGACCATGCATAATATAGATGAAAAAATTGAATTTATGTGGACATACATCTATATATTTGGGGGGTGAATGTTGTCCCTCTCCTAAAACATTTTTTAAAACTAAGGGTGAATTGAGGCTATCAAAAATTATCACCTAGGAAATCATAGGTGAATGTGCTCAATTTGTCGTGTACCAAAAATATTTTTGATTAGCTATTTCATTTCAAAACATGATTCGATGACATAAATCCTCTGGTGAGGGGTCTAGGGGTTTGAATTATATTTGGTAAATTTGGGGTGATGTGCCAACCCACATATATGTAAAAGCTTCACCAAATCAATGTCAATCACTGGGCAACAATCACCATTTTGTGAATATTCACCACTATAGTGAACCCTCCTCTTTAAATGTCTTGCACTAGGTATTTTTAATCTTTTTAAACTATATCTAGTGTCTTTTGTTTGTACCATAGGTTAGCACCCTCTTGCTGCATTTTATAATTAAAAACAATGTTATGCAATAGTTTTATTTTAGTGAAATATTTCATTTTAATAAAGTCATTTTTGAGTATATGAAGCCCAACAAGTAGGACATTTCACCTTTTCCCTCCTCATCATTTTTTAGTTGTATATATTTCTATAAATGATTATGTACATGTAATGGATGTTGTACTGGTTAAATGGTAATAACGAGATTTTCATACTTTGAGAGTGCATATAGTCATAGTTGATGAACCACTATAAATTTATTGTGTTGTGTATTTTTATATTCTTTCTTTCCCTATCTTAGATATGTTTAGTATCTACCATTTTTATTATCTCCTAAATGTAATACTTCCTATCATCTTTACATCTAATGATGCACGATTGCTACTCAAATTTATTTAGAATATCAGTATAAATGTGCACTAGACTTTCTAATAACAATAGTATGTAATAGTTTTATTTTAGTGAAATATTTTATTTTAATAAAGTCATTTTTAGATATGTGGAGCTAGATGATCATGAACTTTCACCTTCTCCCTTTTCCTTATTTGTTACTTGTATATGCTTTTATAAATTGTTGTTTACATGTTATGAATGGTGTATTGGATAAATACTAATAAAGAGATTTTCGTGTTTTGAGGGTGGATATAGCTAGATATGGTGAAAATTCAATAAATTTAATGTGTTATATATTTTTATATTCTTTCTTTCATTGTCTTAGAAATCTTTATTATTTTAATCTACTCAATTAATACTTACAATTAGTATTAGAGCATTCATAAAACCAAGGATAAAGGAAAAAATATAGCATATGGAAACACTCTTGTTTTGTCTATTAAAAAATGTTGTAGCAAATGGTTGGGTGCTCTATACCTGAGCATCATTAAATATGACTCTATACAAAGAGTTTTCAAATACATTTCAAGGTGATGATTATGATAAGGTCTTTCTTACAAATGATACATTCCTTAATATATTATTGAAAAGGCATAATTTTTTTGTTAAAACTATTACCAAAACAAGATTTCCAACATCCACATCAACAAGGCATTGAAAAAGAGTATATAAAATGTAAGTTGAAAAATACATTTATAGACATCAATTTCAAGTCCACATATATTAAATTGAAAGGAAAAATATTATTTCATGATGAACAAGTGTTTGCCTCTATCACATGTGAAATTTCTCTAAAGAAAATATATGAAGATGTTGATGTATACTCTACTATAAAAATTGATGAAATAGAAACATAACCATTTAGAGTTGTATTGTGCACCTAATAGCCACTTGGAAGCAATACATTTGGTAGCAAATGAGATTAAGAAATCCAAAATATTTGAAAAATATAATAATTGATAACATCATAAATGTTAATGCCATTATAGATGAGAAGAGTGGGCGGAAGGAGTATTGCCAATGTTGAAGAAAGTGGAAAAAAGTAATAAGAATCCCTCACCTATGAGTTTGATATTAATTTCATGAAAGAGAGCTTGTTGGATGACACAATGGAAAATCAGCAAGATTATAGAACACTTGGTGATGATTGTGGTCCAATGGAAAGGGAACAATAAGATCTTAGAGAAGAGTTATTCATCATGAAAATGTTATGTATTTTCATTAGTTTGTTATCACAGCCAAAAGGATAATTTGACTATGAGCAATGCCCTTTTTTTGACATTCATTCCTAGTGCTATATTGTACAAAATAGAGAAGCATATATGTGATTATAGCTCCTATATTGTAGTCTCCATGAGGAGCTACATTATGCTACATTGTACATTTATAGCATGAGATTCTAGTGCAAAGTTCAATGGCCACTCTTAAACATTATGGTGGTCTATTTTTCACAAGGCATTTTTTTCCTAAATTTAGGTGTAAAAAATCAGATAAGGGTTTGGTTTTTTGTGTAACTTTAACCCTAGGTAAAACACTACTAAAATAAAGTCTCATGTCCCAAATAACCATGTTAGGTTTGTTGGTTGTATTTTTCAAAAAAATTTGTGTGGGTTATTTTGAAAATAAACTATCATTTTGGGAGATTATTTTAAAATTCAAACTTTTCATTCTTTTCTTCTTGAGTTTTTTCTGCCATCAAAACTTTCCTAAATCTACGGTGGTCATCATGTCACATAGTGAAGTTGTGAATGTTTTATCCTCACATGGTGACCATCACCAAGTAAAAACATGGCAATGGAAAAAAAAAAATGAGGCACCAATTTTTCATTATTTCAAAAAGTTCTCAGTGGTCAGGTTGATGTCATAAGCATCAGCATGGAGAAACAAATTAGGTGGAAGGCATTTTTTTCCATTGCCAATTTGGGCAAATTCTAGGAGGTCACTATGTGACAACCAAAAAATACAAGTGCCCTGTTGGTAGTGACACAGCACCTTGCAAAAAAATCAAAAGGAGTGAGGTTTGTCAATGGTAGGAACTATAAAATCATTTTTTTTTTAATGAGGATATATGCTTATGATGTGTTGTTAGAAGCACTGAATGTAGTAATAATGGCAGAATCATGGTGAAATTTCAAGGTACTAGAATTTCAAAAGTCTAAAGGAGGTCACTACATTGTGACTGCAAAATGAAGGAATCCCACCAGTAGCGACATAGCCCATTGACGAAAAAAGAAAAATGTGGTAACATTTAAAGGGTGGGTCCCAAGAGTATCCTAGTCAGTGATGAGTCAAGTATCCTGTGTGAAATGTTGGCATCAGTTAAAATGTGTATGTCTGAGGTCATTATGTCATGACTGAAAAATCCATGTTGAGAATCGATAGCAACATAGTGCCTTATTGAAAAAGATGAAACATGGCGAGGCTCAGTCTTATGGTGTTATAGAAAAGATTAAAATATTAAATGGTTTGCCAGCTTATCAGAATATTGCCAAGTCACATATGACATGGTAACTCACTAAAGAAAAGGGCAGATGAAGATTCAAGACCATTAGATTAGAGTTAATCAATGATTGTCACTAAGTTGTTATGAGAACTTTCTCATTTTTTAAGGGTGGTGACATAGAGACCTAAGAAAGAAAAGGAGGAACCCACCACAGTCACATTAAATCATTAATCAAATATGCATCAACAGATTGAAGTGGAATTGATGATGGTCGTTATGTTTCATAAAGAATCTTCTGGCTATTTAAGCATAGCGACATAATGAGAAGGTGCCATGTGTCCACAAAGTGTCAGCGGGACCAGTCCAAATTGCTAGTAGTGAAAGAAAAGTTTATATGGAGAAAGCTAATTGGTTTTACTTCTAGATTGGTGAGTGGAAAACAAGTCACTCTTGTTTTTATTCTTGGATCATTGGATTTTTCTTAGATCAACAACATATTTTATAAATTAGAAGGTGGTGCCACTCTATTCTCCTTATAGTTCATTTATGAAGGTTTAAAACTCTTGTGTGAACTAGGAATAGAGTATATTGCAAAAAATCTTGCCATTTATTTCATACAGAAATAAATCTTCACTCTTTCATAGGATTTAGAGCTACTGAGAATTTGCACTGGGTGACCAAAATGTGAAATATTTCCAAATTGTCCACAAAATATTGTAGAATTTTCCAAAGGTAGTAGAGAGTCAAATTAAAGTTTCTATTCTCACCATTTACATTAAAGTCTTCTAGTTTTTTGCAAAGTCATTAACTATGCCTCCAAAGAATTTTTTTTGGGTAAAAAGTATTATTTGGCTAGAAATGGTCATGATGATATTCTTGAATTATTTCCTCAATCCACAAACAAGATTGTCAAGGTAAAAAAGTTAATCTCCCTAAACCCTAGACTCAAGATTGCTAACAGATTGTTTGATAAGGGAAATTGGGTTAGGGATGTTAAAACTTCTCAAATAGGCCTTCTTTTTTAAAAAAATGGTTCTCAGAAAGGAAATTATTTTCCCCTCATGCAAATATCTATAACTTTTACTTGGGAAAGCTAGTGGTCCCTAGTGTCTTCATGGTTGTTGATTTATTAATGACTATTGCTAAAAGCTATGACCTAGCAATAAGAGTAGTAAGAAGAATAGATAGTGAATTTCTAATTATAGTAAGCCATGAGGAAATTAGGGAAGTATTTTTTCTAAAGCCACTATCATATTATCATACACCCATCGACCTATAAGGTCTAGAAAAAGAATATTTGTCTAAAAGGGATACGATGAGGCAAGGTGCACTGAGAGCACATATACGCACAATTAGGAACATTCTAGTGATTACAACATCCTCTAGGGAACCTTTTAAAAAGGAATACATCACTTCTTGGGTTGTAGAATTATATATGACTCTGTGTAGGGTTTTTGGTGAAGATGAACAAAATATTATGCCTATAAGATTCATGTATATGATAGCTCAAATTTATTCTTTTGGTGTTGATGCTATTTTTGATTTTGCCTCCTACTCAATAGAAGAAATCCATATAGGCCTAGTTGGACTTGCCAAAGGCAAGATTGAAATTTTTTTTGGTCATTATTCTTTGCCGATGGACATATTTTTGTCCAAAGAGGCAATATATTTTGGTAAAGAAATGGATTTGAATAAGGAACATGAGGGGGAGGCTCTCCTAGTTCAGTTATGGAGTGTAGATACGACTTGGGATGCAAAGAAGGCTAGTTTTGTTAGGTTTGATAGGAATTTTACCTCAAAGCTAAGATGCCTCTTACTCAAGGACAATCCCAACATTCCTAAGGCACTAATAAATTATATCGAGCCCATGGATAATACTTTCGGTTTGAAAGTATCACACAATTGGGGGGATATCATACCATACTTTGTTTCTACTATTATTAGAGTTTATGGTTTTCAAGGGACTCCTCATGTTTTACCTTACCAAGTGTCACTAAAAATAGGAATAACTAAGGTGTTGTGGCAACTAGGAGCATTGGAGGAAACCTATCTAGTAAAAAGACAAAGAGGCTCAATTTCCCCACTTGTACTTTAGCATATCATTTTGTTATTACAAAAGGAGGCTGGTTATTTTTATACAAATTTTTAGATTAGTCTAAGATGGTAGTGTCTCATGCCCATTTTTGTGATACATAGGGCTTTTATGACCAATTTTTTAAAATGAGGGTTAAATTTGGTTCCAAAAAACATGAACTATATTACCTTGAGGATATAGTTAGAAATGAGCTCACCTTGTAGGAGCAAGAGACCAAGAAGGAAAAGTGGAGGGTTTTCTCAAGGATTTTGGGATTTATTCATTGTTTTGACAAGAATTATAAGTCTTTTGATAATGCAGAAACAGATGCAAATAGAATCAATAAACTCATGATTACCTTTCCTAAAATAATGGAAACCATGAATGAGACAAAATAGTTCTTTATTAATGCATATCCAGATAAGGCCAAAGAGGTTATGAATAGATTGGCATTCACTCCCAATATGAGAACAAGACAATTGATTGTCTAAAAAAGGTCAGGTTATAATGTGATCTAGAATAAAAAGACCATTGTGGATAAAGGCAAACAAATAATAGGATCCACCAGCATTGTCTTGGAAGAAAGACCTAATGAGACCTCCCCTAAGAGGCAAATAATAATAAAAGAGAAAGGTCTTCACATTGAGGAGTATTCACCTACCCAATCCCCTTTGTAGATTGGAGAGGAGTAGCTCACTGAGGAGCAAGTTGAACAATTGGGCTCCTAACAGGGAGTATTTATTACCCAAGTAAATTTGAATGAGGGAAAACCTCAAGAGCCTCTGATGCCAAGCCTTGATTTGATAGTGGTAGATTATAGAGGAAGGGAATTGGACCCTCTAATAGAACAACCTAGCCATGAATTTTTGTTAAATGAAAAATTTGTAAAGTCAAGAGCTTTTTACCAATTTGCATGGAGATGAAATATAGGTAGCTATGAGGAAAGGTGCAATAAGTGGAGGACTGAGCACCCAAAAATGGAGGAGGTAGCCATACAAAGCCAAATAAAAGATGAAATGATGCAAGAACTCCAAAATCTAACCCCTAAGGAAGGCAGACAACTGGTGGAAGCATTAGGTGTTTTGCTGCTATGCAATTGGGATATAATAGATGCTTTAGTTTTCAATTTTGTTTCTAATAAATTAGACCTACACAATCAAGACAAGAAAGAAATTAAAGGTACTACATTTAGTGCAAACAATGTTGCCTTAGTTATTTGGTCCATAAGAAAGGGATCCAGGACTATTTCCTCATAGTCAAATGATATTGGATTGATGGTCAATATAATTGTCAAAAGGGTAGCAGATACAACTAATGTGGAGGGTGCACATTTCCATGTTGATACATCCAACTTGGCTTTGGCCATTGTAGAAAGAGACATGAGGGAAAGTTTAGAATTACAGGCTAAATATGAAAGAGTTTTGGAGGCTTACAATAAAGAAGTTCAAAAAAGGATTAAACTTGAAAACAAAGTGATGGGATTGTCTTCATGCCAACGATTACATACCCTCACCCACTAGTGAAGCCTTTTAAATCCACTGCTCTTAATGAAATGCCAAATACTACACAAAGGCCACAATACTATATGGGTGAAGATTTTAAAGAAGACAAGAGAAAATTATGGGCACTACATGTAGAATTAAATGTGCAATATGAAGATAAATTGAGGAAGCCTCTTATGTATCTGGTTGATAAAATTGAATGGCCATTCTTCTATGATTAATTAGCAAGGGTAATAAACTTATGGGATGAAATAAAAGCAAGTGAAGAGATTTTGAAACCCATTGTTAATAAGTGGAATAAGAGGAGGAGAAAGGTTACATTGTTATGTTATTCTGTTATAGAATTTTCTCATGACTACATTAAATTTTTTTTGTTATTACTAATGACCTCCTAGATTTTGATGACAGAAGATTTGGATTACAAAGAAGAATTGTTAGTTACTTGGTTAAGTAAAAAAGTGTAAGATTTGACTTATTCCAACGTGTTTTGGATAGAAAGAATAAATTGAAAAGTAAAGATGAGTAGGCCAAGGAATTAGATGACTTATTTTGTTTAAGAATGAATAAATTCATAAACAAATAGGACATGCATGGTGGGAAACCACAACAAAAGAAATGGTGAAGGTCCAATTATTCTTTGATTCTTTAAAACAAGATTTTGTTAACATTGATAAAGAGGCTGAATATGTGACTAAGAAGCAAAATGATATCCTATAGTTTAACTGACTAGATGACACACTTTTTGATAAGTGGATGGTAGATATTTCTTCTAAAGAGCAAGCAATGGTGATGAGATGGATCAAGATGAAGTACAAATCATTGATGCACCTTCAAGGAATCAGAAGAAGGAGGAGGAAAAAGACAAGTAACCAATTGCAGTTGCAGGCATAGAAGCCAAAAATGATGGCATGGTAGAGGAAGAGGTGGGAATAAAGGTGGTTTTATCAGATCATGATGAAAATAGCAACAATCCTCGAGTTGAGGTTGATTTGCAAATACCAACACAAGATACAGCATTGACCAATCGAATAGCTTCATATTTTGAACAGCTAGAATAGTATAGGAGCCAATCATGGAATCAGTAACATTTGGAGGTGTAACAAAAATGGGACCTTCCAAAGGAATACTATAATGTATAAGTTTTTTATTACACAAAATTTTTTCTTTTTGTCAATAGAATTTAAATATCTTTTGTCTTAAAGGATAGTTATCATTTTCTTGATGCCTAAAGCTTGTTGTGTCTCACAGTATATAAGTGAGATTCTAGGGCTAAAGAAAGGGTCTGAATAGTTTTATCATTTTTAGCTTATGTTAATTCTACCTTTTAGGTCTATTTGGTCCAGGGTCTTGATGTGATACTTTATGATATATTTACTCTGTAGGTTAATGAGTATGCATCAATTTGATAGGATTCAAATTTTTTGTCTAGGGTCATTATAAATCCAAAACAATTGTATACAATTATTTTCAAAATGAAATTAATACAAAGATGAACTATCACCATATCTTTTCTGGCTAAATCTTATCTCCATTTCTATTACCTAGTTATTTTGAAGTTGTATAAGAAAAGCTTGTCTAGTTGAATGCAATTGAATCAAATTGTATAGTAATTCACCATTGCTATTAATTCAATGAATTAAATAAATGCTTTAGTGGTATTGATAGGGCCTCCATGGTACTGGGAAGCATATCTGCAAGTATAATTTTCAATGAGAATTGTTGATAATGTTGATTGTAAAGAAATCAATCAGATCTAGGAATTGAATGGACTCTAAAGCCCAAGGGATAAAGCACTAATCTATTAAATTCAATCTATATGTGAAGAAACATAGGAAATCATCAAATTCAAATTAAAAATCAATCTTACTTTATTGTTCCAAATAATTATCAATGTTGGTCAGCATTTGTTTGCATTTGATCTTTAAGCCTTAGTTAGCTACTATTGCTAGAAATATTTTTAAATCTTAGAAGAATTGTGATCACATCTGCTCATAAAGGATGTGTATTATCTAAAGGTGTCATGCAATGAATAAACTATGTATATGTAAGAGATAGGAGTTGAGAATCAAAATGAAGCTAAGAGATTCTCATTCAGTGGTATTCATTTGAACCATTCCTTAAGTATACCCACATTGGTTCTGCAGAGCCTAGTGAGTAGGAAATCTATCTAGATTTTGTTGCAATTGGGTCTAGATAAGAAACTCATTTAATTATTTATAGGAATTAGCTAATATTTAGATTGTTTGTTCTTTCATTATCTTGGTGTTGAGTATCTTGTTACTTAATAGTTAAAGAAAAATACCAACAACATGATGACTCCACTAGGGACTTGCATAACACATGTTTGTGTGTGAAATGTACTATAGTTTCTTTGGTCTAGGTGTATATGTGTATGCCAATTAGTTTAGTGTTGCTCATGGTCATAGTGGACCTTTTTAGTGACAAACCTTGAGAATTTAAAGAAAAAGGGAGAAAAGACCACTAGTAACCACTAGTATCATGGACCTACAATAACATATACAAGCTTTATGAAGTGTCTTATCTATCATGCAAGAGTTGCAGTCATGGGTTATTTGTGATTGGTCCCTTTTGTGTTAAAAAAATTTTTGGTATTCCCTTGTACTTTTTCCTTAAAGTCAAAAGCTCTTTTAATGTGATATTTCCCTAGAATAGGGTAGCAACTCAATTAAGGTTTTGAAGCTAGTGCTTATTTAACAAAATAAATCTTGGTAATGGCTGATAAAAGGAAGAATAAAAAAGTTTATGGAAGGGTCAATCCTAATGTACCCATATATATTGATTTACCCCAAGGTGGTAGGAAGAATCAAAGCAAAAAGAAGGTAGACCCAAAGCCTACCTGGAAACCTAGAAGTAATACATCACTATATCCTCAATATCAACTAGTGGTAGGAAGGGAATCTTCTTCACTAAGTTCTTAGTCAGAAACTACTACGCTTTTAGGTGGGATATTCAATACTCCACTACAAGAAGACCAAGTTTATCATGATAAGAGTGTTCCATCAGTAGGAGATACATTTCATAGATCAGATATGAACCATAGGCTAGGATATGGGAATGCCAAGAAAGATCCTAGAACAACTCCATATGAAGAGCATAATCTTATAGATCTTGATGATCCTGTTGATTCAAAAGCAACTTCTACAGACCCTAAGGAAGTATGTTCAGAAATAGAAGTTTTGAAGAAGTAGGTCACAAAAGAGGAGGCCAAACATATTTGTTTGGAGAAAGAAAAAGAGCAAGCCACTTTGAACACCATTATTGAAAGAGATAACTTGCTTAGAAGAATGGTTGCTTTGAAGGAACAAAATAAGAAGTTAGAAGAAAGGATCTTAGTCCTTCATGATGATGCATTTGGGAATATTGATATTTTAAGTTCTAAGGTTCTAGAATAAGAAAAACTCATGAGCCAAAGGCAAGAACTTGTCATCTCCCAAGTCCAAGCTTATAAGCTTATTCAAGTAGATCTTGTAGAACCTACTCTTAAACCCATAGATAAGGGAATGGGGAAAAGCTATGGGAATTCAAATAATGAACCCCAAGTCACACTACACAAATTTGTAAACCTTCCCATGTCTAAAATGGACCTTGATTTGGAAAATGCTAGGAAAGAGAAAGAGGATCTGGCAAAAGAACTTGAGAAGGTTGAGAATGAAGCTCAAGCAACAGAAACTAGGAAAAAGATTCAATTCATCAAATCTAACTTTTCTTTAGCTTCTTGTTCCAATTTTCCTAATCAAACTACAATTTATGTTCCTACTTGTGGACCAATAATATCTAGTCAAGCTATGTCTCAGTCATCCCCTATCTCTTCATCCACTACTAGTATCCCAATCCCTACTATCCAAATACAAAAATCTCAAGCCAATATTGCCCAAAATCAGGCTAACAGGGCAAGTACATCCAATGCTATTGGTTTTTAGAAAATGCCTATATATGTGGAGAAATTTAGAAAAATATCATTCCTAGGAATTCCTAGTTTTCCTCATCCCATATCTTCTGATCTAAGAGATAAAGTTGTTAAGTTCTTTGGAAACAATGTTATTACTCAAGAAGGACACTTGAGTGTCTTTGTATACATGTTGAATGACTTTAAAGTTGAGCATGAAGATGTGGTGATGAAACTATTTGTAAATTCATTAATAGAAGATGTTAGGGAATGGTTTAGGAGATTACCAAATGATTGCATCAGTTCTTGGAGTGATATGGAGAAATTGTTCAAAGAACAATATGGTGACAATACTAACATTGGTTTCATGTTGAATGACTTAAATAATATCAAGAAAAAACCTAATGAATATACATTTGATTTCAATGTAAAGTTTCAAAAAGGAATGTATAAGTTGTTCCAAGTTATGAGATTGAATGAGGATGTTTGTCTTACAACATATTTTAATGCTTTTGATAGCAATATGGCTTATCAGTTGAGGGATAAAGATCTTAAAACTTTAAGGGATGCTTATAAGGTTGTAGTGAATATTGAAAATAATAGAAAAGCATATAGGAATCTTGGGAGGAGAGATGATCCAAAACTATTCAATCCTAAGAGTAACAACAAAAGGGAAGTTGATAAAACTTCTACAAGCAAGAAACCTAAAGAACCCACAATAGGTCAGGTATTGGACTTGTTAAAAAAGATGAACCCAATGACTTTTAATACACATAAGTCAAATGTTAGTGAGAAAGTCCCAATAAATAATAACCATTTCAATATACAACCAAGAATGCAAAACTATCCTTATACCACTCAATGGAAAGATAGCAAACTAATTCCTAACCAGCCCCAAAATGTGAAGGATAAGGGTACACTAGATCCTTGTAAAGAAATTCTATTAATATGAATGATGTTGTACCATGGTGCATCATATGTCAATCACCCCACTCTACAAATTATTGTGCAGTTGCTCAATCATTTACTTTAGATCAAATTGCATAAGATGGAGAGGATGAAGAAGAAAAGGGCCATGATGATGTAAGCTATAATATGGTTAGCATTTATGATGATTGTATAGATTTTGATTTGGAAGAACTTGAAAGTGATATTACACACTAGAGAATTGCTTATCAGTTACATCATCAGCAAGCTTTTTTAGAAAATGAAGGTTATGATGAAGAGTATGTATGTGTTACATCTTCTTAAGTTGCCCATGTAAACTTGAGAATGCCATCTAAGGAGGAGATTGATAGGATTACTAAAGAGATGATTTCTCAAGTTCATAGCAATTACAATTTGAGAAATTGAACAGTCAATAATAATGCTAGAAAATATTCTAGTATATTCATCAAGGATATTATACATAAGATCAAGGATGACAACAAGAAAACTTAGGCAAACACAACAAAGGCCAAAGATAGTAAGGCCAAGAAGTGGGAGCCTAAAAAGAAAGTGCAATTTCAAACAAGTGGTATCCCTAAAACAATGGTACAAGAAAACAATTTAGGATATGATTTAGTAAAGTAGTTTGTAGTGCCTGCTACTCAAAGGACTTCAACTCTAGGTATGCTTGTGAAGCCTACTATATCTAAGCCTATTGATATGATATCCATGTTGTCATAGATTATTGTCAAAGTACCTTTGTCTGAATTATTCAAAATTGATGAGCACAAGAGAAAAGCCTTGTCATGGTTGGGTGGGATAGGAAATAATAGTAGTGTCATTGACCCAAGCACCACTCAGCAATCCCCAATAGTGCTAGAGGATAGTGGTATTATATCTCAAATTCCTTTGATGTTTTTGGATGATTCATCAGTAGCATACATAGAAGATATTGACCCATTTTTTCTTAGTTTGATCATAAAAGGAAAAAACATAAAGAATCATATGATAGATTTAGGAACTTCTAATACCATTATACCATTCAAAGTTATGGAAGCGTTAGGCTTAAAAGTAGATACCAAGCAAGGAAGATGCAGAGGTATGGATGCTAGAGAAGTTTTAGTCATAGGTACTATAAATGCTTTACCATTTAAGCTAGCTACATACCCTAAGGTAGAATTGATCATGTTAGTCCTTGTGGTTGACATTCCTCCACATTATGGGATGTTTCTTTCTAGGAAATGGAGTGTTGCTATGGGAGGTAACTTGCAATGTGATTTTTCTTATGCAACTTTCCATATAGGTGATAAAGCAGTTATGGTTGATAGAGAACTAAGGGTCAATAAAATTGTAGGAAAAGGAATTGATAAGGATTCAACTTGCTTTTTGGACACTGGTGTAAATTCTTTTAGGGAAAAATTGATCATTCAAGAAGTAGAGAAATTGCCTGCTATAATTGAACATGAAGTAGAATGTTGCATGGATTCACCAGTACTATGGACTATGTACTTTGATGGGGCTAGCTCCAAAGAAGGTTCAGGGTTAGGAGTAGTTTTTATTTCTCCTAAGAAGAACACCTTTAGATATTCATTTACTTTAAAAATTTTGTGTACCAACAATATAGAAGAGTATGAAGCCCTACTATTAGGATTGAAGGTTACCATCCACCATGGGATCAAAATGTTGCATGTCATAGGTGATTTTGAATTGGTCATCTCACAAATAAAGGAACTTATGCTTCAAAAAATAAAAGGTTGAAACAATATAGAAATGCAGTCTAGGATTAGATAGAATTTTTAAAAGAATTTTGTATTTCATGGATGGATAGAAGTTAGAATAAATGGCAGACCTACTTGCACATGTAGCAATCGGGCCTAAGGAAGTGTCATTTGCAGGAATCTCACAAATAGAAGTTCAAAACATACCTTCAATACCTAACAATATAGAAAATTGGCAAGATTTTGAAGATGATGAAGATATTTTTAACTTCATGTTAAGTGAGGACAAATACCATGGTTAAGAAATGGATTGTACCAATTTAATTGAAACCATTGATGGTAAGGAAACAAATTTTGTCTAGAAGATTATGTAGTTGAAAACCAATAAGGTACCTAAGGGATTAGTGTTTTTAGAGAATATTTTTGATAATCAAGACAAAGTAAAACCTAGAACTAAGGACCCTAAGCCTCAAGAATTAGAAGTAAATCTTGGTACTACTGAGGCTCCCAAGAAATTTTACATTGGCAAGAATTTGTCAGCCAACATTAGATAACCATTGATTAACTTGATAAGGAGGTACATACATGTTTTTGCCTAGTCATATGATGACCTCAAAGCTTATAGAGAAGATTTATTTCAACATGTCATACCATTGAAATATAATATAAAACCCTTTAGATAGAAACGAAGACCAGTCAATCCTACTTTAGCCCCCAAAATACAAGAGGAGTTGATGAAGCTAAGGGATGGAGGGATAATTAAGCTAATTAGATATTCCACCTAGGTTTCAAATATAGTACCTATCCAAAAGAAGAATGGTGATATAAGATTATGTGTAGGTTTCAAAAATTTGAATATTGCATCTCTAAAGGATAACTATGGGTTGCCAAATATGGAAGCTATATTGCAACAAGTAACTAGCTCTAAGTTAATGTCTATGATGGATGGATTCTCAGGGTACAATCAAGTTCTTGTAAAAGAAAATGAACAATTTAAGACCACATTTACAACTCCATGGGGAACTTATGTGTATGTAAGAATGCCATACATTAATGAGTGTATGGTAGTATACCAAGATGACCTTATAGTTTATTCCAAAAAGGCTGAAGACCACTATAGACATTTAGAAAAGTTTTTTATCAAATCCTTGGAATATGGAGTATATTTAAATCCAAAAAAATGCACATTTGGGGTAACACAAGGCAGATTGCTAAGACATATAGTGTCAAAAGATGGTGTAAAGATACATCTTGAGAGAGTGGTAGCCATTGATAAAGTGCCTAAGCCAAAAAATGTGAAGAGAATACAATCCTTTTTTGGAAAATTTAATTTTCTAAGGAGGTGTGTTACAAATTTTGCTAAAATTAGTAGACATATTTCAAAAATGCTTAAGAAAGGAGCTACTATCAAATGGGATGGTGAACCTTCATAGGCATTTCAAGATATCAAAACTACCATAAATAATGCTCTAGTCCTTAGGACTCTAGATTACACAAAACCAATGCACATATTCTCTTTTGCATCTTTCCATACTGTAGCTGCAGTCTTGTTGTAGAAGAATGAGGATGGATACGAGCAACCTATTGCTTTCTTCAATAAATCACTATAGGCTATTGAATTGAAATATGAGATAAATGAGAACCAAGCATATGCTTAGGTGATAGTTGTTAAGGCTTTTAGATGTTATTTGGTAGGTACTATTGTTATTGCTTTTGTACCTAGTGCAGTTGTCAAGGACATTTTTTCTCAACAAGAGGTGTTAGGCAGGAGATGCAAATGGATCAACAAGATCCAAGAATTTAATATTGAAATTCAGATCACAAAATTGGTAAGAGGTCAAGGATTAGCTAAGCTTATGGCTCAATCCAACTTAGATACTAATCAAATCAATATAGTGACAGATGACTTAAGATTAGGTGTATGTGATATGAATAATTGTGAATGGTACACTAATGTCATTTATTATCTGCAACATATGGAAGCCCCTTCACATTTAATCGAGAATGAAAAAAGAAGCACCAAGTTACAAGCCATCAGATATATTATTGTCCAAAATGATTTATGGTGGAGAAACTTTGAATTAGTGCTACTAAAATGTGTTGATTAAGAAAAATCAAAAGAAATATTGAAAGAAATGCATTTTGGAGTCTATGAAGGAAACTACATGGCCAAGACCATTGCACACAAGGTGATGAGATCCGGATTCTAGTAGCCTTCTCTTTTTAAGGATGCTCAGGTAATGATTATAAAATGTGATGTTTGTTAAAGATTTGTAGGTAAGTAGAAATTATTAGGAAATACTCCATTGAAGTTAGTGGAAGTTCAAACACCATTACAAAAATGGGGAATGGACTTCATAGGAGAAATCTCTCCTAAATCCAGTACTGGTTATTCATGGATACTAGTTGCAACTGATTATTTTACAAAATGGGTAGAGGCAATTCCTACAAGAAATGCAACTAGCAAGGTTGTCGAATATTTTTTTCTAAATAAAATCATTTCAAAATTTGGTTTCCCTCAGAGAATTGTGACAAATAATGTAATGTATTTTAGATCTAAGGAATTCATAAGATTTTGTGAGAAGTTTGGGATTACAAGATCATCATCTTCTCCATATCATCCACAAGGAAATGGACAAGCTAAATCCACAAATAAGAGTTTATTGAAAGTGATAAAGAGAACATTGGATGATAATAAGAAAGCATTGGACTCTAAATTGTAATTAGCAATATGGGAAGACAGGGTGACTATAGAAAAGGCTATATGGGTAGCACCTTTTGATATTGTGTTTGGAATCCAGGAAAGAATGCCTTAGAATAATCTAGTGGGATTTTATAACTACATCCAACAATATAATGAAAGTATTATTGATGACATGTAGAAAAGACTGGATGAGCTTGTAGGATCGACCGAGACTAGGAGAAGCATCTCCTAGAAATCAAAAATTGCAACTACAAGTTAAGACTCTTTATGATAAAAGAATGGTGAGTAAGAACTTTGAATTTGAATATTTAGTCCTTATGTGGAATGCTAGGATTGAAGATAAAGGAAAACATGGAAAATTTGACCCTATATGGTTGGGTCCTTATCTAATTGAAGCCTCATGGGGGAAATATTCTTATTTTTTGAAGGATCTCTCACGTAACATTATTGAGCTAGTAGATCATGGATAGTTCTTCAAGAAATATTTTTGCTAAAATACTTATTTTTCCATGAACAGTAGTTTTTGGGCTTTTTGTATATTTGTATATCATTTTGGTCTTTGTCTAGTTCCTATGCATAGTTCTTTTCTGTTGTGGTTGCTCTCTCAAAAGTTGTCATTTGTTGTCAAGTGTGTGGTCTACTCTACCAAAGATTCTAGATCCTTACATAGACATAGGTAGTCTATCATCCCCAGATAGAGCCATTGGTGGTCTAATTTTTCACAAGGCAATTTTTTTCTAAATTTAGGTGTAAAAAATCAGATAAGGGTTTGGTTTTTTGTGTAACTTTAACCCTAGGTGAAACCCTACTAAAATAAAATCTCATGTCCTAAATAAAAATTTTAGGTTTGTTGCTTGTATTTTTCAAATATTTTTTGGGCGGGCAATTTTTTTTCAAATTAAAATATATTTTCAGGAGATTATTTTAAAATTCAAACTTTTTGTTCTTTTCTTCTCGAGTTTTTCCTACCATCAAATCTTTCTTAAATTTATAGTGGTCATCATGTCACATAGCAAAGTTGCAAGTGTTTTATCCTAGGGAACATGGCAACCATCACAATGTGAAAAGATGGTGACCGAAACAGAAAATGAGACACTAGTTTTTCATTATTTTAAAAAGTTCTTGGTAGTCAGGATGATGTCATAAGCATCAGCATTGAAGAAATGAAATGAACTAGGTGGAAGGCATTTTTTTTTCTATCAACGGTTTGGACAAATTTTGGGAGGCCACTATGTCATGACCCAAAAATACAAGAGCCCTGCCTATAGCGACATAGTGCCTTATTAGAAAAATCAAAAGTTGTGAGGTTTGTAAATGGATAGGCACCATAAAATGATTCTATTTTTAATGAGGATATATGCTTATGATGTGTTGTCAGAATCATTGAATATAGTAATAATGGTAGAAACATGGTGAACTTTCATGATACTGGAATTTCAAAAGTCTAAAGGAGGTCACTATTTCTTGACCAAAAATGAAGGAAACTCACTAGTAGTGACATAGCACCTTGATGTAAAAAGGAAAATGTGGTAACATTTAAAGGGTGGGTCCCAAGAGTCTCCAAGTTAGTGATGAGTTAGGTATCCTATGTGACACGTTGGCATTAGTTAAAGCATGTATGCCAGAGGTCACTATGTCAAGATTGAAAAATTCATGTTGAGTGTCGGTGGCGACAGAGCACCTTACCAAAAAAGACAAAGCATGGCGGGGCATAGTCTTATGGTGTTACAAAAAAGATTAAGATATTATATGGTCTGTCAGCTTGTCATAATATTGCCAAGTCATATATGCCATGGTAACACACTAAAGAAAAGGGCAGATAAAGATTCAAGACCATCAGATCAGAGTTAATCAACGATTGTCGCTAAGTCGTTATGAGGACTTGCTCATTTTTTAGTGTAGTGGCATAGCAACCTAAGAAAGAAAAGGAGGGACCCACCATAATGACATTAAATCACTAATCAAATATGCATCATCAAATTGAAGTGGAATCAATGATGTTCATTATGTCACATAAAGAATCCACTCTTTGTTTAAGCATAACAACATAACAAGAAGGTGCCACATGTCCATGAAGTGCCAATGGGACCAGTCCAAATTGCTAGTAGTGAAAGAAGAGCTTATATGGAGAAAGCTAATTAGGTTGACTTCCAGCTTGGTGAGTGGAAAATGGGTCATTCTTGTTTTTATTCTTGGATCATCAGTTTTTTATCAGATCAATAGTATATTTTCAAAATTAGAAGGTAGTGCCACTCTGTTCTCCTTACAATTCATTTATGAAGGTTTAAAACTCCTTGTGTAAACCAAGAACAAAGTATATTGCAAAAAATCTTGCCATTTTTTTCATATGTGAACAAATCTCTAGGCTTTCAAAGAATTCAGAGCTATTGAGAATTTGCACTGGGTGACCACAATCTAAAAGATTTGCAACTTGTCAACAAAATATTGTAGAATTTCTTGGAGGTAGTAGAGAGTCAAAGTAAGTTTTTGTTCTCACCATTTACATTAAAGTTTTCTAGTTTTTTGCAAATTCATTCACCATGCCTCCAAAGAAATTTTTTTTAGGTCAAGAGGATTATTTGGATAGAAATATTTATGATGATCTTCTTGAATTATTGCTTGAATCCACAAACAAGACTATCAAGGTGAAAAAGTTAATCTCCCTAAACCCTAGACTCAAGATTGTTGACGGATTGTTTCATAACGGAAATTGGGTTAGGGATGCTAAAACTTCTCAAATGGGGCCTTTTCCTTTTTAAAAATGGTTCTTAGAAAGGAAATTATTTTCCCCTCATGCAAATACCCAAAACATTGACCTGGGAAAGCTAGTGGTCCCTAGTGTCTTCATGGATGCTAACTTATTAATGGCTATTGCCAAAAGCTATGACCCAACAATTAGAGTAGTAAGAACAATAGATGGTGAATGTCTGATCATAGTAATCCCTAAGGAAATTAGGGAATTATTTGGTCTAGAGCCACTATCATATTATCATACACCCATCAACCTACAAGGTCTAAAAAAGGAATATTTGTCTAAAAGGGATATGACTAGTTAGGGTGCACTGAGGGCACATATAGGAACAATTAGGACCATACCAATGATTACAACATCCTCTAGGGAACCTTTTAAAAAGGAATACTTCACTTGCTGGGCTATAGAAATATATATGACTCTGTGTAGGGTTTTTAGTGAAGATGAACAGAATATTATGCATATAAGTTTCATGTATATGATAGCTCAAATTTCTAGTTTTGGTATTGATGTTATTTTTTATTTCACCTCTTACTTAGTTGAAGAAATCCATATAGGCCTATTTGGAATTGCCAAAGGCAAGATTGAAAAAACTTTTAGTCTTTATTCTCTACTGATGCACATGTTTTTGTTCAAAGGGACAACATATTATGGTAAAGAAATGGATTTGAATAGGGAACATGCAGAGGAGGCTCTGCTAGTTCAGTTATGGAGTATAGATATGACTTGGGATATAGAGAAGGCTAGTTTTTTTAGGTTTGATAGGTATTTTGCCTCAAACCTAAGATGCCTCTTACTCAAGGACAATCCCACGATTCGTAAGGCACTAAAAATTTTGATCAAGCCCATGGATAATCCTTTCGGTTTGAAAGTATAACACAATTAGGGGCATATTATACCATGCTTTTTTTCTATTGTTATTAGAGTTTATGGTTTTCAAGGGACTCCTCATGTTTTTCCTTATTGAGTGCCACTAAAAATAGGAATAGCTAAGGTGTTGTGGCAACTGGAAGCATTGGAAGAAACCTATCTGATAAAAAGATAAAGAGGCCCAATTTTCCCCACTTGTGCTATAGCCCACTATTTTGTTATTACAAAAGGAGGCTAGTTATTTTTATACAAATTTTTAGATTAGTATAAGATGGCAGTGTCTCATGCCCATTTCTGTGATAGAGAGGGCTTTTATGACCATTTTCCAAGAATAAGGGTTAAATTTGGTTCCATAAAACATGAACCATATTACCTTGAGGATATAATTACAAATGAGCTCTCCTTGTAGGAGCAAGAGACTAAGAAGGAAAAATGGAGGGTTTTCAAGGGTTTTGGAATTTATTTATTGTTTTGACAAGAATTATAGGCCTTTTGATAATGCAGAAACAAAGGCTAATAGAATCCATAAACTCATGATTAGCTTTCCTAAAACAATGGAAACCATGAATGAGAAAAAAATATTTTTTATTAATGCATATCTAGATAAGGCCAAAGAGGTTATGAAGAGATTGGCATTCACTCCCAATATGGGAATAGGACAATTGATTATCCAAAAAAGGCTAGGTTATAATGTGATCAAGAAAAAAAAGACCACTGTGGATAAAGGCAAACAAACAATAGGATCAACTAGCTTTGTCTTGGAAGAAAGACCTAATGAACCCTCCCATAAGAGGCAAAAAATAATAAAATAGCAAGGTCCTCACATTGATGAGTATTCATCTACCCAATCCCCTTTGCAGATTGTGGAGGAGCAGCTCGTAGGGGAGCAAGTTGAATAGTTGGGTTTCCAAGGGGGAGTATTTATTATCCAAGTAGAGCTGGATCAAGGAATCCTTCAAGAGCCTTTGATGCCAAGCCTCCAATTGATAGTGGCAAATTATAGGAGAAGGGAATTGGACCCTGTAATAGAACAAGCTAGCCATGAATTTGTTATATGACAATTTTGTTAAGTCAAGAGGTTGTCACAAATTTTCATGGAGATCAAATATAGGTAGATATGAGGAAAGGTGCAATAAGTTGAGGATTGAGCACCTAGAAATGGAGGAGGCAGCCATACAAAGCCAAATAAAAGATGAAATGATGCAAGAACTCCAACACTTGACCCCTAAGGAAGTGAGACAACTAGTGGAAGCATTAGATGTTTTGTTGCTACACAATTGGGATATAATAGATGCTTTAGTTTTTAATTCTATATCTAATAAATTAGACCTACATGATCAAGAAAAGAAAGAAATTAAAGGTACTACATTCAGTGCAGACCATGCTACCTTATTTATTTGGTCCATAAGAAAGGGATCCAAGACTATTTCCTCACAGTCAGATGATATTGGATTGATGGGAAATATAATTGTCAAAAGGGTAGTAGATATAACTAATGTGGAGGCTTCACATTTCAATGGTGACACATCAAACCTAGCTTTGGCCATTGCAAAGAGAGATGCAAGGGAAAGGTTATAATTACAGGTTAAATTTGAGAGAGTTTCAAAGGCTTACAATAAAGAAGTTTAGAAAAGGATTGAACTTGAAAACAAAGTGATGGGACAGTCTTCCAAGCTAAGGATTACATACCCTCACCTACTAGTGGAGCCTTTTAAATCTACTCCTATTATTGAAATTCCAGATACTCCACAAAGGCCATAATACTAGATAGTTGAAGATTTTGAAGTAGAGAAGAGAAAATTATAGGCACTACATGTAGAGTTAAATGTGCTATATGAAGATAAATTGAGGAAGGCTCTTATGTATCTGGTTGATAAAATTGAATGGCCATTATTCTATGATTAGTTAGCAAGGGTAATAAACATATGGGAGGAAATAAAAGCAAGTGAAGAAATTTTGAAACCCATTGTTAATAAGTGGAATAAGAGGAGGAAAAAGGTTACATTGTCATCTTATTTTGTTATAGAATTTTCTCATGACTACATTGAAAAAACTTTTGATATTACTAATGACCTCCCAGATTTTGATGACAGAATAGGTGGGTTATAGAGAAGAATTTTTAGTTACTTGGATAAGTACAAAAGTGTAAAATTTGACATATTCCCATGTGCTCTAGATAGAAAGAATAAATTGAAAAGTAAAGATGAGTGGCCCAAGGAATTAGATGATTTTTTTTTAAAGAATTAATAAATGCATAAACAAAAAAGGACATGCATGGTGGGCAACCACAATAGACAAAATGGTGAAGGTCCAGTTATTCTTTGATTCTTTAAAACAATATTTTGTTAACATTGATAAAGAGGCTAAATATGTGATTAAGAAGCAAAATGATATCCTACAGTTTAATTAACCAGATGACACACTTTTTGACAATTGGATGGTAGATATTGCTTCTATAGAGAAATGAGGAGAAGGTAAAAGTGATAGTGAGGAGATGGATCAAGATGAAGTACAAATCATTGATGCACCTTTAGGGGATCAAAAGAAAGAGGAGGACAAAGATAAGCAACCAATTGCAATTACAAGTGCAGAAGCCCAAAATGATGACATGGCAAAGGAAGAGGTAGGAATAAAGGTGGTTTTATTAGTTCATGATGAAAACAATAAAAATCCTTGAGTTGAGGTTGATTTGCAAATACCAGCACAAGATAAAACATTGGCCAATCTAATAGCTACATATTCTAAAGAGCTAGAATAGTATAGGAGCCAATCATGGAATCAGTAGCATTTGGAGGTGTAACACAAATGGGACCTACCAAAGGTATACTATGATGTTTAAGTTTTCTGTTACACAAAATTTTGTCTTTTTGTTAGTAGAATGTAAATATCTTTTGTCTTAAATGGTAGTTGTCATTTTCTCGATGCCTGAAGCTTATTGCATCTCATAGTATATAAGTGAGATTCCAAGGCTAGAGAAAGTGTCTGAATAGTTGTATCATTTTTAGCTTATGTTAAGTCTTCCTTTTAGGTTTGTTCAATCTAGGGTCTTGATGTGAATACTTTATGATATATTTTCTCTGTTGGTTAAGGAGAATACATCAATTTGATAGGATTTAGATGTTTTGTCTAGAGTCATGTTGAATTCAAAATAATTGTATAGAGTTATTTTCAAAATGAAATTAATACAAAGATGAACTATCACCATATATTTTTCTGGTTCAATCTTATCTCCATTTCTATTACCTAGTTATTTTGAAGTTATATAAGAAAAGCTTGTCTAATTGAATGCAATTGAATCAAATTGTTTATCAATTCACCATTGTTATTAGTTCAATGAATTAAATAAATGCTTTAATGGTATTAATAGGGTCTCCATGGTACTATTAAGGATATCTGCAAGTATAACTTTTAGTGAAAATTGTTGATAATGTTGATTGTAAAACAATCAATCAAATCTAGGAATTGAATGGACTCTAAAGCCTAAGGGATAAAACACTGATCTATGAAATTCAATCTATATGTGAAGAAATCATAGGCAACCATCAAATTCAAATTAAAAATCAATCTTATTTTATTGTTCAAAAGAATTATCAATGCTAGTCAACATTTGTTTGCATTCGATCTTTAAGCTTTAGTTACGTACTATTGCTAGAAATATTTGCTAGTTTGAGAAGAATTGTGACCAAATCTACTCATAAGGGATGTGTATTATCAAGGTGTCATGGAATGAACAAACTATGTATATCTCAGAGATAGGAGATGTGAATCAGAATGAAACTAAGAGATTCTCATCCAGTACCATTTATTTGAACCATCCCTCAAGTATACCCACCTTGGTTCTATAAAGCCTAAAGAGAAGGAAATCTATCTACATTTCATTGCAGTTGGCTCTAGATAAGAAACTCATTCAATTGTTTATAGGAAGAATCTAATCCTTAGATTTTGTATGCTTTCATTATCTTGGTGTTGAGTATTTCGTTACTTAATAGTTAAAAAAGAAAACACCAACATATTACATGTAAAGGAAAAAAGTAAGTTAACTTTAACTATTTAATACTTTTAATCTAGGAATCAAGTCTTAGTTAATCCATCCAAAGTTGAAAAAACACAAAAATCTGATAATTTGCTAGAAAAATTAGTTATAGGAAAGATTGATAACATGCAAGTTGTGATAGGCTACCTGATTTAATTCACTCTCAGATAGTTTAGCTACTTTGAGATTGTGTTATATTTTTCCCTTATACGAAGCTAGCTCTCATGAATATAGGCTTAATGATTCACTTTTTATTTTCACATTATCTATGAAAGGTATTGTACAATTTACTCGAAAATGAACATAAGGCATATTTTCTATTAGTGGAAGCATTCCAACTACCTTTGGAACTCAAGAGCATGTGAAGTTATGCAAGATAGGCTATCCTTACACCTCACACACTAAGAAAAAAATAAGTTTGGAAAAAGTAAGTCATCTTTGACTATTCAACATTTTTTTGTCTAGAATTAAGTATTAATGTGTGATGTTTAAGTTGTCTGGCTAGAATGCCTCTTTACCAACATACATGATGTGAAAAGAGTTTTATGGGAAGAAAATTAATTCAATGGTAACTTATGCCATTAAAGTAGAATAGTATCAGAAAGGGTGTAGTTCTCCATTTGATAGTCAGATCTCTATAGAGGAGAAAGCCTGAGGAATTCCCATTGATATGAACACTATCCTTGATACTCTCTTGAGAACTATTTAATATATATTTGGGAACATTTATAATTGAATATTATAAAAGATTATTAATTATTTAATTAACACATTTACGCTTAGTAGATCAACAAGATCAATAGTTTATTGCATTATTATTTGCAAATCATGTGATTTTCATGTAATATATCATTAATTTATTCATCTAGATGTTTTCAAATAGTTTTCACTTTATTACATTGAGTTTATTATTTGTATTAGTATTTATAGGAGGTGACTTTATAATTATTATGTTTAGTTTTTGAATTAATAATTTAATAAGTATTATATTTAGATATTTTATTTTAATTATTAAATTTACTTTAAACAAAATATTTAAAAGTGATCTACTATATTTATTTTCTAAATTTTTATTATATTTTATATTTGATAAATATCAAATATTTACAAGAAGTCAAACTTTGATATTGCTATAAAGATTCAATTTCTTAGTTTTGAATCATTATTTTTATAATAATTTTTAAAATTTTCATTTCTTGTTATGTTGCCATTTTGTTTCTCATTTCTAGGTTCAGCTAACATAGATATTCAATTTGAATGTGCAATTTCTATACTTGATACAATATGGGCATTGAACTTAGGAATTAATGATGGGGTTGCAAGAGAATTAGCTGCCAAAAGTGGTGAGCAATTTACATGTGATTCACACAGTTGTTTTACAAACATGTTTAACAGTGTGGTCATTATCATTTGAGTGCTAGAATACTTCGACAAAATAAGACAATACATGCACAAAGCTTATGAGGAGCCTGTGGAGAATTTCCTTCAATTGTCTATATCCAATGAAATTTGGGTGTAGAACAAGAAATTGTAGAATGGATGGGAAACAAGCCAAAACTTGAAATTAAAGTTGTTGAAAAAATGTAGAACAAATACTTTCTCTTGAAAATGTGAGAGAGAAACTTAAAGTTGCCAGCCAAATTTTTGTATTGGAGGTTTTGAAGATTATCAATGGACTAACTGTTGTTTCACTAGCATTTGAGACAAATGAAACTATACTTGTGTTTGATCTTGGTAAAGGGATCATTGGCATGTCTTTGATGAAAATTGAGGAAGGGACATTATCTATTGCAACTCCTAAGGAGAAAATGTGTGAGAACAAGAAATTTTAAGCTTGGGCTTTAGAAGTAGCTAATATTGCAGAGAAGGGGAGCATAGGTGACCATATTGTGCATATCTTTGAAGGTTTTTTAGTGAATGGAGTATATTTTAAATATGCAAAAAGGTGGTGCTCTTGACTCTAAATTAGTAATTGAATTTATTTCTATGAAAGTTCTAAGAATGGATGTTCAAACTTTTTTTTAAGTCTAACAGAATTTGGAGAAGGCAAGTTTCTTCAAACAAAGTTTAGCAAAGTTAAAATTTTCAATAGATCTGATTCTAATATAAATTAAAAGTACAAATATAGGAAAGGATATGGTATAGTTCATAGTTGTACCAGTTGAATTTAAAATGGAAAATTGTTGGGTATGTAAAGTCCAATAGTCATGATCTTTCACTTCTTCCTTCTCATTTTCACCTTTTTCCTTCTCGTCATTTGTCAGTTATATATGTTTCTATAAATGATTTTTTACAAGTCATGAATGATAAATTGTTTAAACATTAATAAAGAGATTTCCCTACTTTGAAACTAGATGTAGCTAGATTTAGCAAAACACTATAGATTATTCAACGTTTAATATTTTTGTAGCGGTTTTAGATATTATTATTATTTAAATTTTCTCAATTAGAATTAACAGTCATATCATATTTACATTTTATGTATTTTAATGTGCATTTGTAAAGATGACTTAAATATCATACATTAAGACCTAATTCCTAGGTTAAAAGTGTTAAATAGTGAAAATTGACTTATTTTTCCAAACTTAATCTCCTCCTTAATGTATGATGTTTAAGGATACCCATATTTGTACTACCTAGTTTAATAGGCACACTGGAAGCTTTGATTTCCATGTCACTTCTCTCATGAGTCCCTCTTTTAACTCAACCCACCCTTCATTTTTAACCACATCACCTTTTTTTTGTCCTTGTTTTTGTCTCGGTAAAAGAACTACCATCAAAATCTTGCCCATCCATGTTTACTAGCCTTTTCTTGCCCCCATATCTTTTCTATGATAGCCAGCGAATATTGTATTATTACTCCAACTAGGGGATCCAAACCAGAGTGCATTGCAAAGTAGTTTCATAGGAGCTATCCCCCTTTGTAATCCCTTATATTAGGTAATAAAGCCAAACCCATTTTCTCTTTCAACTATAAAGTTAATTTGAGATACTTCTAAAAATTTATATAAATTCTTAATGGTTATCATTACAGAGCATATTGGGAAATCACAAAAAATTGGGGGTTATGTGATCTGGGTCTGAAATTCTCATCTAACAAGATATGGGTACATTTTGTATTCTTGTCATTCAACAAACCCATCTACTCTTTCAACTGTAAGTTAATTTGAGATACTTCTAAAAATTTATATAAATTCTTAATGGTTATCATTACAAAGCATTTGGGGAAATCACAAAAATCTAGGGGTTATCCTATTTGAGGTCTAAAATTCTCATCTAACAAGATATGGGGACACTTCGTATTCTCATCATTCAAACAATTTTGTATCAACTAAATCAATCTTTTGGATTAGAGAGTGAAAAGGTTACATAGATCTATTATTGTTTAAACCATGTTCTACTTGTTCCTCCTTCATTTTTTCATGAAAATAAATTGATCATTTTTCATCAATATTATAAAGAATTTGTGTTAAAAAAAAATTCCAACAATTTAGATCATAGAACAAAAATGTTTCATAGATCACTATGATAATCGGTCTAATATTGTTGTAGATCTTCCAATATTCACTCTTGTTCTCCATAATCAGTCATAAAAATAAATTGACAAACACTATTATACTTGATAAAAAATATGTTATTGTTGAAGCTCTTCCACTTCCATTTCTTACCGCAAACTACAAAATCCATCCTAAAAATAAATTGATGCAAATCACTAAAATTTGTAAGGAAATCACAAAAATCTGGGGGTTATGTGAACTTGGGTTTGAAATTCTCATCAAACAAGATATGGTTTGCTTTTATATCTCTATGTATAATAAAAAAATTAGTTACGTGGTGAAGATGTGCTATCCCTACTTGTTGTTGCTTGTATTATATCAAATCTCTTTTCCCAGTTGAGTATATTTCATTTTTGGAGATTATATCTACTTCAAAATGAAGTTTATCCCATAAAATAAACACAACAAGGGTAGGGCATTTTAGTAAATTGTAAGGTGGAGATAGAGGGGAAATTGAATAGATGGTAGTAAAGGATTTTATTGGGTAGGTCTTCATAAACCAAGAGCCTTTCTTGATCCTTGACACTGCATCCCAACAATTTAACTAGATTCTTGTGTCAAACATTGCTTATCATGTTCACTTCATTCAAAATTTCCTTCATACCATTAATCTTTTTTGAAGAATAAAAGTGTCTTTATGACAATTCCCTTGTGATTGGGTAAAACTCTATGTATTAAGATAGATATGTATCTAATGATCCTATCTACAGTAACAAAAGTTTGTGCAAAATACATAGACATTATTAGTAAATTTTACGTTATAAACCAAATCAAAAGATATAGATTCAAATAGTAGCAGCGAACAAAGGAAGTTAATAAAATAACATATGAAAAAAAGAAGGAAACTTATTAATGGAAAAAAAATACTCTATTCCTATGGAAGGTAGATAAAACTATTTTATTACTGCATACAACTACAATTATTTGAAAACAATGTTAATAATAAAAACTACAAAGGTTGAAAGAGGTTTACAATAGATAAAAAAAACATAAAATCCTCTCTCTAATGCAACTATGACTAATCCTAACTAACATCACTGAACAACAGATCATTTTCATGCCAATGCATGCAAATCAATCAAATTATGGTAGAGACTATTGTAATTAAAACAAAGAGATGTCTATCCACTTTATGAGATATTTACATGCTTTATGTTGTTACAATAAATTTCAATTATGCTAAGATGAATTGGTGTAAATTGGACATTTGCATTTCAAAACTTCATCCTAGCATGAGTTATCTTCTACAAAAGTCGTTTGACCAAGTTTGTTTTCTTGACTGAATCCTCTTTAAACAATGTGAAGGGTCTTATTTGAAGAAAATGTCTAACAAAGACCTCATAACAAATTTATATGGTGTGCCTACCTTAAATATCCATGGCTATGCCTATTGGATGTAAGGACAACTTCTTTGGTGGTTGTTAATTCTACTATAATTAGCTTTATTTGGACACAATTAACATTGTCCTATTCTCTCAAACAAAGTCACTCATCTGTGGCTCTACCTAATTCATGGAAAAGAAATGATAAAATAATTGATATATAATGCCTTTTAATTTCCAAACTTCATGATTGCCAAATTTCATGATTTATACTAAAAGTCATGTATAGGATGCCACCATATCTAACTTGAATCTAAGGTCTACATGAAAAATTCATCTCCTTGCAATCATATCAAGTTTTGTTAAATATTGACAACTTGATAGACTAAATAAAGTTTTTGAATTCATCAATAATGGTTTCTATCATAAATCAATCTAAAAAATTACAATTCTCAACAGTCTAAAGTTTGTTGTAAAATAAAAGTTTTCAGTCTTCTTTTTCATAAATGTGTTACCTTATCTTTTGGTTTATTTCCCTTCCCATTTTGTGCATTTTTTTAAGCTTTTAATAGAGGTTGTATGCATGTTATTCATGGCCTCATATTATATCTTGTAGGTTGTCTTGAAAAGATTCTATATAAAAATAAAAATAAAAATAAAACTCAGCTAAGGATAATAGACACGCACATTAAGTCTTGTAGTTTCAAATCTAGCTACAATTGAATCCTATAATTTCAAATTACTACATGTATTTAATTTTTCTTAATCTTATGTTTTAAACTTACAGGTGGTTGTGAAAATTAACAAAATCATTTCTATACTCTGAATTTGAAAGAGACAAAGAACCAAGTAGATGTGTACAGGCATATAATTATGCATCAAGCTTCCTCAACGATTCTTCATAAGTCGTTTGTACAATAAGGTAAGGCATATATGGAAAGCAAAAATTTCAATTTTTGTCATACAACAACCTCATTGTAGTTAGAATCATAATTTTTTTAACTAATAAATGATATAAATAGAAACCTTTGTCCCCAAATTGTTGTCTCACTTCATACAATTGATGTTCTTTTTAGGAGAGTAGTTTATAAGGTAGATCTCAAAGTCTAGTTTAGACAATCATAGATGGCATTTAATTATAGAGCTTGTGCTTGGTGCATTGTATGCATGTCATGGCCATGCAAGGTAGTTTGCATGTTGCTTTGATAAGATTCTATATTGTTTTAGTTAAAAACACAACTAGGGATAATCGATATGACTCTGTTATTGGGCATGTTGAGTTTTGTAGTTTTAACTATATTAGCAACATGGATGGTATAATTTCAAATTACTAGATGAAATTCAATTTGTTTTAAACTTGTAGGTGGACCTGATAATTAACAAAATCATTGTCATCACTCGAAATGCTAAAGAGACAAATAACTAACCATATAGCTATGTATATAGAGTCTAGTTAGAAAATAGAGTATCAAGCTTCCCCACCAATTATTCATAAAGTCATTAGTATAATAAGGTAAGGCACATATGTGAAGGGAAAACATAAATTTTTATCATACAAAAAAGCTCATTACAGTTGGAATCATAATTTCTTAAACTGATTAATGATATATATCATTATCCTCAAATTCTAGTCTTACTTAGTACTTGTAGTCAACCTCTAACATCTAGTTAGTCAAAAATTAACAATAACTATGATGTGGTAATCAGGAGTTGGTTTTTTAGGTAGACATCAAAGTTTACTTTAGACGAATTTAGAGAAATAGATATCAAGCTTCCTTAGAAATCTATATAAAACGTAGATAGCATTTAATTTGTGTTAAACTTGTGGCTAGTCCTAATAGTTATGAGTTTTAGACTTGATGACATTCAATATGTTTTAAACTTTCAACTGATCCTAACAAACAACAAAATTGAAGCTGAGTTTTCATGAAATCAATACTTATATCCATTCAGAATGAAATTATATCAATATGTCCTATCAAAATAAGTTCATTAATTGATTGTAGCACATAAGACTACAAGCTTCTGTGAGTTTTTGGTGGAACTCATTTTCACTCTTCTACCATCCATTCTAGACACTTATACTCAAATGGTCATTGCCATCACTTGTAATCCTATAGAGATAGAGAACCAAGCTATGTATACATACCCAATAAGAGAATTAGGTACCCTCTTGACAAGCTTATGTGAGTTTTAGATTAGTCAGTAGACCTCAAGTCAACTAAAAAAGATAAGTATAGAGTCCAATGATAATCACTAGACCCCTATAGAGCCAAAGTACCAAGTATATAGCTAAGAAGATAGAGTCTAGTCAAAGAACTAGGTAGTACTCAAAGCCTACTTTAGATAGATTCAGAGAATTTAGAATTGAGAGTCAAGTTTTCTTAGCAATTCTACATGAAGTCTAGATGCCATTCAATTTATTTTAAACTTGTAGATAGTCCTAACAATTAAAACATTTAAATGGTAATTTTTTTTCTTTTTGTTAGTTATTAAAGAGTTTTATACTTGGCTAGTAATTAATTAGCAATATAAAGTTGACATATATATTAGACAACACTTAATTAATTGTTTTTCATTTCTAGATTTGGTTGTGTAACTATTTTTGTATCAATGTTTTAGATCACACTCTATGATCCATCATCAGGATGAGTAAAGAAGCTTAAGGAGTAAGTGAAAAATGCTCCTTTACTCATCCAGATGATGGATCATAGAGCCAAAGTGTTGATGCAAAAAAAGTTACACAATCAAATCCAAAAAAGAATCGTAATGGATTTTATGGATTGTGGAAATCTATTTACTCTTAGCATTGAATTAGTTTTAAACTTTCTAGTGATCATGATAAATAAAAAAATACTAACCAAGTTTTCATGAAATCAATTCTTGTATCCACTTAGCATGAAATCGTATTGATATTTTATATAAATATGAATTCATCAAGTGAACGTAAGTTACCTCTTTGAATAAATGTAAAGTATGTACAATTCCATTTGATGTTCCCTTTGTTCCTTGAATATAACTACCAATTGCATGAGTATTATGAACCAAGATGCCAAGCCCTCCAACTAATTTACTGATTACACCACATTCTTTCAAAATATCATACATTTCCTCTATTCTATTATCTTTCATGCATACAAGGAAACAACTACTCAATTGTCACACAAAAAAGAAAGAAAATGATATAATAGATGTCATTTGAGTCAAACAAAGCATAATATGTCAATTCTACATCAAAACTAAAACTTTGTCCAATAAGCTGGTTGTACTTGGAATTGCAAATTAAAAAAAACTCTCATTTATTTGAGTTAAAAATGATCTGCTAGATGTTTAAATATTTATTTTTGCTAGTTTGTACTTGAAAATGTAGATCAAAAAATTTCTCCTTCAATTTCGTATATTGATAGTCTTTGGGATCACTTAAAAAAAAAAAAGGGTTTTGAGCTTCAATCTCAAACTTGTAGGGTTTGCATTTTGAATTTAATTTAAAATAACTCTATATTGAAATGAAATGAAATAATTGATCAATTTTTTGTCCTCTATAATTTACTCTTTTCCTTAGTAAAAAGATATATATCATCACATACATTTTATTTTTACCCTTCTTTAGTGGTGAGAGCCATTGTCCCCTTGTATTGAGTTCTCATTTGTTCTGTTGGATATGTTACACTATGTATGATGGTCTTTGTATATTTTTCTGGTTACAAATGAGGAATATTTAATATAGAAGTATAGTAATTATCAAATTCATTGTAACATGCAATTTTTCAAGACTACCAAGTTTATTCTATCATCTATGGAGAACTCACTTTCTAATTGTAGTTTTTTTTTCTACTAGATGGATGTCAATTAGTCTCACATCATGGAGGAAGTCATTCAACTATCCCCTCATGGAATGTTTTCATAAAAAGATCTCTCTTGGGAGAAATATTTCTATAAAGGCTCAAAAATATTTTCATCTTGGATTGAGGCCAATAGATTGAATGATTTTATTGAGGGAGAAGGCTCAGGGGAATCATACCCAACCTTCTTTCGAAAAAGTCATAAAAAGAAGCAGCCTCTTAATTCGGATACAAAAATCAGAATTAATAGCTTATTAGAATATAACATGTATGAATAAGGATAATGCACTAGTTACTACAATTTTTTATACTCATAATAGTGAATTGAAAATAATGTCTCTAATGATTGGTTAACTATACTTAAAAGTTTGAATGTTCTTATTGAATTCAATAGGTACTAGTGTGCATATGGACTAAATGACTATAGGGGGAAAAATGCAACACCTTTTGATCCTTCTTTAGTGCCTAAAAAGGGGAAGGGTAGGAGACCTAGTCATAAACATACACAATGTGGTTGAACCTATCATTTTAGCACACGAATCATGGTTTGTAAGCCAAACCATGTGTTAATATGGTATCACCAAGTTCAACATGTGGATAGTGAAGGAAAACCTTGTCACGATCAAATAAACAATGAGTTTTTAGGAATAAGGTCATTTTTTGTACCATATATTAGCAAAAAATTGCATCAATGGGTGGAGTCATTACTATTACTTGGGATGCCCACAGATGCGGTGCATAAAAAACATAAGAAAATGTTGCATGAAAAGATGACCATGTTTGAGGGTCAATCTTGTAGGGATGATTTTCTTACCATGGATTATATTGCAAATATTGATGGTAAAATTAAGAGAACAAGATATGTGTTAGATATAATGATACTCGTTCAGTGCAACAATGGGTTTTGGAAAATCCTGATAAGTGGTTTTCTTATCAACAATATAGTACCACTATTGCTGATGGAGATGAGCATATTCCATTTATTTGAGAGTTCAATTACCAAAGCAACTTGATTGGATGCTCCATTATGGCCATAATAATATATTGGCAATGGATTCTACATTTGGTACAAATGCAATGAAGGTATGTTATTATTATTTTATTATAGAATTGAATTCAATATTTTTACAGTCAATTAAAGTATAGTATTGATATATCAAACAATATGCCTTATAATAGTTTCAATTATATACAATCCTTGCATTTGATTCAAAGCATATGGGGTTACCTATGGCACAGATCATTATGTCAAGGTCTTGTGCCAATGATATTGTATATTGGATGTGTATAGTTCTCCAATAGGTTCACTTGAAGAATATTAATTGGAGATTTAACACATTCATGGTGGATGGTCCTGATGTTGAGATCAAATCTATCAGGTGTTTCTATTTTCATGAAAACTATATTTTTATATAAATAGTATATTACAGACTATGAATGTGCAAACCACTTATCATTATTTCATGACATTAATGGAATTGTTTTTGAAACTAAGAGAATGTATTGTGACATATATTTGTATCTCATTAAGTTTTATTTAATTTAATACCCTTTTTCTATAAAGAATTGTTTAGAGTTTTTTTTAATCCCTAATTTTTTGACACCATTAACTGTTTATCAACAATATAGTTTTTTTTTTTTTTTACATCACTCTTCTATCCTTCCTACTATTTTGAGTATACAACAGTAATTTTATCTTATGAAATTTAATGATTTATCATTTAATATATGACTACCCTTTGTCAATATATGATTATCCTTTAATAACATATGATTGTTTTTTAAATAAAAAGAAACCAAAAACAAGGGGGTCGGCCCTTACAATCAAAAGGTTGGTAACCAGCACATCACTAGAAAAATCCAATACATAACATTACATAAACAAAAACAAACTAAGAAGCAACTAAACCACTATATTTCTACCCAAATTACTAACCAACATACTAGTATGAACAAAACCATTTAATCTATAGTAGAAGTCTATAATGTTAACCATACTACTATAGTTCATAATATAAAACTGTTGGCACAACCAAGCCAACCCAAGTCTGAGTAACAACTGGATACCAACAATCCAAGTAACAACAAGATAACATAAAGTAACTAGAATCCAATGATCCCTTAAAACTACTAACTTATTTCTCAATTTTTTCCTTTTCCTTCCCTGCCAGTATAACCCATGCCCAATCATCAACAAGAAGCTTATAGAGGAGCTTATGGTCCTCCATGTTCATCCCTATTTCTTCTTTCTCCTGTGCTAGCAATTGGAGGGTGATAGTTGCACCATGAGTGATCTTTAGGGAAAATTTAGAGGTGTAGTTTCCTTCCTCTAATTTTTTAACCCTTTGATCCAATTGGGCAATCACCTCCTTTTTCTCCTTGACCTTTTCCCTATTTCTAGTTTTTGCCTTTTTAACTTCCTCTTTAGCTTTTGTTGCCTGGTTATCATCTTGCAAAACCTTTGGGTTAGTAAAAATGTTGGATTTTTCCTTGACTAAGAAGAAATGGTAATGGGGGAGGTATCTACTTTGCTACTATCTTCACAGAAAGTAATGGGTTGTAGAGTAAAGTTGGCTAAAACATGGGTAGTCTCCATAGTGATGGCATTGCTAGTAGGCACCTAGTATTTCCAGCAAACATCTAGGCATTATCAACAGAATTCTCACTCTTTTCTATCTCATCTTTCCCTTTTTCTCTCTTGGAGTCAGATTTATTCTCCTCCTCCCTCTCCCTTGCATTATTCTCAGAGCTCCCCTCCTCCACTTCTTCAACCCTACATCTATTAGACTTTTGCTTATACCTTGCCTAGGATTTGGTGAGTCTTCCTGATCTTCTCCTACCCTTTCCTCCTCCCTCCTCCTTTTATTCCTCCTCTTCCACCTCCACCAATTTTCCAACTTTAATCTTTTTACTACCCTTTTATTCAAAAACCACTTCAGGTTTTTTTTTTCTTATTTTCACAACTAGGAGAAGGTTGTGGGGCATGAATTCTAGTACAAGTGCTAGTACTCAGTGGGGAATTCAGACTATGGTGCTGGTTGTTGACCACCCCCACCCTAGGGGGGCAAAGGGTAAGATGGAATTGGTACAAGTGGAAGATTAGGCCTTGATGAATAATGGTGAAAGTATGCCCCTTGTTCCTCTTCTCCCTAACATCACTAACCATATTCCCCAGAGAATGTAATAGAAAAAACAAGATAGAAATAAAATCCCTATTTTTAAAATGATTCAAGAGGGGAAAGTGATAGTAGTAGTAAACTCCAAACCTAACCTCCAGCATAAGGTATTTCATGAGTACTAGTCAGAGGTCATCCCATGGGGCTGGCAACTTATCCCTCTTGAATCCTCCTCTATAGCACACTTTGTCATCAGCAAAAAAACTACTCATACTAACCTCATCATCCATTTTCATGACCTTCCTCCATTCCCCCCCCCCTCATAGATAGCCTGATGGCCATTCCAATTACTTCCTCATTCACTTGAAATGTGATGCCATTTATGGTTACATTGCAATCGTTCCACCCATTAGTGAACTGGAGAGCATAATTCTCATCATACCCTACCATCACCTACATGTAAGGCAGAAATCCCCCTTCCTTTAACAAGAACTAGGTAGCCATCCTATCCTTCAAATTTTCCATTTTTGTGGGCTCCAACCTATTTAAATCTCCACCTATTTCTTCCTTGCCTTCTTCCAATTCCCTCACCTCAGTAGATGTGCATCTGAACCTCCTTGTCTTCAATATCACTATGAATAATATTGGCCCTGAGCTTCTCAGGAATGAGAAAAATAATTTTACAAGCCCATTTTTGAGACACTTCAAAATCCCATACAAATTCATTATGGGTTTTGTGCATGTTTAACATCATGATTTTTACATCCCTAAAATCTTTGACAGTCTAAATAATGATATTATTTGTACTTTCAAAGGGGAAGTAATTTAAATTTCGCATTATGCTACCATAATGGCAAAAAAAAACACTCCTTAATTTGCATTCATTCATTATCCCATTTGTACAGCCATGTCTTCTCCTCATTTCCCTAAAACTTTTATTAAATTTAGCAAATTTTGACTTTCTAAGGAAGAAATTGTCAAATTTGGCACCAGCCTTTATTTTCATTGCCATAATTAATTAATACTCCTCCCTCTTTCCTTGCATATCAAGGACTTAGTATCCTCATTTAGATTTTCCATGTTTCTCTAGCACATGACTGTCATTAGTTCAAATCCCATGGCAGCATCGGCATTTGCCACTTTATTTCTTTTTTTGTAGATGTGTTGTAGGTGGACATTCTCCATACCATCTAAAATATGCCTAATGTTCGTGATGATAGTCTGAATATTTCATCCCAGTTGGGAAAGTCCATTTACCATATCAATAATTAATTTGGAGTCTTCTTCTATGGTTATTTCCTTAACTTGCATTTCACTAATTAGCTGAAGACCCCAAAATAGTGCCATTTCTTCAGCCAAATTATTACTTCCACCCCCTACCTTCCCAAAGTAGACTAAAAATGCATCACCATTCCCATTTCTGAGCAAACCACCTATTGCTCCTATACCTCCTTTAGTGGCTCCATCAAAGTTTAGCTTAAATTGTGTTAGGGTTGGTGGTTATTTTGACATGATAACAATATTTATATCATTTTCACCATGTCTATTTGGTTTTCTCTTTACTTTATTAATAATATTATTTTTTAGATTAAATTGTTCTTGTTTCATTAAATTGCATAATACAAAAAATTTTGACCACAATAGCAGTACAAAGTAAACATAAGTATATCCACCTTTTATAAAATTTTCCAAAAGATCTAGAGTTCCATACTACTCTAAAAAGACATATTTTAGTAAATCACAGCTCCCATAGGGGTGACTTCTTCTTTGTCCACAACAATGGCAATGGAAATCCCACTATAGAATGTCTCCACATCCACATTAGCATTGTCAAATTCAACCACAACAACACTCTCCCCCTCCAACTTAATCCATGACACGATCTTCTATTCTGTCATGGTGGAACTTAGAGCATGCATATAAATCTCTTTAATCTTGGTCATCACAACCAACCTTCTATTTCTATTTCCACTTCCTCCCTTTTCCCCCTTCCAATAACTCCTCTTTCTCTACCCTTTTTCTCATAGCAATAAAAAATATAATTTTGAACACATCCAGGTTTGGCACAAGAAATATTTTTAGGAGCCACTAAATTGGTAGTTCTCAATGAAGCCATTTCTATTTCTAAGAAAAACTCCTTACATTAAGTAATATTGCAATATTTAGGCTAATTGCCCTATTGATTTTTCCTAATTATTGATTAAATAGACTAGTCGATATATTGGTCTAAAAATATGATTATATATTGATACAGGGCTTGTGTGACAACAACAATATTTAGGCTAATTATCTTATGGATGTGTCTTAATTCTTGATTAAATGGGTTGGTTTCTACATAACCTCTGCACTGTGTCTTGGAAAATAGGGATTATAGTTTACGACTTTTCTCATTCCTTAACCACATGAAAATTCTTTCACCTTATTTTCAATCTTTACATTTTTTAATCTCACTCTTTAGTGCCTCTGTTATGGCAACCCTTTCTTACTTCAATCTTTCTCAGTTCTATAACACCAATGTCACTTTCTTTCCTTTTTTATGCAATACACCAATAATTTATCTATCATGTTTTTGTAGGCTCAAGTTGCATCAATTTTTCAATTGTTTATTTCTTCTAATAGGAAGGTTTACATTATTTCTTTTATGATCTTCTCTTATAAATGAAAGTAAATAGATCTTTTTAATAGTGTATGAAACAAATGACTAAATGTATATACATATGATGCAGAGAAGTATTTCAATGTAATGTATATCTATGTTCTTAGCATGTTAGACGTGCATGGTTGAAAAACTTAATTGCTGTAAGAAATGATAAGATTGAGCAAGGAACAAGAAACAATCCAAGTAAGTTAAGTGTGAAACAATGTTACCATAAGATAAGCAAAATCCAAGAGCATACACCAAGATGGTTCAACAATGGAGACAAGGATTTATAAGGGGAAAGAAAAGAAAACCCCTTGTGAGTATTATGAATGAAGGAAAATGCCTAGAGAAGAGAGGAAGAGAGAGAGAGAGAGAGAGAGAGAGAGAGAGAGAGAGAGAGAGAGAGAGTTGGAGCAAAATAGCTCAATACAATAACATCAAAGTGATAAGAGTGAAGAAGAAAGAAGGAGGAGCATCTCTTATATAGAGATGAGAAAGGAGTTGCATTTGTAACTCCCATTTCTATGAATGCCACATTCATAATAGGTGTGTGCAAAGTGTCACAATCCTCTTAAGGAGGATAAACTAAATAAATAAATAAACAAGAGTTGTCCTTACATGTGGAATAAAGGACAAACAATGACTTGTCTTCCACATGTGTACAAGGGGACAAACTACATTTAGGGACCCTTGGAATCTCCCAATTAATACATCCAAGGAAAGATTAACCTTTCTAACACCCCCCCTTAATCTTTACTTGGGGAGTTTACATCAATGGGTCGTAAACCCAAATTTTTACAATGGAACTGAAATCTCTCTTTAGAAAGTGGTTTGGTTAAAATATCAGCCACTTGATCTTCTCCTTTACAATAAAGAAGAGAAATTTGCTTGTCTTCAACTTGTTCTCAAATGAAGTGATGTTGAAGTGAAATATGTTTGGTTTGTGCATGATAAACTAGATTCTTTGCCAAGGCAATAGCACTTTTATTGTCACAATGTATAGGTGTAGGTGATTGTTGAGGTAGACCCAAATCATCAAGAAGTCTTCTAATCCATAAAGCTTCCTTAGCTGCATTGGTACAACCTTTGTATTCAGATTCAGTTGAGCAAAGGGAAATAGAGTGTTCTTTTTTGCTTTTCCAAGAAATTGCACCTGAACCAACAAAGAAACAATAACCACAAGTAGATTTCCCATCATTGGGATCTCCACCTAGATCGGAATCAGTATAGCCATGTAAAATAAATTTAGAATTTGCATCATAAAATAATCCCATATTAATAGTTCCTTTAATGTACCTTAAGATGCATTTAGCAACTTTAAAATGAGTTTGTTGAGGTTTAGACATAAATCGAGAAACTAAACCAACACTATAAGCAATATCAGGTCTAGTAAGAGTTAAATAATTTAAACTTCCTACCAACTGTCTATACAAAGTTTCATCAACAAAAGGAGTATTCATATCATTCATTAATTTAGTTCCTAATTCACATGGAATTGAAACATGGTTAGAGTTATTCATCTTAAATTTTTCTAAAAGATCATAAGCATACTTGCTTTGAGAAAGAAAGATACCCTTAGGAGTTTCGCAAATTTGCATACCTAAGAAGTAATGTAAGATACCTAAATTAGTCATCTAAAATTTCTGTTTAAGTTGAAACTTGATATCAGAAATCAAAGCGTCTGAACTAGAAGTGAGTATTAGATCATCTACATAAACAATAACAATGATAATATCATCATTAGTATGTTTAATATACAAATTAGGATCATTCTTACTTTTAGCAAAACCTTGAGAAATAAAGAAAGAATTAATTTTAGAATACCATTCTCTAGGTGATTGTTTAAGACCATAAATAGATTTGTTCAATTTGCAAACTAGATTTCCACTACCTTTCTTAACAAATCTAGGAGGTTGAGCCATATAGATTTCTTCATGTAAATCACCATTTAAGAAGGAAATTTTAACATCCATTTGATGAATGGGCCAATTAATTTTAGATGCCAAAGCAAGAACTAATTTGATAGTAGGCATTTTAGCAACAAGAGCAAAAGTTTCATTATAGTCTAATCCTTCAATTTGTGAAAAACCTTTAGCAACTAGTCTAGCCTTAAATTTACTAATTTCATTATTAGTATTCAATTTTATTTTGTATAACCATTTACATGAAACTATATTCTTGCCATGAGGTAACTTGACTAAATCCCAAGTTTGATTAGCTATTAAAGAATCATATTCCTCTTGCATGGCTTTCTACCAATGAGGTTGAGAGTTAGCTTGATAAAAGGACTTAGGATCGTTAGAATTCATAATAGTAGTCATCAAAGCATAATTACAATAATTAATCCTTCTATGTTTAATTCCACCAAATCTAGAAATGTAATCATCACCTTCATTGATTAAATTTTGAGCCCATTTAGGTTTACGTTTAGTTGTAATGGAATTATCACTAGAGGAAGAATCATTAGCAATAAAAGCATCATTAGTATCTACTTGAATATCATGAGTTGTAGGAGCAGAAATAATAGGTGGTACTTGAGTTGAAGGGTTAAGAGGAGGAGTAGGGTTAAGAGAAGGAGGTTGGTCCTCCACCAGCACAATTTTAGTGCCACTAAATTCTGCATCATGTGTAGTAGAGCAATCATGGACTCCATTTTCTACAATACAAACATCTCTAGCAACTTGAACTTTGTTAGTAGTGGAATCATAAACACGATAACCCTTAGTGTTTTCATCATAACCAACAAACATATAAGGAGATGACTTAGCATCTAATTTATGCCTTTTCTGTTTAGGAGTATGAACATAATCAGTAGAGCCAAAAATCTGCAAATGATGTAAATTAGGTTTCCTACCAGACCAAGCCTCTTCTGGAGTAATAACCTTGAGAGCTTTGGTAGGAGTCCTATTAAGAATATAAGTTGCACAAAACATGGCTTCAGCCCAAAATTTATAATGCAGATTCTTAGCATGCAACATGCTTCTAGCCATTTCAACAATGGTCCGATGCTTTCTTTCTGCCACACCATTTTGTTGTGGTCTATAAGGAATAGTAAGCTCGTGTTTAATTCCACATGATTTCAAATAAGAGTGAAAAGCATGATTCACATATTCCTTTCCATTATCAGTTCTAAGAATTTTAAGTTTAAAACCAGATTGCCTCTCAACATATAACTAAAATTCAATGAATATATCAAGAACTTGATCCTTGCTATGCAAAAAATAGATCCAAGTTCATCTAGAAAAATCATCAACAAAGGTAAGTGCATACTGAGAACCTTGGATGGAGTTATTCTCCATGGGGCCCAAAAGGTCACTATGGACAAGATGAAACTTATGAGTTGCCCACCATGATTTTTCACTTGGAAAGGGCTCCCTATGCATCTTACCACTCATATAACCTATACAGGAAACCTTAGAAGGAATAATGTGAGGCAAGCCATTAACCATATTGTGCTTTTTCATGAAAGTAATATAATCTGAATTTAAATGGCCAAGTCTTTCATGCCATATATTGAAATCAATAGAAGTATGTAATGAATAACGTGAACTAGCAAATTCATGGAATTTAAACAAATTTTCATTATCCATTTTAGCATGAGCAATCACTTTTTGAATTTGAGGATCTATGATATAACATGTATCTTTGTAGAATTCAACTTTATAGTCCTGACATAACTGTGAAATAGAAAGTAGATTAGTTTTCAAGTCAAGTACATATAATACATCATGCAATTTACCATTAGGAATAGTAACATCACCTAATCCTTCAACTTTACAAGTCTGATTATTAGCTAACTGAATAGGAATGTTAGCAATATTAGGTTGTAAAGAATCAAAAATTTCTTTATGAGAAGTTACATGTTGTAATGCACCACTGTCAACAATCCATTCTAAAGGTCTACAGAGATTAAAGCTACAAGTAAAAGCATGACAAGAATTAGAACCAGTAGAGTTACCATTTTTATGATTTGATTTTTTATTATTTTTACTATTATTCATAGGTTTTTTATCATTTTGCTTTTTAAAACAGTTATTGACAATATGACCATCTTTGCCACAATAAGAACAATGAGGTTTGGAATTGGAATGATTCCTTTGATTATTAGTATTACAAGTGTTATTATGATGATTGTTATTATTATTATATTTCGCATGAAATTTATTGTTGGAATTATTTGAATTAGTATTATATTGTTTGTGGTTATTATTGGAACGAAAATTATTATTTGAATTTCTAGACACAAATGCATGTTCAATTGATTTAAGGGTACCAAACTGAATTAGCTTAGCTTGTTCCTGTCTTAATAAAGTTTGAAAAATAACATAAGTTAACTGAGAAGTTAAAGTAGGAATAGCAAGCTGTGCATGAATATTCGTTATAAACTGTTGAAACTGTCTAAGAAGACACTTTTTAAGAATAAGATGAATTAAATGAATGTCCTCTAATTGAAAACCTAAGGCAATAATTTGGCTTTTAAGAGAATCAAATTTTAACAAAAAATCATCCATACTCTTAAAATCTACATACCTGAGATCTTCAAGTTGATCTTGCAACTATATTTTGCGGTATTCATCTCCACTATCATACTTGGTTTGCAAGATGGACCATGCATCATGAGCTTTAGAACAGTGAGCAATTAACACATATAAATCTGGAATAATAGAAATACCAATTAAACCTAAAGCTTCTTCATTTTTAGATTTCCAAGTATCTTTCTCGTCTTGGGTAGCCGCTGAACTAGGTTCAAGAGAGGGATCAGTGGCTATTTCGAAGAGGTGTTTAAAACGAAAAATGAATGAGATATGAGTTTTCCAGGAATGATAATTAGAATAACTAAGTTTTATTTCTGGAATTAAGGTTGACATGATTACAAGATTGATGTATTTAAAAAAAACTCCTTGATTTGAAAATTAAATTAATTGAAAAAAATCTCATTTTTTTTTATATATAAAATTAATAATATATATTTTATATATTTATTTCAAAGAAAACAAATTAGAGTAAAAAAAATTTTATGAAATGAAAAAGTTTTTTTTTTTTTAAAATTGAATATAAAAAAATTTTGTTTGTTATAATAAACTTTGTAAGGTTAAAAAGGTTTCTTTTTTAAAAAAACTTCTAACAAATACTAATGTTGAGATTTTTGAATAGGGCATCAGTGAAAAGGCGGGCAGATTGAGCGAAAGTTTTTAAAAAAAATGCACGGTCCAAGCGAAAGATGATAAGGGGGGAGCAGATGGATTGGCTGCGCAGGCGGCGGGTGATGCATGGCCTGAACGTAGGCCACGACGGAGGTGGTAGGTCAGGTCGTACAGGTGACAGGTGATGGGTGGCCTGCACGCAGGCAGCGATGGGAGTGGTGGGTCTGGCTGCGCAGGCGGCAGATAACGGGTGTTGTTTTTTTGCACAGGCAGTGGCGAGAGACGCAGGCTTAGCACAGGTGTTGTGCAAGTGGCGGGGGTGTCGCGCGGGCTGGGCGCAGATGACACGCAGGTGGCGCAGATGGCGTGCGGGCTGAGCACAAATGTCGTGCAAGTGGCGCATGGGTTGGGCGAAGGTGGTGCGCGGGTGGCACGATTGCCCAACAAAGATTTGAATTAAAAGATTCTTGTGCTATGCGCGATTAAAATAATTAAATGCAATTATTCTAAATTTACTAGAATAAATATTTAAAATTAAAAGATTGCACAATAAATTAGTGCTATGAAATAAATGCTCCTTGTTTTGACGGCACGCCTTCCAAAACAAGAGCAAAATTTTGAAATTTTTTGAAAAGGAAAACCCTTTGGCGGCAAGCCTTCCAAAGAGGGTTAGTAAAAAAAAAATTAATATGAAACCTGCACACAAAAGAGATGTTAAAATGATCTAAAAACACAACACAAACTTTCAAACTTCTTCTCTCAATAATGTCTCCAAATAAGGTGTGCTCCAATGAATGGCAACCTTCAACACAAAAACTTAAAACAAGGATTAGTGACCAAGCTCTGATACCATGTAAGAAATGATAAGATTGAGCAAGGAACAAGAAACAATCCAAGTAAGTTAAGTGTGAAACAATGTTACCATAAGATAAGAAAAATCCAAGAGCATACACCAAGATGGTTCAACAATGGAGACAAGGATTTATAAGGGGAAAGCAAAGAAAACCCCTTGTGAGTATTATGAATGAAGGAAAATGCCTAGAGAAGAGAGAGAGAGTGTGTGTGTCTTGGAGCAAAATAGCTCAATACAATAACATCAAAGTGATAAGAGTGAAGAAGAAAGAAGGAGGAGCATCTCTTATATAGAGATGAGAAATGAGTTGCATTTGTAACTACCATTTCTATGAATGCCACATTCATAATAGGTGTGTGCAAAGTGTCACAATCCCCTTAAGGAGGATAAACTAAATAAAGAAATAAACAAGAGTTGTCCTTACATGTGGAATAAAGGACAAACAATGACATGTCTTCCACATGTGTACAAGGGGACAAACTACATTTAGGGACCCTTGGAATATCCCAATTAATAGATCCAAGGAAAGATTAACCTTTCTAACAATTGCAAAGGTCAAAGATAATGTAATTAGATGATAAAAGCTCGATAGGCTTGGATATATCATGCATCATTCAGTAAATGAAGATTCAACAAGCAATGATGTTCACATGTTTATTGAAGAGTTTAAGGATACACAACCCTCATTCATTGAATATTTTAAGAGTTGATGGTCTAAAAGATTGAGTATGTGGGCTATATGTTGCCATACACTCAAGCATGTAGGTCAAGAAAAAAATGGAGCCATAGAGTCATACCAGTCAGACCTGAAAAGGAAATTCTTAAAAGTGACGCATGCTACAACCATCATGTTGATTGGCTGGTACATCAACTAACAACACATGTTTATGTCTATTATTGGTGGGTACAAATCAACAAAAAACATGGTTTCTATAGTAACTTTGAACTTGAGAAGATTGAAAATACATCTTGGGTTCGAGCATTGCAAATTTTAGATGAGAATGTTACATTTGATCCTCTTGATGATTGTATAGCATGGGTAACAACTAAAAGTGATACTTGTTTCCAATATGAGGTGTATATCTCATCACCTAATCTATGTATGTGATCTTACAAATTTTCAATACAAGGATACATGTGCAAGCATGTGGTCAAAGTGAACTTAATGAGAGAGACACAAAATCTTAATAATTTGCATGTAGACTTGGATTATCTTGTGACTATAGTTGATTCTATTGAAAGATGCACCATCAGCATCTCTAATCATTTGGTATGACAAAAATGTTTATTTATTTATTTCATATTTTTAAATGTGTTGTAATATCAATGAAGGAAATTACTGAATTAGATGGGATTGGGGGTAACGAAGATTGTGAACTATTGGAGGGACATTCAATACATAAATAGGTAAAATAATAATCATATTTTGATAATTTTTATTCTTGTTTCTTTGAATTTTTATTTCTAAAATGTGTTTAACTTTTTGTAGATGATAGACAACAATGATCAGAATGGAGCGATAGAAATATAGTTGGAAATAAAAAGGGAGATTCAGGGAATGACTAATACATCTGATCTAGCAACACTTTCTTTCATTCAAAATTTTGTTAAGGACTTGTCAAATAAAGTCAAAAGTTGAAACATATCATCCCACCTTGGATTAGACCATCCAAGTGTGCATCCTTTTTGACAAGTACAAGATGGATTTAGCAATACTCTTTGCCAACAAAGGGACTTGATTGAATGCATGAATACAAGGAGAAAAACAAGTATCCTGAACCAAACACCTACGTTTCCACAAATGCCACAAAATCTTGAGCGTTGAAATTGGATTGATGATCTTGATAGGGTAAATGAATGAGATAAGGACCACACTAGGAATAATGAACATATGATTGACATGGTGGATAGCATAGAGTTGGGGAGCACACATGATACTAATGCAAGCACAAAATATTTTCACTGAAAACACATGACATAGTGTCATCATACTTGTTTGTCATGTATTGTAAACATTTTAAATATTTTGTAATGCCATGGTTTTATTTTGGTATGTTATAAAAAAAATTGAATTTTGTTAAGATAATTTATGGAGTTACATAAGATGGATCATCTTTGTTGCATTTTGTCAAAATTTTCACATTCCTTGTCCATTCTTCCATATTTTGGTGTATGTCTATCATATATTTTTAGCTATAATATTTGAAAAAGTTATCTTTATATTATGCTTTGTAACACCCCACCAAGGTATCCAAAAGAATTAACCTAAATTTTTACTAAGTTTAGTAACCTTTTTTTTTGAACAAAAAGAATAACATGCACATCAAACATATAGTAGCAGAAGCAATAACATACAATCAACTAAAACATACATACACAGGTTTTATTTCTTAAGGATCTCATGACATTGAATTACATTTTCATTTAATCTAATACTAAGTCTAACAACTACCACATCCACATGAAAGAATAATGAAAAGTCCAATGTCCATATTATACATTTGTTTTGAATGCCTCCTGGAAAATTAATTTAGAATGCTCAATCATCCACTATACATGTCATAGGGTATGAAAAGCTTAAAAGAATATACATATGTAGAAATAAATATACATCATCTTCCATGAATCCATGATACAAAGTACAATAAAATATATGAAACCATCCACCATATATGATACATCCATCCATCATAAAAGATATAAACATTCATCATGAAATACAACTATCCATCATAAAACACAACTAACTAAGTGTGTGGTTCCTTCCAATTGTCAGTAACATCATTAGACCATCATGGGACCAAGCTATCCCCCATGCATAACATCCCATGCCATCGATCAAATTATCGGTACTACAATAATAGAGACATCACTACTAAACATACGACAACATAAGCATAAGGAAATCTAACATGCTAAACTTCAATATAAGGAAATGGATTAGTAAATAACATCATCTAAACATGATAAACAAGAATTCCAAGAAGTTCTAACCACAGTGACTATGAACAGATCTCAATAATAGAGTAAAAAGCAATACCACCTGACCGCGTGGAACCTAAATGGCCTACTCCCACCATGTTGAGGATATAGTCTCAAGTCCCAATCAGGATATCAATCCAAACATCAAAATACTCTCTAATTCTAGAAGATCCTAAAAGCATTCTAACTCAAGGGTTCTAAGACAGGTCAACATCTAATTCCTAGAGGCATACAAGACATGTAAGAAACCTACAATGTAAGTGGGCAAGTGTCATCACATGAATCACATAGAAGTTACCCTAGCAGTTTCTTAGGACTCCAAGGTCCCTAGTGATCCCCATGTGGCCACTAGTATCCTCTCATAATGATAAGGCATACTACGAAATTCAAGGTCACAACCAAGTGTTCTCTCTATTCCCATCCTAGTCTGTACTAGCACTCAAGGCATGGCACGAGAATATACAATTATCTTATTAGGTTCATTTTAATCCCCATTTAGTGTAATATTTTCACTTATTAAACAACTTACAATGAGTTACCCTGGCATCCACTTAGGACCCCGGCCCCCATTGGGAGCCACCTCCCAACACTACAAGTAGATAACCTACCCTAGGCTCATAAAATCACAAATCAATAATCATACTAAAATCACTTTAGTCCTATACAAGTGATTGGAAAGCATCAAGATAATCCACAATAATCACATCAATTCTCAACAAGCAACTAGAAAGCATCACATGATAAATCACAATATCCAATAGTTCTTAATGAGCAACCAAAAAGTATCCCAATAACACTGATCAAAGACTCCAAAATTTTCAAGTCAACCATGACACAATATAACATCATCAAGAACATAGCAAACACTTCAATCCTATCAAGGTGACTGAAAAATATTTCAAGTATAACTAATCGAGGACTCAAAAATGGTTAAGTCAAGAATCTCATATACATACACCTCAACTTCACACAAGAAGAATGGAAAGCAATAACAAACAGTAAATACAAACATATCATAGACCATACTATCACATTACCATGGTTGAGTTAAAAAGATTGAGGTCAAATCAATATGACAACACAATCACATAACCCTCGAGCCTCTAGTAACATCCTAAGATTGGTCAAAGCTAGATCAAACCCCGAACCCAAAATCATAGACAACACATAGAAAATAGAATAGCCTTATAGTTTGGTTTGAGTTTGAAAACATGTAGTTGAGTTAAGTAGTAAGGCTCAAGTTTCTAGTTTTCATCTCAGTGTAAGTTTTCAAGTAAATAGCTTTCATAGTTTCACCCTTACAATTAACCATTTTATATTTGAATAGAATGTACAATTACCCTAAATTCCTATCAAGTCAATTACTTAAAAATAATAAGTTAAAGGATAATTATTTATTTGATTTTATAATAATCATTGATTATTAAAAATTAAATACCTACAATCCTAATCATAATGTTCATTAAAATAATTTAAACATTTGTCAATTGATGTTAATCATTAATTTTGAGTTAGCACCATTAATAACCCAAATTACTTAAATTTAATAATTATTAATTATAAAAAAATTATAACTCTTAAAAACAATATTTAATAATTAATATTTACTAATTATTAATTAATTAAAAACTCTTAATAAAAATAATTTAATAATTAATATTTATTAATTTTTAATTAATGAAGTAATATTAATAAATTACCATTTATATATTTCATTAATAAATTATATTAAAAATAATAATTAATATTAACAAATTATATCAGAAATAATAATAAAATTACAATTAAAATAAATAAATTTAAAAACATTAACAAAAATTAATTAAAAATCACCTTATATAAGCCTTGTGGCTACTAAAAGCATCCATATGCCACCATTGGCAACCACAGTCTGCCTTTGGTCACCGTGGCTTGCTTTGGTAGGTGTCGGCACCAAGATGGTAGGGAGGAAGAAAGGGGGGTGGCGGGGGGTTGTGGCCCCTGCCTCGCAAAAAATATTTTTTAATTTTGGAAGGGAAATTTTGGGAAAATTTTAGAGATAAGATCTTGGATAGGAGCGAATTCTCGCGCATATCTTTTGGGTGGTTGCGATCCTAGCATCAAAGCCAAGTAGGTTCTTGAATTTTATGCACCCAGTTAAAATTACATTATTTAGATAATCTTGTCTTCTTTATGATTGTTGAAATCGATTATCTGAATTTTGTTGCATAAATCTTTCATTCTTTTGTTCGAAATCTATGATATGTGTATTGTATCTCATCTATATAAAATGATTGAACGAAAAATATATCAATTGAAAACCTTGCCCATAGGTAAAAAGGAAATTATATTTAATTCACGTGGGTTTTGAATTTTTATTTTTTATTTTTTAAAGGAAATTTAAAGAGAAAATTCAATTGGTTTCTTGAATTTTCTCTATCAAGCTAATGTTGAAAATAATTTTTTTTTTAAAATGTAAAATTTAGGTGAGGGGAAGTATTTGGTTATATTAAATTTTATATTAAATAAAAATTTATAAAATATATTTATATTATATATATGTATGATATTTTTTTTTTTTTTGAAAAAAGGGGTAAAAACTTTATTGAAGATCAGAGAACAACATTACAAAATAAATAAGGGAACGAAGTTCCAAAGAAAGGTAAAAGCAAAAGAACCAACAACATCAATTGTGTCCATTTTCAGGCTTGTCTTCATCAAGTATATTCATTAAATCTATGCAGATCTCCTGGGGAATTGATTCCCACTCCTCAACTCTCCAACCCTCAGCACGCTCTGAAGCCCATTTAGCCAGACAATCAGCTGCCCTATTCCATTCTCTGGGGATATGGACAAAATTCACTATGCTCATCAAAGAACCAACCCGTAAAATTTTTTGCACCACACTGGCCAACTGCCAGTTCACATCAGCTACTTTCTACTCAATAAGCAAATTGATCAGCACCTGTGAATCAGATTCACAAACAACTCTCTGCCACCCCAAAGCATACGCTCTCTCAAGAGCACCCAAGATAGCCAACCCTTCCACTAGGTTGATAGTCTGTATTCCTTCATATCTCGAAAAGAGAAAGATCACTGAACCCAGGGAATCCCTACCTATTCCACCAATACCAGCCGGCCCCGGGTTGCCTTTGGAGGAACCATCAGTATTGATCTTCAAAATGCCATAGGGAGGAAGTTGCCATTTACCATTCCTATTAATTTTATTTTTCTCCCGACCCCTTCTCTTAGCACAAGACAAGGCCAAGGAAGAGCCCATAATCCCCAATCTTTCCACCAACTTTGTGTCCCTCTTCCCCAAAGGGAATTCCACATCACATCTAGCTCCCACTGTCTCTTGAACCATACCTAATAACCTCTGCCAAGTTTGTTGCACCAATATTTGTTCTCTTTTAAAAATCCTTCAGTTACATTCCAGCCAAATCTGCCACAATAAGGAAATAGGAACCACAAACCAAACCTCCTGCAAAAAAGGTGCCACAAAAGGAGGCCGGCCCATCCCCTGCCAAAACTCAATCAATGAAGAAGCATGAACACAAGGTACTATCCAAACATCCCACCAAATATTCCAAAGTTGTAGGGCAAAGGAGTAGTGGAAGAACAAATGGGAAGAATCCTCCTCACTAGCCCCACACATAACACAAACAGAAGGCCCGAGAAAACCTCTCTTTTGAATGTTATCCCAATTCAAGCATTTATTCCAAGCAAAACAATTACATTTTGGCCAGGAAAGCTTGCTCCATACCTTCTTCCACCACTAAATTTCAAGCCCAACCAACTTCTAAGATAATAACCTATCATAGCCAGATGTAACAGTATAGATCCCTTTGGGATTGGGGGACTAGGCAAGCACATCATCCTCCCTGAGAGAGCAACATCTTCTACTAGAAAGGATGTTTTGTAACATAACACATTCCTCCTACAAGCTTGCAACTGGCCACTCCTCTGGGGACTTCCAACTAGCCACCACCAACTGACCACACGGGACAGAAGATTTAAAATTGCTCACCCATGACCAACCAGCCTCTAGGAATCTCTGAAAAAGACTTGCTAAGTTGGGAAATTGAGAGACAATGGGAGGAAAACCATCCCAAGAATCAAACCAAAATTGGGCCTCTAACCCCCTCTTGCAGATCCAAAATAATCCATCCTTAATAAGCATGGCCCCTTTCTTAAGGGTATCCCATATCACCAATCCCTTACCAAAAAGGGGGTACCTAGAGATTTCAAGTTGAGGAATCCCAGGGAGATACTTCTGGGAGAGAATTTTGGACCAGCTTTTATCTCGTTCATTACACCACCTCCAGTAAAGTTTAGCAACCAAAGCCTCCCCAGTCATAGCTGATTGCCTCAGACCTAACCCACCATATTGTTTCGGGCTACAAACCACTTCCCAACTAACCAAGCTCCATTTGGAAGACTCCAAGCAACCCGCCCATAAAAATTGTCTCACCATAGAATCAAGGTCTTTTAGGAATCCAACAGGGGCAACCTGAAGCATGCATCTATAAATGGGCAAAGCCTGCACAACTGACTTAGTCAATTGGACCCGACCAGCAAAGGATAGCCAACGATGAGTCTAGTGATTAAATTTAGGCCGAAACTTATCCAAAATTATCTGCCAAGATTCCTTAGGAAGTCTCCTCACTGAGATGGGAATACCAAGGTAAGTCAAAGGGAGGTTGCTGATCTGAAACCTTAACGTACGAGCAATTCTTTGTTGAATGCGGCCTGGAGTATTAAAGAAGAAAATGGAAGATTTTCCTTCATTAACCTACTGCCCAGAAGTAACCAAATAAACATCCAAGACCCTTCACAGATTAAAGGCCTCTCACATAGTATCCATCCCTATCAAGGCAGTATCATCTACAAATTGTAGATGAGTCTGCGTAGGTAAGGTGCCACCCCATTTCCAACCTTGAAAGAAGCCATCCTCCACATTCTGCTTAATCCATCTCCCCAAACCTTCTGCCAAAAGAATGAACAGATAAGGGGAAAGAGGATCTCCTTGACGAAGCCCTCTAGAAGCTCCGAAAAGCTCAAAGTGACTTCCATTAATAAGCATCGAAAAGGACACTAAAGTTACATAGCTGCAAAACCAAAAGCACTCAAAATCGGACGAAGGAAGGACCACCTCACCCTGTCATAAGCCTTAGCCATGTCAAGCTTGATAAACATCACTTTTTCATTTGAATTAGCCATAGAATGGATAACCTCAGCTGCAATAACAATTCTGTCCAAAATTTGCCTGCCTGCAACAAAACCACCTTACTCTTCAGAGATCAATTCCACAAGCCCCTTCTTCAACCTGTCTGCAATAATTTTGGCAATAATTTTATAGATAACATTGCATAAAGAGATGGGCCGAAATTGGCTTAACTTATTAGCCCCCTCATTCTTGGGAATAAGGGTAAGAAAGGTAGCATTGAGAGCCCTTAACATCTGCCTATTGTGTTGAGACTCCTGAACCACTGCGAGAACATCAAGCTTGATTATATCCTAGAATTCTTGGAAAAACTCTATTGGGAAACCATTTGGCCCTAGCGCTTTCCCTTTCTTCATGTTAAACACAACCCCTTCAAGCTCATCCAACGAGATATCTTTCATGAGCTACTGATTCAAATCTCCAGATACAAGAGATGGAATACAAGAAAGGATCTGCGCTTCCTCAGGAGACCCCCCTGCAAGTCTTCATGAAAGAGGGATTCAAAATACTACACCACCTCCCTAGACATATCTGAAAAGGAAGAAAGACAATCTCCCCTATCATTCACCAATCCGGAAATAGAGTTACCATGGTGCCTGGCTTTCATAGAGTTGAAGAAGAAAGCTTTATTTTTGTCCCCCTCCTAAAGCCATTCAATACGTGCCTTCTGTTTCCAATACAATTCCTCTCGTAGCTCCCACTCTTCCAACAGTTTGTTAGCCTGAGCCTCCTCTTGAAGCAATTCAGCAGTTACCCCTTCCTCCCTTATCCTTCGTGTGACACCATCCAACTCTACCTAAGCTAAAGCCTTTTCATGGAAGATGTTCCCAAAATGCAAACGATTCCACTATTTGAGCTTGAATTTAACATATTGAAGTAATTTAGCAAAGACATACATTAAGGTGCCATAAGTTGGTCTACCTTTCTTCCACCACTCAGAAACCAAGTCATACAAAGATGAGTCCCGTAACCACATAATCTGGAACCTAAAAGAAGGTTTCCAAAGAATCTGAGCTGATTTCATACATAATTTAATAGGCCAATGGTCTGAACCTCTCCAATCCAAAATTTTAGAGTAAGAAGTCCACATTCCTCCAACCCAGTAACAAGAGACTAAAAATTGATCTAACCTTTCTGCAACACAAAACTCTCCCACCCAACAGTTGTTCCAAGTAAACTGACCATTATTGGGTTTGACATCCACAAGGTTCAGGGCATTGATATTATCTTGGACCAATAGTGCAGAAGGATCCAACCTCCCATTTCCTCTGCGCTTCTTAGCTAAATCACAAATAGTATTGAAATCTCCAGCCAAAATCCAAGGATGAAAGGGCAGCATACTATGGATCAACCTGATGTGAGACCACAAAAATTTCTTACCTTGTAGAGTAGTAGGAGCATAAATATTAGAAAATAATATGATAGCCCCTGACTCTAGGCAAGTAGCAATCATAGACAAAGAGGCTTTAGAGGAAATCCACCAAAGAGGCTGAATTTTTTGAAGATTCCATAAACATGCCAACCCTCCGGAAGCTCCAAGAACTCCAATGGACTGGCACTCCCCACTTCTCCACAACATAGGCATCACACCTTGCATACTCTCAACAGATAATTTAGTTTCCTATAAAATTACAATATTAGGACCTTGCCTTCTAATTAACTCATGAACAGCTTTTTGTCTAGGGCCACTGCTCAAGCCCCGTACATTCCATGATATAACAATCATTTCAAAGGGCTTGAAAAGATAGAATCCAGAGGTTTAACTGCCCCTAACTCGACCAAATTTTCCCTAGTCAATTTAATCTTTTCCAAATCTTTTTTCCTGCTAGGTTTAACAAATTTCTCTGCCCCACCCTTCTTGATATCTTTCTGCAAAATGCCCAATTTGGGAGGAGGCTTAGGCTTTGCTGCCAATGCTGATCCACTGATCTGTCCAATAGATAGGGCATTGACTCCAACTATAGAACCAAAGGCCAAGGGTTTTTGCACTTCATAAATCCCCTTTTGTTGATCTGCTACCAGTTGCCGACAATCCACCCCCAATAGATCCATAAAGGAATCAAGAACAGGATCCTCTTGGGTTAAGCCCACCAACCCTTGATCCAAATTGACCAAACCTAGATCAACTTCCTGTTGGTTGAGCTCATCCAAAATCTCAAATCTATTGAAGGTATTGTCCTCTTGCCTTTCCTTAAATGACCTCTTTTGACCCCTGTTCCTATTGCGAGCCCTAACTGGAGAAAATCCATCAGAAGTACCTGCCTCATCATGAGAAATACGCTTCCCTTTATCTGTCTCTAGAGGGTTTCTCATAGGCTATGAGGGCTAGGATTCCCGAGGCATGTTTCTCGGGCATCGCCTCTGCAAATGACCATATTCTCGACACAACCAACAGCGAAAAGGAAGAGTTTCATAGTCTAAATGCTGCACCCAAGAATAAGAATCCGCACACATCTCTATTGCATCTGGTAAAGGCCTACTTAGGTCAATTTAAACACAAATGCATCCAAAAGTCATTACCTTTTTACCCAAGGTCTGGGATGATGTCTTGACAGGTTTTCCAAGCACCGAGGCCAAAAGATGTAATACATCTTCTCGACAGCATTCCACCAGAAATCTCGGCAAGCAAACCCACACTGGGACCCGATTTGGAAGCTCCTCTACAGGATTGAAACCAGCATGCCATGGCTTAATGAATAACCCGACCTTATTGTGAAAATAAGGGCCTCCCTCAAATACCCGATTCTGATCTGCTGTGCAATTAAAAGTTACCATGAAATAGCTATTTGCCAACAAAATTATCTCCATTTCCCCTTTCGGTTCCCAAGTCCTTCGAGCCCAAACCTCCAAAAATTGCAAAGAGACTCTCATCCCCAAAAATTTATAGTATAAGGATTGTTGTGAATAATACTCCACATCTTCAGGAATCATTTCAGCTAGAATAACTAGCTTCAGCCTCTCTGCGCACCTCTTGAGGCATCCATTAGTCTTTGGAATCCTTGAGGCATTCGATACCCCAAAATCACCAGGACCAGATTTCAAGACAAACAGATTATTGTCAAAGGTCTTCATCCCTTGACTTAAAACCTTAGGGCCTACAGCCACCCGAAAATCCATTTGGGAACTACTTACAACCATCGCACCCTTGGCATCTGCCATTCATACAAACAAAGAATGGGGAAAGGGCCTTTACCCACCCTAAATCCCCCCACACTAGTAGTCCACCTGAACCACATAAAGGGGGTGGACCAAAGCCTCAGCCCAGCACACCACGCCTCAGACTGACCAATCTGCAGCATGAAAAAGACAAAACTCTATTTAGATATATATGTATAATATATATATATATATATATATATGTATATATATATACATATATATATATATATATATATATATATATATATATGTATATATATATATATGTATATATATGTATATATATGTATATATATATATGTATATATATGTATATATATATATGTATATGTATATATATATATATATGTATATATATATACATATATATAGATATATATGTATAATATATATATATATAATAATAAATTTTAAAAATATATAATAATAAATATTTATTTATTTTTTGAAAAAGGGAAGGTTCTGTGAGGAGGGATTTCTCTTCAATTTTTGGGTGGTTGCATATTAGCATCAGGCTCAGGTAGGGTTTTGTGTTTTGATTACTAAATGAATGATGTAGTTTAATATATTCTATCTACTTTGCGCTTGTAGAAATTTGTTTTCTCAAATTTCATTGTATGAATCGTGTCACCCTTCATTCTGAATCTTTTACTATTTGATTTCATCTGTAAATCTAGATTGAAAAACTATTTAGAAAACCTTGTTCTACAATTGAAAGAAATTAGTTTTCAATTGGGGAGGCAAGGGCCATGAGCCCCCAGCAAAAAAAATATTTTTATTATTATTATTGTTTTAAAATAAAGTTTATTATTATGTTTTGTTTTAAATTTATTTAATATATCTATTTTAAAATAATATAAATATATTTTATAAATTTTTATTTAATATAACCAAATAATTCCCCTTACCTAATTTTTTTTTAAAAATAAATTCTTAAAATTGTTTTCAACATTAACTTGATAGAGAAAATTTGAGCAACCAACTGAATTTTCTTTTTAAATTTTCTTCTTTTTTCTCAAAATTTCAAAACCTACCCGAATTAAATATAATTTCCTTTTTACCTACAGGTGAGGTTTTCAATTGATTTATTTTTCTTTCAATCATTTTATACATATGAGATACAATACACACATCGTAGATTTTGAACAAAAGAACAAAAGATTTATGCAATGAAATTTAGAGAATCAACTTCAACAATCACGAAGAAGATAGTATTATCTAAATAATGTAATTTTAACTAGGTGCATAAAATTCGAGAACCTACCTAGTTCTGATGCTAAGATCATAACCACCCAAAAGATATGTGAGAGAATTCGCTCCTATCCAAGATCTTCTCTCTAAAATTTTCACAAAATTTCCCTTTGAGAATTCACTCCCAAATTTGCTTCCAAGATTCATGTCCAAATTCCTCTCCCTCAAAAATGAACCCTCTAATTGTGATAAAGAGTTTTCTCCTTCAACTGGGACACTGATTGTGCATTCACCTAGGAGAACTCCTTGCTCACAACCCTTAACTCAATATAAACTTTTATTTATCTTTATTTTATCTTGCATTAATCTTTTTCATGCACATTAAAAGAATTATTAAATAACTTTATTAAATTTCCACTTGACTTGTTTTTAATATAATTTATTGAACTTAATCCCATGTGCACTTTAATCAATTAAAATGTCCTTATTAAATTCACTTATTTTATCTTTTTAATTAATTTCTTATATTTTCAACTCATGCATACATCATGCGAACTTACAACTTTTATTAAATTAATATATTTTTACTTTTGAATTTTATTTTCAAAACTTAATTGATAAAATATTTATTAACTTAAATAATAATAATAATTAGCATTTATTTAAAAATGAACTCTAAATATATTATTATTAAATTAAATAAATATTATCACATTCAAAAATTATCCTATAACTTTTATCTTCAAATTTAATTCTCTTATTTAATTAATTTCTCAATTAATTAAATATAATTAAATATTAAAATATCATAATAATTTTCCATTAAATTAAATCATTATTAGACTTAATTAATAGAAAATTCACCAAGGACTCATAAAGTAAAATATAAAAACCCATTATAGTAAAACACATACAAAATCAAACTAAAGGGTTAAAATCATAAATTAATATCATCCAATGCATTCAGAGGGTGCATGACTAAGATATTTGTCCTAATTATTAATTAGGGCAAATGACTTAAGGGTTTAGGATTTGGACTTAAGAAGTTATCCCCCCTCTCTTACCATTGAGATAATGTGATAGGGTACGCTCATCCTGACAATTCAGGGAAGTTGATACTCAGGACCTACAACTTGCATAAAATTCATGCAAGTATAGACACAATATTCTAAGCTAAATAAGCAATGGCAGGAAGTGCTGCATCATGTACATCTTGACTAGTAGGTGACTACGACTCCCTACCTTAACCACATCAGAAATGTCATACATAAAGAAAATAAACACACACACCATACACATGCAATATGGGGTAAGTATCCATAAGAAGACACATAATAATCCTTCTGACTAATCATCATCAATAACTGAAATCACTAAATAATCATTATGCATACATGAAGTATAAGGTATCAAGTAATCTCATCATATAATCAACTAAATGTAAAACAATATCTGATAATCTCAAAACAATACTACTAGTAATCAAGCATAAAATTGGCCTAAAAGTATTTGACAATAATAACAAAGATGTGAACTAGGGGCAAGCACTACATGCTTTAATGGATATTCATGTTTAGTTTCAAATATCCCATTTTGGCTAGTTTTGGTTCTCAAGTAGTAATTTATATATAGATAAGGTATCTAATTATTCATCATATCAATTGTTTGACAAATTGCACAAGGAAAAATAGAGAAGCTTTGGTGAAGTACATTAAGGGGTTCTTGTAGTGGATTCACAACTGTGTTTGTCATCATAAGTATTATCTTCAGATGTTAACATTGTCTTTTCCTCTTTGTTATTTTGTTGTCACTGCAATAGAGAAACTAAAAAATTGAATACAAATATACTAGCTAAAACTATTCATTGGCAAGATAGGCATAAATATAACAACTTGTCAAGTCTTGTCTTTCATTATATTCAAAATATCCAATTTCCAAACCTAACAATTTTGATGGTTCCTTTGTAGGCAGAAAATAGTAAGCACAGTCCAACAATGAATAAATACAAATGATACTTATCATCATAAAAATGATACAATATGAAAGCCACCTGTACAATCCCTCATGGTGCAAGCTATTGTAAATTCAAAGGAAGTAATAAATGCATTGAGATTTTTGGGGAAGGAAAAAGTAGCACACATGTTGCACTTGTATGCAGAAGTTGAGCCTCATATGCATGTACTTTAGGCAATCTGGCCATTCTATCTTGATCCATCATCCATATTCTTATAGCTCCATCAGAACATCCTATGACAAGCTCTCTTACATGGAAAAAATTTTACATCCCAAACACAGCCAAGATGTTTAATGCTCTGAATGAACACTACATTTGCTATGAAATAAAATATATATATTAGAAATAAAATATATATATTAGAAATTAATATGTATCTGTGAAAGCATGGAACGACTACAAGTAGTATACAAACTAGATTATCTTGTGTGCCTTCCATATTCTCCCACATTTTGCAAGTATCTACCACCAAATTGCCAAGTATGATATCTAACAAAAGTTCTCTTTTGAATATTATTTGATGGATGTTTATACCCTCTTCGAAGCTCCCATTTTGGCATAGACATGAAGGATGTTGACATGGGTTGTGCAACTTTTTTTACACTTGTGATTAGATTTTATTTAAAATTTAAACAATTATATAAACTAGTAAACAAAAACTGAAAATATCTTGCTTAAATAGTGTACTCTCAACTAAGCATCAAAATCAAATATATTGTTAATTTTTCCTCAAAATAATTCTTTTAATTGAAAAATAAAATTCAACCTAGCTACTGTAATAATAATTTAGACAGTTGTCAGCTTTAACTTTCAACTGAAGTTTTTATTCTATGGCTAAACTAACAACATATTGCAACTAGATGCTTAATTGAGAGTACACCATTTAAGAAAGACATTTTTAGACTTCATCTAGGGTATGTGTAGGATGATGGTGTGCCAAAAAGTGGCGATGTGAAAAAAATAGAGTTCAAACACCTCTAAAAGCACTTCAAAATTTGCTCTGACTTTTTTCCACCTATCCAAGTACCAAGCCTAGAAGGAAAGGCCGAGCCTTATCGAATATCTGATATTATCAGATATCCGATTATATATTGGATATCTACTAATCATATGACATTATTATTATAATATTATAATCGTATAATATTATACTATAATAATAATATTATATTATAATAATATTATATTATAATGTATTATTATATTATAATAATATTATATAATATTTAATATTATAATATATAGTAATGTAATATTATATATATATATATATATGTGTGTGTATATATATATATATATGTATATATATATATATATGTATATATATATGTATATGTATATATATATATGTATATATATATATATATATATATATATATATATATATATATAGGGTAAGTGCACAAAGTTGTGGTGCCAAAAGGGGGTATACGTGGACACCTTTCTCCTGAAATCTGCAAATTTTGAACTTCAACAAGAATTTGAAGATAGTTACGCTCAAAATTTTTAGATATGACAAAAAAAAAAAGTCGTAGTCCTTTGAATCTAGTTTCTAAACTACTAATTTTTTTTCAAAATGGTTTAGTTTTAGGTCCTCAAAAAAGGGGGCCACAAAAAGTGGTACTATTTATTCCAAAAAAAATAACACAGTACAAAGTATGGCACCCCTAAAATTTTAACTTTTTTTTGAAATTATTTAATCGCTTTGGTCAAAAGTTACTTAACACTATGTAGTTTATCCCAATTTTTTCGGGTAATTTTATAATGTTTATTTTTTTAAAGAATTTTTTAACTAGACAAATCCCAAAAACATGAAATATCTGTGTGCTCCCCCTAGAAATAATTGAAAACTAATCTAAAATCAAAACTTTTTTTTTTCAAAGTGTGTAGAATGGAGTCTAGTTTCTAAAAAATTAAGTTATTACAAAATTCGATGAATGAGCTAAAATCTATAGCCCAATTAGTACGTGGTGGTTTTTGACAAAAAATGAACATACATTCAAAAGAAATTATAGATGAAAGGCTTGAAATAGTTCAAATTAAAAATAAATTATATGGTTAGATAGCTAACACAGAGATCTATAATGTTATGTAACCTGGTTTTATCAATACCCAACCATGAGAAATCTTGAAGAGGAACACAGAAGAAAAAACAATCATTTTTTGTATGTTTGTTGGAAAACACGTCTCAGGCCTGTTCATCAAATCCAAACCTTTGGGTTGGATCTCCAAGGCAAAACCAAGCCTTAGGCTTGGATTTAATTAAGGTTTAAATAGCGCGTGTGCCCTATAGTGTGTACGCCCTATAGCGTGCACGCGCTATTTAAACCTCAGTTCTAAATAGCATGCATACACTATTAAGATCTAAGTTGCAAAAGAGAACTACATGGGGGGTGATATAGGGGAATGGATATATGTGTGAATGAAAGAGATAGAGAGAAAGTAGGGGATAGGAGAGGAGAGAGAGTACAGGATGGGAGAGAGAAAGTGAGAAAGTGTAGGGGTGGCAAAGAGAGTATAGGATGAGAGAGAGAGAGAGTAGGGGTGGCAAAGAGAGGAAGTGTGAGAGAGAGTAGGGGTGGAAAAGAGAGAGTGCGAGATGGGGGAAAGGGATTTAAAGTAGGGGATGGGAGAGAGAGGAAGTGTGAGAGAGAGTACAGGTTGGGAGAGAGAGAGATTAAGAGTAGGGGATGGGGGAGAGAGAGAGAGAGAGTAGGTGATGGGAGATGAAGTGGGAGAGGAAGAACTTGAGAGAGAGGAGGATGGGAGTGCATGTGTGTGAAAGAGAGAGAGTATGGAATGGTAGAGGGGGAAGACAAAGTAGATCAAGAGAGAGTAGGGGATGGAAGAGAGAGTAGGCGATGCGAGAGGGAGTGGGAGAGGGAGAGAGAGGGGGGAATAGAAATATGTGTAAGAGAGAGAGAGAGAGAGAGAGAGAGAGAGAGAGAGAGAGAGAGAGAGAGTAGGGGATAGGAGAGAGTGTGAAAATTTAAGAGAGACTAGAGGGTAGCAGAGAGAGAGAGAGAGAGAGAGAGAGAGAGAGAGAGAGAGAGTGGAGAGGGAGAGAGTGAGAGTGAGAGAGAGAGTAGGTAGTAGGAGAGGGAGAGCAAGTGAGAGAAAAAGTAGGGGATGGAAGAGGAGAGAGGGGGGATGGGTGTGTATGTGTGAAAGAGAGAGAGTCAAGAATGAGAGAGGGGAGAGAGAGATAGAGAGAGTAGGCAATGGTAGAGGGATGGGAGAGAGAGGGAGAGAGTGAGAGAGAGACAGATATAGTAGGTGGTGGGAGAGGGAGTGGGAGGGAGAGAGAGGTGGAATGGAAGAATTTAAGAGAGATAGAGTAGGGGATGGGATAGAGTAGGCAGTGGGACAAGGATTGCAAGAGAGAGAGAGGGGGGGGAATGGGAATGTGTATTTATTTATAAGAGAGATAGAGTAAAGGATGGGAGAGAGTGTGAGAGTTTGAGAGAAAGTAGTAGGGAATGGGAGAGAGAGTGAGAGTAAGGGATGGGGGAGAGAGAGAGAGAGAGAGAGAGAGAGAGAGAGAGAGAGAGAGAGAGAGAGAGAGAGCGAGAGAGAGAGAGCGAGAGGAAGAAAGACAACATGAGAGAGATAGATAGTAGGCGGTAGGAGAGGGAGTGGGAGAGGGAGAGGGAGAGGGAGAGAAATAGGGGGGATGGGAGTGTGTGTGAAAGATGTAGAGAGTAGGGGATGGGAGAGAAGAAGAAGAGTGGGGGGATAAGAGTGTGTATCTATGAAAGTGAGAGAGTAGGGGATGGGAGAGAGTGTGAAAGTGTGAAAGTAGGGGGTGGCAGAGAGAGAGTACAACGATGGGGGAGAGAAAGTAGGCGGTGAGAGAGGAAAAGAGAGAGGGGGGATGGGAGTGTGTGTGTAAGAGAGACAGAGTAGGGGATGGGAGAGAGTGTGAGAGTGTGAGAGTAGGGGGTGGTAGAGAGAGAGAAACTACGATGATGGGGGAGAGAAAGTAGGCGGTGGGAGAGGGAAAGAGAGAGGGGGGATGGGGGTGTATTTGTAAGAGAGATAGAGTAGGGGATGGGAGAGAGTGAGAGTGTGAGAGAGTAAGGGATGGGGGAGGAGAGAGAGAGTAGGGGATGGGGGAGAGTGAGAGTGTGAGAGAGTAGGGGATGGGAGATGAGAGAGAGAGCAAGGGATGGGGGAGAGAAAGTAGGTGATGGGAGAGAGAGTGGGAGAGGCAGAGAGAGCTTCTACAAGAGAGAGAGAGTAGAGAGGGAGAGAGAACTTGAGAGAGAGATAGTATGTAGTAGTAGTGTGAGTGTGAGAGAGAGTAGGGAGTGGTAGAGAGAGTACGACGATGGGGGAGAGAAAGTAGGCGGTGGGAGAGGGAGAGAGAGGGGGAATGGGAATGTGTGTAAGAGAGACAAAGTAGGAGATGGGAGAGAAGAGAGAGAGTAGGGGACGGGGGAGAGAAATTAGGTGGTAGGAGAGGGAGAGGGAGAGAGATGGGGGATAAGAGTGTGTGTGAGAGATCTAAAGAGCCGGGGATGGGAGAGGAGAGGGGGTGAGAGAGGTAGAGAGAGTAGGTGGTGGGAGAGGGAGAGTGAGAGAGAGTAAAGGAGGGGAGAGAGTAGGAAGAGAGAGAGAGGGAGGGGATGGGAGAGAGAGTAGGGAGGATAGAGAGTAGGGAGGATGGGGAGTGATGTGTTTTGAAAGGAAGTGTGAGATAGAGTACAGGTTGGGAGACAAAGATTAAGAGTAGGGAATGGAGGAGAGATAGAGTAGGCGATGGGAGACGGAGTGGGAGAGGAAGAACTTGAGAGAGAGGAGGATGAGAGTGCATGTGTGTGAAAGAGAGAGAGTATGGAATGGGAGAGGGGGAAGACAAAGTAGCTGAAGAGAGAGTAGGGGATGGAAGAGAGAGTAGGCGATGGGAGAGGGAGTGGGAGAAGGGGAGAGAGGGAGGAATAGAAATGTGTGTGTGTGTGTGTGTGTGTGTGTGTGTGTGTGTGTGTGTGTGTGTGTGTGTGTGTGTGTGTGTGTGAGAGAGAGAGAGAGAGAGAGAGAGAGAGAGAGAGAGAGAGAGAGAGTAGGGGATAAGAGAGAGTGAAAATTTAAGAGAGACTAGAGGGTAGCAGAGAGAGAGAGAGAGTGGAGAGGGAGAGAGTGAGAGTAAGAGAGAGAGTAGGCAGAGGGAGAGGGAGAGCAAGTGAGAGAAAAAGTAGGGGATGGAAGAGGAGAGAGGGGGGATGGGTGTGTGTGTGTGTGTGAAAGAGAGAGAGTCAAGAATGAGAGAGGGGAGAGAGAGATAAAGAGAGTAGGCAATGGTAGAGGGATGGGAGAGAGAGAGAGAGAGAGAGAGAGTGAAAGAGAGAGAGAGAGAGAGAGAGAGAGAGAGAGAGAGAGAGAGAGAGAGAGAGAGAGAGAGAGAGAGAGAGATAGTAGGTGGTGGGAGAGGGAGTGGGAGGGAGAGAGAGGTGGAATGGAAGCATTTAAGAGGGATAGAGTAGGGGATGGGAGAGAGTAGGCAGTGGGACAAGTACTGAGAGAGAGAGAGAGGGGGGGGAATAGGAATGTGTATTTATTTATAAGAGAGATAGAGTAAAGGATGGGAGAGAGTGTGAGAGTTTGAGAGAAAGTGGTAGGGGATGGGAGAGAGAGTGAGAATAAGGGATGGGAGAGGGAGAGAGAGAGAGAGAGAGAGAGAGAGAGAGAGTAGATAGGAACAAAGAGAACTTGAGAGAGAGATAGATAGTAGGTGGTAGGAGAGGGAGTGGGAGAGGGAGAGGGAGAGGGAGAGAAATAGTAGGGAGGGAGTGTGTGTGACAGATGTAGAGAGTAGGGGATGGGAGAGAAGAAGAAGAGTGGGGGGATAAGAGTGTGTGTATCTATGAAAGTGAGAGAGTAGGGGATGGGAGAGAGTGTGAAAGTGTGAAAGTAGGGGGTGGCAGAGAGAGGATACAATGATGGGGGAGAGAAAGTATGCGGTGGGAGAGGAAAAGAGAGAGGGGGGATGGGAGTGTGTGTGTGTAAGAGAGACAGAGCGGGGGATGGGAGAGAGTGTGAGAGTGTGAGAGTAGGGGGTGGAAGAGAGAGAGAGTACGACGATGGGGGAGAGAAAGTAGGCGGTGGGAGAGGAAAAGAGAGAGGGGGGATGGGAGTGTCTATGTAAGAGAGATGGAGTAGGGGATGGGAGAGAGTGTGAGAGTGTGAGAGTAGGGGGTGGTAGAGAGAGAGTATGACAATGGGGGAGAGAAAGTAGGCGGTGGGAGAGGGAAAGAGAGAGGAGGGATGTGGGTGTATGTGTAAGAGAGATAGAGTAGAGGATGGGAGAGAGTGAGAGTGTGAGAGTGTAGGGGATGGGCGAGGAGAGAGAGAGAGTAGGGTATGGGGGAGAGTGTGAGAGTGTGAGAGAGTAGGGGATGAGAGACGAGAGAGAGAGAGCAGGGGATGGATGAGGGAGAGAAAGTAGGTGGTGGGAGAGAGAGTGGGCGAGGCAGAGAGAGCTTGTAAAAGATGGGAGAGAGAGAGAGTAGAGAGGGAGAGAGAGAACTTTAGAGTGAGAGATAGTAGGTAGTAGTAGTGTGAGTGTGAGAGAGAGTAGGGGGTGGTAGAGAGAGTACAATGATGGGGGAGAGAAAGTAGGTGGTGGGAGAGGGAGAGAGAGGGGGAATGGGAATGTGTGTAAGAGAGACAAAGTAGGGGATGGGAGAGAAGAGAGAGAGTAGGGGATGGGGGAGAGAAATTAGGTGGTCAGAGAGGGAGAGGGAGAGAGATAGGGGGGATAAGAGTGTGTGTGAGAGATCTAGAGAGCCGAGGATGGGAGAGGAGAGGGGGTGAGAGAGGTAGAGAGAGTAGGTGGTGGGAGAGGGAGAGTGAGAGAGAGTAAAGGATGGGAGAGAGTAGGAAGAGAGAGAGGGAGGGGATGGGAGAGAGAGTAGGGAGGATGGAGAGTGATGTGTTTTGAGATAGTGCATATGCATTATAGTGCACACGCGCTTTATAGGGTGTACGTGCTATAGTGCGTACACACTATCTCAAATCACCAAAAAATGGTCAAAACCCAACCTTGGGGCCCATTTCATCCATTTTTAACTTTTGGTCTATTATGCTCTATGTTATTCCGACAGAAAACACGGGTTTCAACATAGAAAACACTATTTCAACACTTTTGGAAGCAAGCAAACACCAAATTCAATCATTGGATACGTGATTTGAAGAATTTTTGAACATTACTTTAATAGAAAAGGTTAGTGCAATCCATTTTAAATATTTTTTGTCGATATATAGATACAAATTTGATTATAATTTGATATTTTATGTAATATATAGTGAATTCATTGAAAATTGTATGTTTGAGTGAAATGTTATTTCGAAATGGTTAGAAATTTGACAAGTCGTTTGATATATATTGTGTATTCATTCAAATAATTATAATTTTTATATGTAATTGAATAATTTGTAATTTACACATTTTAAGTAATTCGAATGTTTGAGTAATTTGACATGTAGAAATCATCATCATGCCAAGGAAGAAACCAAAGATTCAAACAAATGCAGATAGGGAGAGAGATTTTACAATTAAAAGAGATAAAATGAAATTACTACGTGAACAAAGAAAATTGCAAAGCAATGATGAAGAATCGACTTTCAAAGAGGATCAAGAACCACTAGTACAAAGAAACAAGGAGGAAGAATTAGAAAGACAAAGAGAACGAATGAGATTGTTATGCTCAAGAAGACAATTGAATTGTGAAGCTACACCATCCTCCAATGTTGGAGTCATATCGTCTGCTACACCATCTTTGAATGTTGGAGTCATATCATCCGCTACACCATGTTCCAATGTTGAAGTTATATCATCCTCTCATGTTAAAGAGACACTAATTTATAAATCCGATGATATACACACTCCATCATGTCATGTTGAAAGCACAACATCAACACATCAAGTAGGTGATATTCCATCTTTTACATCTTATTGCCAAGGCACATCATCTTCAGTTCAAGGTATGCAATACACATGTACAAGTAGAAGTAGGGCCATATCATCACATGTAGAAGTAGGGCCATATATATTGAGCACTGTGAATGACATACCAAAATTAGTAACAACTACTTGCCACTAGTTAGGAAAAGACTGAATATATAGTAGTGCAAGATTTATGGTTCCAAAGAATACATAAACCACCCAAAGCACCTGCAACATGAACATGAAATGAGTTCCACTTAGTCAACTTTGCAATTATATAAGAATATGATTATTGAGACAATTTTTTTTTTTCAAGCAAAATTACATCAGCACCACCCGCATCAAGTTAGATTAGAGAGCACATCTTTTGTCTAACACTTCATGAAAGGTCCCTCATTCTTCTAAGGAGTGCCTTTTGCACTCCTTTTCCTTTTTCTATCTATCAAATTTTTTTCTAGAGTAGCTTGAATACCAAGGTCAATTTTCTCCTGAATCTTTTAAGCATTAGGTTTTCTTTGTTGTCTCTTACAAGTAGACACTTGAATTGAATCAGGCATGGGAGTTTGATGTGGAGAATAGCTTTGCAAAGGATCAAAATTCTTCTTAGAGTCCTTATTCGCAAAATATGACTTACTAATAGGTACCTTATGCACAACCAAGTCAAAATTAGTTAAATCCTTATATAAATTATCAACTATTATAGGACTGTAATGAATAAAAGGAAACATTATTGGGGTTACATAGATTAGTAACTATCACTATTCCCTTAAATAATAATGAACACTATTTTATACACATAGCCAAAACTAAACAAAATTGTTGTTTCAAATGTTGTTATGGGGACACTAGCTAAATAGCCTAATATTTGCACAACAAAAAGTGGGTAAAGTAAGAAAAACCTTTAATTGATGAGAAAAATAAGAAATATAAGGAGGAGATGGCTTTAGTGCAACCAATTATATCACCAAGTACAAGATCAATCACATTACAAGACAAGAAAATATGAAAAAGAGTAGAAGAGATAAGGTAATATTAGATGAAGCTATCATACTTTCAATCTATGATCATACAAAATTGGATTCTAATGCTATGATAAATTATGGAGAATTGTGAAGGGGAAAGATGCAAAAGAGAAAGATAGGAAGTGAAGTACAAACAAGTATTATAAGATGTGAAGAACATCTTATTACAAATTGTTCTAGATGCACCAGCCAATGACAAACCTCCAATGATTGATCAATTAAGTTTACTTGTAAAATAGGTAAATGCACCTGATGTTGATGTTAATGAAAATGTGATACAATTAGAAGAGAAAAGAATAGAGAAGAAGATTATGGAGAAACTAAATGAGTCCATTACTGCTCAACAAGTTGAACTTGGTGGTATTACAACCGAGCTAGAAAATATTCTTAAGGAGATAATTCACCTACTCCAATAGTTATGTGATGTACTACATTTGACACAATATATTTTAAAGAAAGTTGAAAAATATTGATGAAGATTTAAAGAATAGTGTTTTTAAGTTAATTGGGGTACCTTAGTTAATCTAGGTTGATTTAAGTAAAGACATGGACAAGATGAGAAGACAAAGTCTTGAATTTCAAGCACTCTTGATACCTTACTTGGAACTCATACAAAAGAATGTTAATAAGGTTAGATAACTTATTCTTACTCCTAAAATGTCTATTATTTAACATGTGATTGAACTTTGAATGGAGATACATCCACAACACTTGGCATTGGATGGCCACTTGGTAAATATTAAGTCTATCTCTCTAATATTTGTAGACCACTATTTTGTTGGATAGAGTAATTTCAAACTATTGATTTCTTTAATGGAGTTCCTAATAAATCTCAAGGTTCTCATTTAGGTGATCAATTGCCAGGAGGTCCATGAATATTGCCTAATAAAGTCTATTGCCAATCAATATTGTATCAAAAATTCAAACTAATTAGGTATTGAATTAAACTTGATAAACAAATGATAGAGAAGGAAAACTTTAAACATGAACAAGATCATAAATCATATGACGATGAAATATTGCAAATGCTTAACTTATGCTTAAACAATGATAAAGTTTATTGTTAATCAATATTCTATCAAATTTTGGAACAGATTAGGTATTGAATTTAATTTCATATGTATGCACATATCTAATTTAATGTCATACATGAACAAACATGAACAAACATATCATATCATATGTCGTATATGAACAAATATATCATATATTAACCAATAATGTCATAAGTCGAATAATGTCATACATCGAATAAATGTCATACATCAAATATAGAATGTCATCTACATCAAATGTGTATCAAATATGTCCACTGATGCCTATATATATACATGTCTAGATCAACTACATCTTTTCCTTCCCACGAGGGGAAGGAAACAAGTCTCTCAACGTCCTTTGCCATTGTGTGGAGGGAGATAGTGGAGATGACAGGGCCGTCCTGACATGCTCACTCGACCTCTTGTTGAGGCTCTTCTCCAGCTCCAACTAATACAAAGAAAGTAGATATGAATAAATATTTATTATACGTTGAAATCAAATATATGTACACACAAAATCAATTATTTTCTTACCGCCAACAAATAGTCACTCTGTAAGTTCACCTCAAATGCTCGTGGATGATCAGGCATGACGAGACCCTACAACAATTCAATAAATATAATCACTTATAAATACACATATCACCAACAAAAATATTGTACCCAAGTAAGTATCACCAAAGTCATCTTATACCCGCCAATTCCAACCCAAGTTTTGATTGTGGGTCCAAGATATTTAGAATGTGTGAAATTTGATCTAACAACTTATTTTTGGGTTTAGAGAGAAAATACATGTCATAAATGGTAAGATAAGGTCCAATAAATGAAAGGAATTATTTGATTGAAGTTGAAATAGAGAAGCACACTTATAGATAAGGGTAACCTTGAGTTTTTAAAGAAAATGAATCAATATAGGACTTAAATAATAATTTGAAGGTCCAATGAGTGTTTAAAGGAGAGTGTGAAATCAATGTAGGAACCCATAATGTATATTAAAATGGAGCTAAAAATAATACCAAATAAGTGTTCTTACTTTTTCAAATGATACATGTAGTCCCCACTTGATTGGAAGCATGTGTCCACCTCATGCACACAATAAAGTAGAAGAAAAAAAGAGAAAGAGGTAAAGATTTTGGGAAAACTACAAGGAGATTAAATATCACCAAGTTGAAGGACAAAAGCTCCCAAACCAAGAATATTAACTATTACATTCATTTGCAAGGATACATAAAAGAACAACAAAATCCTAAAGCTTACTAAGATTCCAAGTCAACTAGTTGAAGAGACCTCACTCAAGAAAATGTCTCAATCTCAAGCATCGTGTTGTAAAAGCTATAGCAAAAGCTCAAGTGGTCACTTGAGAAAAGAAAGAGCAAAAATAAAAGATAAGAAAATACTCAATGATTTATCCCACTAGCATAGCTATAAGAGTATGAAAAGAAGAGAGAAGGGACATGAATCCAAAAGTCTAGTAAGTTATCTTATCAAAGTTTATTTTGTATGAGAGGAGGAGGAGGACGAGAATAAAAGAATGTATAATTTTTTTATGCTAGTTCCATTCATCCCAAAGAAATAGTGAAGGAGAGTTGATGGTGTTGACTCCAAAAACTATAGTTTCTTTGAATCATAAGGATATGCCTAGTTCTATTATGAAGTTCAACATTTGACTTTGGCCTATGAATAATATTAATTTAAAACACAAATTCTCCTGCACTTATGGCTCTACTAGACCAAGGTGAGTATATCTAATCACCAATCATATCTTTAAACTTGACTATTATTTATAGAAAACATATAACTTCCATCTTGTAGGTCCTACTCCTAGTTGCAATCAACTTGGAATACAACTAATCTTATATTCCTATCTTTACTTTTAATTTCATTATCTCCTACTCTTAGTCCTCATACCTTTATTTGATTTTCCTACTTCTTCTCTACTTCTAACTTCAATATGTGCTCCTAGTTCTTCTTTATCTAATTCTTTCACTGCCATTTCTACATTCACTCCTAGTTTTTGAATTAAAAGTAGCCAAAACTAGGGGGCTGACCCTTTAACAACAAACTAACCTACTATTAGCAGATAACCATTAAAAAAAACTACCCCTTACCACTTAGTAAAACAAAAACAAGGTTTTGATCCATAATTAAAAGAGTATCAGTAGGCCTAACATACATACTACTTGTGTAAAAACCATAAAAGCTATAGTAATATATAAAAAAAGGTTAACATTAGAAATTTTGAGATTAAATATTATAAACAACAACTAAAATGAAGAAAATTCTTTTATACCTCCATCAGTGGCTGTGAGCTAGCCACAGCTGCGGCCACTCCACTATCAATAGACTATCGTAGATGAGGAGGTGTGTTCGACATCATGAGCTGCATGTCATACAATACACGTTACATCTAACATGAAACATAAACTAAATATAATCAAATGAATTAAATTAACATGAAACAACAGTACCTATGTGAAGCTCGTATGATGTCTATGCTCTGAGTCTGTGGTAAAGGTTGAGGGTCTTGTGGAGAACTGATGCACATGCATAATTTTTTTTTGTCAATCCTTAATATGATTGCATAATTAATATATGTATTAATAAAATTGATTAAATCGATACATACCTCAGGACTCGTGGAAGGGACAAAAAATGGGCCTGGAGGATCGCTGCTAGGCCCAGCAACACTCTGACCCTAAATTTTGAACAATGTCAATAGATGCTAATTAATTAATCATTCACTATACATATGAAATGTGATCAAATTAGTAAATTTTAATTTTAATTTACCTATGTGTCAATGCCAAATGTCTTGTTTAGGAACTAATCAGTGACAAGCCCATCATCTGCACCATCTCTAGCATGAGTGTCAAATGTGCATAGGGATCCACATGAAGTGCACATGTGACCACGACGCACAGAAGGCTCCCCCTCAACTAATGGGCTCGTGGAATGGATCAAGGTCTGCATCAAAGCATTAATGGTCCCTAGAGTGCTAGCCTCTACATTTTCCTTCACAACTGAAGGAATAGTCACATTCTTGCACTGTGGCTTGACCACAGGTGCCCTAACTACATTAGGGTCATGACGTGCTCCCAGCCTCTCAAATGATGACCCCCCACCTCTACCCTGGGAGTCTAATATATCAAAATAATTGGGGATCTCCCCAAGGACAAACTCACAATATAATTTTTTCAAAAAATACATGGGGACCTCGTGATTGTTGCAAGGAGGGGCATCAAAAACCATCCACCATCTATCCCAAAAATTATTTCTAATAGCATCGTGTATGCACCAATGGATGGGGAATCATTTAGTACCCTCTCTAACAGTATTTTTCTCACCGAGTTTTCTAAATAATGCACATATACTACCTTTTGGTATTTCTTTTTTTTTAACATCTTCATATGACAATTTATTTGCATAAAATCTTTTTTGTTCATCCCTCTTAACCCGCCAAATATCTAACTGACCACTAATTGAGGCTATCTGGGTGTTAATAGATTCGAGGGATGATGCCAATTGAGCCCCTCATTGGATTGGTTTGTCTGGATTCTTTCAACCAAGCAATGAGTCTTCCTAATTCAATTTTGCCTCTCACTATTTCATTCATTATATTTTCTTGTGTGCCTGGTGGAGGTTTGCAATTGGTTCGGGTTGTGGAATTTTTTGTTCTTCTTAAGGAGGGTTTTGGTTTTGGGGTTCTTGAGGGTTTTGATGTTCTTGTGGATTTTTTGGTTGATTATGAACATTTCCTGATAAAAAATCAATTGAAATCCAAATAAATAAACAAATCTAAATGAAATTTGTAAAAACCCTACAAAAGAATATAAAAAAGTTACAAAACAATATGAAAAATATATCAAACAATGCAAAGTTAGGTTTATATCACTTACAGTGTCGTCGTGGGTGCACTTGTGGTCTTCGATTTCATCGACGAGGAGACATTTTGGCAAATGGTGGTGAAAATGTTAAGTCTTCAACTCGCGTATGCACTGCTCGCTGTAGGAGTAGAAGAAAATAGTGATGAAAATGATGGGCTACGGCTCTGCAGCCCATCATATATACTTTTTTTTTTTTTTATAAAGCACATACGCGCTATAGCGTGTATGCACTAAAGCACGCATGCACTATGGCTTGCCCAAGCCATAGCGTGTGCAAGCCATAGCGCATGCATGCTATAGTGCGTACATGCTATAGTGTGTACGTGCTTTGTAAAATAGAAAAAAAAAATTCCTTGTCACCCTTTTGGCATCACAACTCGGTGCATATGCCCTATATATAATATAATATAATAGTAAAAAAGTATAATATATTATAAACTATAATAATATAATATAATATAATATAATATAATAATAATATTATATTATAATAATATAATAATATAATAATATAATATAATATTTTATATTATAATATATATTAATGTAATATAATATATATAAAATATAATATAAAAATATATAAAATATAATATAAAAATATATAAAATATAATATAATATAATATTTCAAAGCTATATGTTATATGTTATATATCTTATATATAAAATATGAGGGTATGTGCAGGATCATGGTGTGCGAAAAAGTGGCAATCTGAAAAATATGTAGTTCTGAAATATATCAAACCATTTCAAAATCTATTCCAACTTTATTTCCACCCACCCTGATACTAAATGAAAACAATTAATATCTTTATAAGGTCTACTATATCTTTTGATACCAACCCTATATGGTCAACTTTAAAAACATCCTTTAAATGTGTTTTTGGCCTATTTTTATGTGATTTCTACTTCAAACATGTAGCTGACGACTTTTTTTCACCAAAATTTGTTGAAATGAAAAGGGTTTCTTAAGAACATTCTTATATTTCCATAAATGTAAGGTTTGTCAAATTATGAGTTTAGTAAGTAATTATTACTTATTTTTTAATGGAGTTACGTATAAAGTGCTAACTGGCACACTACTTGAAAAACAACTATAACTTTCAAATGGTACACCATTTTTTAAATCCAAAAGATGCATCACATTCTATGTTTCTTCTAATATAATTTTAAAAAATGAAAAATTAAATTTTGTAGAGTTTTGAATTAGTTAAGGTGGTCAGACATAAGAGTTTTTTTATTCCAAAAATACTAAAGTAATAAATTAATTATTAATTAATTATTTAGAATAAAAATACCAAAAAATATATGTCACATCTAGACATGAGTCTACTACTTATATCTATAATATTATTAAAAAATATTATCATTTGATTTTGATTAAGGTGGTTAGACATATGTCTACTTCTTATTTTCGTTCTGAAATTTTTGTAATATTGCATAAAATTCAAAATTTTGACCTATCAATTTTTATTTTTTTGAGATAATTTTTAATAGTTTAAAAATTAGATTCAATTTTCTAGAGATTCTTTTCTCTGAAATTTTTGATATAAAGTTAATAACATGTAGAAAATTGCACATCAAGTTGACATAACCCTAATTTTCTAATTTTTTATTGCCACTTAAGAGCATAGTTTGGTTGACCATGATCTTGCACATACCCATAAGATATGCAGGCGATCGGATATCTGATAACTGTAGCATTACATTTTTAAAAAAAGACTAGACCCACGAGCCCTTATTTCTCACATTTTGGGGGCCAGTATTAGCGCGCGATCGGATATCAGATATAAGATCAGATATCGGATATTAAGGTATGTTTTTTTGGTTTTCTTAACTAATTTTTAATCTAAATTCGTTAGATTTTAGCATGATTTTGTTTTTTTTAGTTGAATCTAGGGTTTTTTTGAAAAAAAGGTTAAAATTAAGGTTTTTTTAAATATATATTACGTTTTGCAATTCAATAGGAATGGCTAATCAGAATGATGACACTAAGGTAGGGAACAATATTCCTCCTAACCCCCACCAAACAATCTAGTACCCCCACAAAACCATCCACCAAACGATCCTCTACCCCCTCAAAACCCTCCTTGAATCGAGGATTTGATAAATGAAAATCTCAATGAGTTGAGAGGTTTGCATAGAACATATAATAATGTACTCACATTGGCTCCTATGTTATCCACGTTAAACACCATAGTGGATGACATTGAAACCCTTACAAATCAACAAAATATTGCTCTTCATTTGCATGATCAAATGCACGAGATGTTTGATGATGGTTTGGATTATGATGAGGTTGCGACCCTCAACATAAGCAAAGAAAATTTGGCCAGCCTTTTTGTGAACCCGAAAATGGGTTTACCAGTTGACCCAAAAAAATCCAAACTATTGATTAAATGGTGCACAAATGATGCCATACGTGCAAACTTTTGGGATCATTGGTGGATGGTCTTTGATATCCCTCCACATGGCAATTTAGACATACTATTTTATTTCCTTAGAAAATTATATGCTGAATTTGTGTTGAAACTTAAAGTGAACTATTTGAGCATGAAGCCCAACATGGGCTTAGGACTAGGAGCTCCTCAAGATAAACCCTCTTTCTAGTGGAAGAAAGCTGGAACTTTTTTCTCCCCCACTGATATCTCTCCTCCTCCTTGAGTGTAGCATCCAAATATTATGATAAAGGCTAGCTCTCATACTATTAGAGCCATTCATAGGTTGAGTTGCCTCATGATATCTCAGGCTAGGTCAATCCTACCTCCTCGTGTTGATGATGCTGGTGCCAATTCATCATCGGCTAGCTCATCACATGTTTGTGTGCCTCACACTTGCATTACGTGCAAGAATATTTTCCTGGGTCCTATAGATGATCTTCCTGAGTATCATTTTGTATTATATAAGGATACACCAGACACACACGCAGAGGCTATAGACCCTGATGTGAGAGAGGAGGGGAATGTAGAGGCATGGACTCCTTCGATTTTGGTTCGTGTATATTTTTTTTGTTATGACATATGTGATTTAAAGTTAATTTTTATAATAGAGTAATTTTAATTTTTAAGCCATATTGACTTTTATATGTATGTGATCTTGATTCACGTTTAGTTGATGACCGAAGAGGAGCTCAGACAGATTGATGATGCCACACTCTCAGCCATTTCATTTGGCCTTGAGACATCTATGGTACATTATGTTGTGTTCGCATTTTTTTTCTATTTGATATTGTAGCATATATGGTTGCTAATCTTTCTTTTATCTTGCAGGTAGCACTTTTCCCAGAGGGACAAAGTGCGAAGGGTGAGCTAGCACGCATTGACTAAGGAAAGGTAATTAGGTTCTTTCTATTTGATTAAATATCCATGCATTCTTGTAAAATTTTTGTGGTAATCCCATTTAATTATATTCTTTATTGTATATAGGGCGTCGCTACTAGTGATGAGCCTGTACAGATTCTGCGTCGTAGACCATCAGGGATTTCCATTCGCACTGAGAGCCCCATTGTATGTATGAGTATCATTTATTTTTTATTATCCTTATCTTCATAAATAAATTCAAAAATGATTTCCGTGATATTAACAACTACTATTTAGTATCTCATAGGAGACTCCTAGTGCACATGAGGTCCAACAGGAGAGTTATGTAGATTTGATGATGTGGCCACTCACTCCTAAGGAGGAGCCTACAATAGTAATATGTAGTTTGAATTCATGATTAAATATGTTATAAATTTAGCATGCTATGAATTATAATGTTATAATTTAAATTTTAGATTCATCTAACAAAGGTATTTGAACATATAGAGCCCACAATTAGAGAGGTACCAACATTGTTGAGGGCATACGAGAGGACTCCTGACTGACGTAGGAGGTGAACAAGAGAGGTATTTATTATGAAATTTTGATAGTATTAATCTCCATTACAAAAAGGATCATTATGCATTTGAGTAATTCAATGTTAGATATGTAGAATCATATAAATTTAGTAGTCTAACTATGGGTTTTCATTTTTTGTTTATGTAGGAGGCATCTGATCCACCTAGTGCATCGAAGAGGCTACATTTTGATCATCCACCAGCACCCTAGGATAGTATAGTTGTCATAGGATGCATCATGAGACATTTTGAGATGGCATATGCCACATTGTATACAGAAACATTGATATTATACACATTCTGATGGCATGATCAGCCACATTTTGTATATGGATCTATGTATTTTGATATATATATTTGAGTACTTTGTCTATGGATACATGATCTTTGATATATATTTTTGTAAAATTCGGTCTATGGATACATGTATTTTGATATATATTTTGGTCATTTATGTGCACAATGATATACATATTAATTTAGTATCTAGTATTGTTCAATTTATTGTGGATTATGTGTCATGCCCTAAATTTTACTAGTAAAAACACAAAAAATTATTATTATTATTATTATTTTTTGTAGCTTATGAAGTTTCATAAGAAATTACATATTGTAAAACAAGGTTATCATTGAATAGGAGTTCAAGACTCATGTGGATAGTGTCATCCGGCTGTAACATTTTAATCATAGGTGGTTTTCAAATAGATTGGATGACAGTCTAGTTCAAGTTAGCATCACGAGTCAAAAGAGCAAGTTCAAGATACAACACTCATAAATTAGTGAGGTAATTCATATCCTAACAAGCCTCTGATACTAATATTCTATTAGGGTCTATCAGTTGTATCATATGGACTAGGTTGTGATTCTAGCATGTAAGGGAAGGGGTTTAGAATTACTTATTATCCTCATTACCAATGTACACACATTCATTAATCATCATAATATATATTAATGTGAAAATTACTATATGGTGTGGAAGTGTAGTATATCTTAATCGATTAAACACACGTATCTAGAGAATTTAGATTTAGTACTCATCACATGAGCACCCTTAGTCAAATAAGAAAATGTACACTTATCTACCACACTATATCGGATCTAACCGTTGGAAATTAGAAAAGATATGCCCCAAAGGTAGCTTCAAAGTCTACATGATGGAGAAGGGGCCACTTGTATTGATAGTATCCATCATTCAACACATACTATACACAACTTATGGAATAAACAATTTGTTTTTTGTGCCAAACATGTATCATGTGCTTCCATCCATATCTTATTGGTTATAGGCCCTCTCGAAGATTGGACCAATACTGAGTCATTTTCTCCCTCTTTACTCTATTTAGTCATCCTTATGGATTCTATCAACATTGCTTCCTCACCAAACTAGCACTCACTATAGTTTCCTAAACACAAAAATTACTATTTCAATACATAAATTAAACTCACTCTAACAAAACACAATTACTAACTATCCAGCTCATCAACTACTAACTAATCTAGCTACATTGCCATGCTTTTACATTTACTATTTTAATTACTATAATTACTATACTATTACATTTGATTTTTACATTATTACATCTAATTATTCACCATAAGCTTACTTTCTCACTATCAATATTATTATTATCAAAGCATGTTAAGATTCAAAGTAGTTTCATAGTACGAATTAGTAAGCACATAAAATGAGGAACTCTTAGTAAGTCTAAGGGCCAATTCAAAGCACTTAACTCAATAATAATTCACGATCAATATTTAAACACATCCTACTACATCATTGTATTGAGTGTGTCAATTTAAATTTGTTAGATGAATTGTTTATGCAAGGATTAGGTGCAAGCGTATAAATAAGGTTTGTATATAACATACCTTGTCATTCTGACATATATGTATTCATCATTTCATGCAACTAACGTAGTAAAATGTGGTGTACATGAATCATATTATCATTAATTATACATAGGGTACATGAGCTAACGAGCTACCTCTAATGACATGCCTATTGACCCTTATTACATACTAGCTAACTAATGCTTTATTCCTACAGTACATTTTCAAATTGGTATATATATTCTATCAACTTTGATATTCTACTAATATCTTCAATCGAATCCACAGCATTCATTATCTAACTAACCTTCCCTCAAGCCAACTATAAAATTCACTTGACATTAAATCCAACATCTACACAAGTTTGTCATGCATTCAATTCTATCTAGTAACTCTTATCTATCAATGTGCTTTATTGACTAGATAAAACTAGATTTGAGTTATTATTTTAATCCACCATCCATCCTTATCCTTGATTCTCCAATCCCATCATCCTGACAACTTACTTCATATTAACCCTATTATATCTACATCCAACTATTCTAATTTACAGTCTTAACACTAATTTAATTAAACCCTTCATACTTAACATCATGTTCAATTATATATGCATTCTTGTAAACTTATTTATTTCATTTAATTTATTTTCCTATATTGAGCTTTTCCATTACCATATGGTTTAATTGTCACATGTTTCTAAATGAGCCCCTTGATATAAACATTACCCTTAAACTAAGCTCAAATACACTAAGTGTCATTATCCTCTACTCAAGACTTGAAATGATTAAATAATTATTTGATAAAAATTTTAAAAAATTCTAAAGGGTGAATCTCCTATCTATCTTAAATCCTCATCATTCCCTAACTCTTACCAAGGCCACATTTCTTCCTACATGTGGTCCCCATGTGGGTCATGTGCAAAATTTTGACTAATCCAAGCCTTACGACATCTTTTTCCCTCTTTTTCCCACCCTCCAATTAGAAATCCTAATGTGAACAAGTCATATTAAATGTCAACTTGACATTCGCCTAAGTAAAAATCCCTTAGGATTGCTATCCCACCTCCCCCTTAATTTCAAGTCGACTACCTACGCTTGGGAACACATGACCACTGCTGCAAGAAATTTCAAGTCAACTACCTATGCTTGGGAACACGTGACCACTGCTACAAGGAGGGGATGACTAGTGCATAAGACAAGGATGTGACATAAACCCTTTCTCTAATGCACCCAAGTATATTAATGGGGATGAAACCCCTTTTCAAGGAGGCAAGCTCAAGGATAAAAGTTTTGACATGACATGTCAGATTTAACAATATGCCTTGGGGAGTGGAGAAAATTTTTTGCATTATGATGGCTTAGGAAATTTTGGGGGCTACTCTAGAAGGGCAGTCAAGATCAATCTTGGCTTTTATTTTATTTTTGAGTTAAATATTTAAATTTTTCATATTCTCTAGCATGCACACTAATATGCCTTTATTTATTTAATTACTAATTTATTATTTGAGCATTGGATGTGACTTAGAGGTCACAAGATTGTAATTTGTACCATTATTTCACTTAGAAAATATATTAGTCTAGGACACTCATTAGTCTCTATATTCTATTATTATTTTTATTTTTATTGGATAGCAGTCTAGAATATGGGAATATTCTTTAATATTTTATTGCTCTGTATTAAGGAAGGGATTTATTTTCCTTTACCATACATTTTCCAGAGAGGAAAATGCACGCCTATAGCAATGTATCTCATAGATTTTATTATGTCTTCTCTTATAACAAACTTCATTTTGTTATATCATGAAATTAATTTGATGATTTCCTTGCTTAGAATTGCATTAAGCTTGGTAATTAAAATCAATTTTATCCATGCATGTGATATGAACATAAAATTTTCCTTCCAAATTATTGAGTGCACAACAAGATTGTAAGCAATCTACTAAGTTTTAAATTTATACAATCAATGGTATCACATAACATCTATGGATTGTTATTATCAACTAGTCATTTACAATACCACAAGGATAAAACTTTCTTTCACATTTTCAAATGATAACAATGATGTCAAAGTAAATCTGTGACTCATACCAATGCTTTCATAACAATATAAACTCCAAATGAAACATGCATATACAACTTTATCAATTATTTCCTCTACACGTACATTAGGTAACAATGATACAATCTCCTTCCATCACAATGGGGCAACATAAGTGACTTTTCAAAATCATAAGGAACATGAACATTGAAAGATATGGACAATGAGTGACATGAACATTGTCCAACATGATCGTTGAGAACATGAACAAGCAGGTGAATCCTCCTTCACAAATGAGGGCACAATGTCAATTTTTCTCATCCAACATCAATCTGCAAGATGATCATTGCAAGTCATTTCCATTGCTCCCTTGGACACAAATTTGCATATGCAACACAACAAAATAACAAGGACCATGGCTACTTTCCACCCAACTGTAGGCCTCAAAGAGACCACCCCCGCGCTAGGGAACAAGGCTCAAACTAGGATACACATACAATCTTTCAATTCATAAACATTACATTGCAAACTTGAACAATTTACCCCCAAGGCTATTTCACAATGGCTTCATAGATGGAACCATAAACATAGGGTGAAGGTGTGTTCTAAAATGAAGACTTGCCATACCAAACCATATCTGTAATAAAAAATTTGCATGCCCTCTTGGGGCTATCATAATTCAGAAAATTTCATGCCCTCTTGGGCCTATCATAAATCAACAATTTAATGCCCTCTCGAGGCCTCCACATTTCCTCCTCCAAACCCGCTACCATCAACTGTAACTCCTCAAACTTCCTTTCTACACCATACTTTCCTTATCACCCCCAGCAAGATATGAATGGTTATGGCATACAATGGAGCCCATACTCCAAGGTTCTCAATACATTTTTTGAACCCAACTTAAGCCCTTCACCCTGGACTTCTCTTCCCTTCCCACAAGGGTGAGTGTAAGTCCCACGCCCATAACAACACTCAAGAACAAAACCAAGTAGAAATAAAACAAGAAATTTTCAAGAGCACATCACATTTTCACAACACAATATCAACACCCATAATACAACAAGGAAATAGAGGAAATCCAAACCTCATACTCACAATACTCCACACAATACAACAAGATGCACAATGGTGTCACACTAAAATACATGGAATGAACACCATTCAAGCACTCACATGAATGCTACTCCACAATGCAATGCAATGCATACTCCAATGATAAACTCCACACTTGAATATTTTCTTAACCATGCTAAAAGAAAGAAATGGAAAAGAAGCAAGTTTGAGATACCAACCTTGGTCCAAGCTAGGGTAAGGATAGTTGTAGTAGAGCTCCCCTAATAAGCTAGGGTAAGGATAGTTTTAATAGAGCTCCCCTAATCTCCCTCCAAAACCTAACTGTCTCTAAAATTAGAGAGTGGGTAGACACCCCACTAGTTTGGCCAAGACCCTCTAATAAAGCCTTCCCACTAACTTATTTTAGCAAAAACACTAAGCCACTACTTCTTACAGACTTGTCTCCTTTAATGGTTCATTGATATCCCTCATGACCTATGAGTTATGACCCTCAAAATATCGACCTCAAAATGCACTTAGAGCATCTTGGAGACTCCTCAGTATGGGGTGGCCGCGGATGATGGATGGTCTCTGTGGCCAGAACAAGGGTGTCACTAAGGTTCACCCGCCCACTTGGAGCTAATGGCACTGACAATTTGATGCCAAGATCAGCAGTTTCAAAGTTACGTTGTGGTGCACCTATGAATTGAGGCACACTCTGAGTTTTTGCATCGAGCAAGATCGCTATGCCAAATCCAAACAGAATGTGATCTCTCAAAAATGAGAATGAATATTTTAGATCTCAGCATCACCATCCTATAGCATTTGATAGTTCATCGATAGCCCTCACAAGGTCCGAGTTATGACCGTCGAAAGATTGACCTTGAAATGCACTTAGAGCACCTTTGAGACTCCTCGGTACGAGTGGCTGCAAATGATGGATGGTCTCTAAGGCTGGAACAAGGGTGTGACGAGGGTTCACTCGCCCATCTAGAGCTAATGGCACTGACAATTAGATGCCAAGATCAACGGTTGCAAAGTTACGTTGTGGTGCACCTATGAACTAAGGCACACTACGAGTTTTGGCATCGAGTGAGATTGCTATGCTGAATCCAAACAGAATGTGATCTCTCAAAAATGACATAGATTATTTTAGGCCTTAGTATCACTTTCCTATAGCATTTGACAATTCATCGATAGCCCTCACGAGCTTCGAGTTATGACCCTCGAAAGATCGACCTCGAAATGCACTTAGAGAACCTTAGAGACTCCTCAGTACGAGGTGGTCGCAAATGATGGATGGTCTCCGTGGCTAGAACAAGGGTGTGGCTAGGTTTCACCCACCCATCTGAAGCTAATGGTGCTAATGATTCAATGCCAAGATCAGCGATTTCAAAGTTACGATGTGGTGCACCTATGAACTGAGGCACACTATGAGTTTTGGCATCGAGTGAGATTGTTGTGCTGAATCCAAACGGAATGTGATCTCTCAAAAATGAGATAGCTTATTTTAGGCCTCAGTATCACTGTCCTATAGCATTTGACAATTCATCAATAGCCCTCATGAGCTTCGAGTTATGACCCTTGAAAGATCAACCTCAAAATGCACTTAGAGCACCTTGGAGACTCCTCAGTACGAGGTGGCCGCAAATGATGGATGGTCTCCGTGGCTAGAACAAAGGTGTGACTAGGGTTCACTCGCCCATCTGGAGCTAATGGTGTTGATGATTCGATGCCAAGATCAGCGGTTTCAAAGTTACGTTGTGGTGCACCTATGAACTAAGGCACACTACGAGTTTTGGCATCGAGCAAGATCACTGTGTCGAATCCAAGCAGAATGTTATCTCTCAAAAATGAGATAGTTTATTTAAGGCCTCAGTATCACCGTCCTATAGCATTTGATAGTTCATCGATAGCCCTCATGAGCTTTGAGTTATGAACCTCAAAAGATCGACCTTGAAATGCACTTAGAGCACCTTGGAGACTCCTCAATACGGGGTGGCCACAAATGATGGATGGTCTTCATGGCCAAAACAAGGGTGTGACTAGGGTTCACTCGCCCATCCAGAGCTAATGGTGCTGACAATTCGATGCCAAGATCAGCGGTTTCAAAGTTACATTATGGTGCACCTATGAACTGAGGCACATTGCGAGTTTTGGCATCAAGCGAGATCGCTGTGTCAAATCCAAACGGAATGTGATCTCTCAAAAATGAGATAGCTTATTTTAGGCCTTAGTATCACCATCCTATAGCATTTGACAGTTTATTGATAGCCCTCATGAGCTTTGAGTTATGACCCTTGAAAGATTGACCTCGACATGCACTTAGAGCACCTTGGAGACTCCTTGGTACGGGGTTGCCACAAATGATGGATGGTCTTTGTGGCTAGAACAAGGGTATGAATAGGGTTCACCTACCCATCCGAAGCCAGTGGCACTGATGATTCGATGCCAAGATCAGCAATTTCAAAGTTATGTTGTGGTGCACCTATGAACTGAGGCATACTGTGAGTTTTGGCATCAAGCAAAATCATTGTGCCGAATCCAAATAGAATTTGATCTCTCAAAAATGAGATAGGTTATTTTAGGACTTAGTATCACCATCCTATAGCATTTGACAATTCATTGATAGCCCAAATGAGCTTCGAGTTATGACCCTCGAAAGATTGACCTCAAAATGCACTTAGAGCACCTTGGAGACTCCTCGGTATGGGGTGGCAACAAATGATGGATGGTCTCTATGGAAAAAAAAAGGGCATGACTAGGGTTCACCCACCCATCCAGAGCTAATGGCACTGAAAATTAGATGCCATGATCAGCGGTTTCAAAGTTACGTTGTGGTGCACCTATGAACTAAGGCATACTACGAGTTTTGACATCGAGCAAGATCATTGTGTCGAATCCAAATAAAATGTGATCTCTCAAAAATGAGATAGGTTATTATAAGCCTCAGTATCACTATCTTATAGCATTTGACAGTTCATCGATAGCCCTCACAAGCTTCAAGTTATGACCCTCGAAAGATCGACCTCAAAATGCACTTAAAGCACCTTGGAGACTCCTTGGTACGGGGTGGCCGCAAATGATGGATGGTCTCTGTGGCCAAAATAAGGGTGTGACTAGGGTTCACCCACCCATCTGGAGCTAATGGTGCTAACAATTTGATACCAAGATCAACGGTTTCAAAGTTACGTTGTGGTGCACCTATGAACTGAGGCGCACTACGAGTTTTGGCATCGAGCGAGATCATTGTGCCGAATCCAAACGGAATATGATCTCTTGAAAATGAGATAGGTTATTTTAGGCCTTAGTATCACCATCATGTATCATTTTATATTTCATCAATAGCCCTCATGAGCTTCGAGTTATGACCCTTGAAAGATTGACCTCGAAATGCATTTAGAGCACCTTGGAGACTCCTCAATACGAGGTGGCCACAAATGGTGGATGGTCTCTGTGGCCAGAACAAGGGTGTGACTAGGGTTCACCCACCCATTCGGAGCTAATGGCACTGATGATTTGATGCCAAGATTAGTGGTTTTAAAGTTACGTTGTGGTGCACCTATGAACTGAGGCACATTGTGAGTTTTGGCATCGAGTGAGATCACTGTGCCGAATCCAAACAGAATGTGATCTCTCAAAAATGAGATAGGTTATTTTAGGCCTTAGTATCACCATCCTATAGAATTTGACAATTCATTGATATCCCTCGCGAGCTTCAAGTTATGACCCTCGAAAGATCGACCTCGAAATGCACTTAGAGCACCTTGGAGACTCCTCGGTATGGGGTGGCCGCAAATGATGGATGGTCTCCGTGGCTAGAAAAATGGTGTTACTAGGGTTCACCCGCCCATCCGGAGCTAATGGCACTGACGATTTGATTCCATGATCAGCGGTTTCAAAGTTACGCTGTAGTGCACCTATGAACTGAGGCACACTGTGAGTTTTGGCATCGAGTGAGATCGCTATGCCGAATCCAAAACAGAATGTGATCTCTTGAAAATGAGATAGGTTATTTTAGGCCTCAATATCACTGTCTTGTAGCATTTGATAGTTCATCAATAGCCCTCACGAGCTTCAAGTTATGACCCTCAAAAGATCGACCTCGAAATGCACTTAGAGCACTTTGGAGACTCCTCAATACAAGGTGGCCGCAAATGATGGTTGGTCTCCATGGCTGAAACAAGGGTTTGACTAGGGTTTACCCGCCCATTTTAAGCTAATGGCACTAATGATTCGATGCCAAGATCAGCAATTTCAGAGTTACACTATGGTGCACCTATGAACTGAGGCACACTACGAGTTTTGGCATCGAGCGAGATCGTTGTACTGAATCCAAATGAAATGTGATCTCTCAAAAATGAGATAGATTATTTTAGGCCTTAATATCATCATCATGTAACATTTGACAGTTCATTGATAGCCCTCACGAGCTTCGATTTATGACCCTCAAAAGATCGACTTTGAAATGCACTTAGAGCACCTTGGAGACTCCTTAGTATGGGGTGGTCGCAAATGATGGATGGTCTCCATGGCTGAAACAAGGGTGTGACTAGGGTTCATCCACCCATCCGGAGCTAATGGCACTGACGATTCAATGCCATGATCATCAGTTTCAAAGTTATGTTGTGGTGCACCTATGAACTGAGGAACACTGTGAGTTGTGGCATCGAGCGAGATCACTGTGTCGAATCCAAACAAAATGTGATCTTTCAAAAATGAGATAGGCTATTTTAGGCCTTAGTATCACTATCCTGTAGCATTTAACAATTCATCGATAGCCCTCACGAGCTTTGAGTTATGACCCTTGAAAGATCGACCTCAAAATGCACTTGGAGCACCTTGGAGACTCCTTGGTACGAGATGGATGCAAATGATGGATGGTCTCTGTGGCCAAAACAAGGGTGTGAATAAGGTTCACTTGCCCATTCGGAGCTAATGACGCTGACGATTCGATGCCATGATCAGCGGTTTCAAAGCTATGCTGTGGTGCACCTATGATGTACCTACATTCTAATATCATTAAAAAATTAGTAACTTATTGTATTATACAAGATAATCATCAGTTCATTGAATGATTATGAAGAAAATAATGTAAGAAGTAAATATACCTAGTCAATTGTTCCAATAGTGTCCTCTCTCTAGTTTAGGGTCTCCAACAGGGCTTCATGATCAACATTAGCAATAGTAAAAAGTTCTTTTATTTTTGGTCTTTCTTGATGCTTCAACAACTTTACATTTGTTTCTATAATAAGATGTGAATATATGAGAATTATTTTGTGCTTCTGATAGTCTTCGAATGTAGGAATTTTTTTCCTTCTAAGCATGTATGTCCGCAGCCATGTTCTAGTGACAACCACTGAACCAGTACGATATGTGAATCCATCATCATCTGTGATTGGTTGTGCAAGTTTTTTTTTACCTCTTACACAACATGCTAACCAATAATAAAATTTCTCATCATTACCTTGTGGTGCAACCAATACAAAGACATGTCTTGACTAAAGTAGATATGATAGATGGTTATGCTCAAGTGAACTTTCCATGTCATCATTTTTGATAGAGGATATGATAGACAATGGAGTAAGATAATGTGGAGCCCATGTGTCCACCCACTCACTTGACTTACAGTGATCCCAATCACACTAAAAACAACTAGGACAAAAGCAAGCTAGTTGTCGTGTCCAATTGGTCTATGTACTAGAATTAGAGCTCCAGAATGAATGCATTTTTTATGAGTCTCTCACTGTAGCACAATCTAATCTATCAGTTATGGACCCTTCCTCAACCAACCAAAAGAACCTGCATACCACTGAATCAAGAGTCCCCCCCTGTGATAATGCTAAACTACACCAATCAATAATGTTACGAGCATCAAGAAGCTCTATTGCTAAAATCTTCAGTTGCTCCTTGACTAGAGCTCTCTTCAGACATGCCCCTACTCCATCATGTTCTTTTCCATGGCTGGACTCAAAAAAACTCCAAATATGAGGCACCCCTCTCTCTATGTGCATCCTACACAACCAATAAAACATGCGAGCATTCTTGAATTGACCTGTACAGTTATCTGACCAAATGATATGTCTATCCATAGCAATTGCATGCTCATGTAAGAAATCAAAATAATTCTCGAAAAAATGTTGCACAAACTTGTGAGAGTGAGATCTATCATCACTCATATAAAAATGATAATCTCTAATAATCTTCCGATTATCTTTCGCACTATCAAGGGCATGTCTATATGTTATGTGAACAAAAATAGCAATCTGAATAGAGTTGTAATACTGAGATTGTGTCTCATTTTGAGGTTGCAATGTGTAGTTCTCAACAAAATCAACAACAGATATAATAGTGCCAATGGGAAAAGTCTCCTTGCACATTCTAAATTGTTCATCCAACCATTGAGACCTATGACTATGTCTTGCATACTTGTAAAAAAGATTTTCCTTGAAATCTGAAATAAAACTAGCCACACTAATATCTTTTCCAACCAATTCACATCTAGAGCTCTCACCTCCACTCTTCAATGTGTATTTCACCATTTCACATACCTTTTTTTTCACTATTGTCTTTCCAAGATCTTGTTTGCACCCCTCATGGAAACATGTGTCAAACTTGGATAAAGCACCACATTCTGAACACTTCTCATTTAAGCAAGCAATTCTATAAAAGAAACAACCATCAACTCTATGACATAAAAGTTGATCTAGCAAGTCTCTTGATGATTTTGGAAGCTCACTAGCACCACAATCCTCCAACATTTTTTTACTATGCAAAGTAGAACAGATGGAGTGTAATAGTTCATAGTGCATAGAAAACTCAACATGATATTTGCAACAACATATATCTCAAATTTTGAGTGGCACACAATAAAATGGCTTCAAAGATTCAAAAGCCCTTTGTGATATATGAAGACTTGGATGACTCTCTCTAAATTGTTTGAACAACATAGTTTGACTTACCTCCAAACAGTGTTTAGGATGTGGCATGCGGTCTCTGATGCCAATTCTCAACTTTAACACGTCTTTAGCATTGGGTGATACTCGTGAGTTAGAGTGCCAAATTTGTGTAATTTCTTCCTTCACATCATCAGATAGCTTCTTATCAAAACGTGGAAGTCTCCCACCAAATGCCCGTGTTTCATTTTGAAGAGGATCATCAATTTTCTCTTGTCGACTAAGTGCTCTTCTCAAAGTAGTATGATTTAGATTTAAATCAATACAAGTTTGTCTCATATATCTACCCTTTCTCAAATGATGACTTACCAAAGAGGTTGTAATAACCCTTTGAGTAGCTCTGTTATCCTTCTCCCTATTATTTTTCCCAATGCTATTGAGAGCACTGAAAAGATTCTTCCCAATAATGGAATTTCTTTCCAACTTTTTATTGACACGAATCTTCAATTTGGAAAGCATAGGTCTCATCTTTTGCATCTTTAATAAGTGCATGAAAAGCTGACATTGCTCTACCACTGTCTTGTTGCCGAAAAACATCTGATATAGTCTTGAAGCCCATAACCGAATGGTTCTTTCTGATTTTTTCCCTTTCAAACTAGTAATAATCATTTCATCAATTTCAATTATCCATTTTGGTGTTTTAGAACCTTCATGTCGATTATAATTAGGAGATATGTAACATTCTTGTGCATTAGGTACCTGTGCACTGTCATGTTTGACATGGTTAATTATGCAATTTGGATTATGACTTGGTAGCATTTCATCTTCAAAATTTTCATTCTCTAAATTTTCAATTTCAGCATTATCATTTTCAATAGGTAGATTTTCATTCCCCAACTATACATATTCATTATCTGACTCTATGATTTCACATTCGACTAATTCATCGTCAACTTGATTGATATTTAGCATACCTTGTCTTTTTCTTCGGTGTTCCATTTTGTCTCTTTCCCTATATGCCGCAATGTCTTCATTAGATATCTTCCTTTTGCGTTTATCCTTTTGACAACTGCTACTACCCATTAAGATGACAAATTTGAACACCTAAGGTTATATTTTGAAATTTTTTTCGATTGGTTGGACCCCAAAACACACTTTTTTGCAAAACCCGTGAAAAAAATTTGAAAAAGTGATGTTGTCGGGTTTGCAGGGACAGGGATATATTGGAAACTGGTGCCAGGAGAAATCGGATATCCGATTCAAAATCAAATATCTGATTTTCTCCAATGACATTTGGAAGGAAAACAACCTTTGCTATAATAGTATTAATATTAGAATAATTATTGGAGGGAAACCGACTTTGGTTTATTAGTATTAATATATAGTATCAATATTATTATTATACCTGTAATAGTATTCTTATTATTACTATAGATATAATAGTATTAATATTTAGTGTTTATTTATATTATTATTATTATGCTAAATAGTATTAATATATATATATTAATACTATGCCATAATAGTATATATATATATATATATATATATTATAGCTATAATAGTATTATTATTATTATGCTACAATAGTATTAATAGTATATAAATATGTTGTTATTTAATGGACCTATGACCCCCTTTGGCCCATATTAACCATTCTAATATGTCCCTAGGGGTCTACGGACCCCTAGGGACATATGTCGTCATTTAATGGGTCATGGGGGGTCATAAGTCAACCTATGACTCCCTTTGACCCATATTAACCATTCTAATATGTCCCTAGGGGTCCAATGACCCCTAGGGACATATGTCATCATTTCATGGGTCAAAGGGGGTCATAGGTCACCCTATGACCCCCTTTGACCCGTATGAACGATTCTAATAAGTCCCTAGGGGTCCTAGGACCCCCAGGGACATATGTCATCATTTAATGGGTCAAAGGGGGTCATAGGGTGACCTATGACCCCCTTTCACACATATTAACCATTATAATATGTCCTTAAGGGTCCTAGGACCCCTAGGGACATATGCCATCATTTAATGGGTCAAAGGGGGTCATAGGTCACCCTATGACCCCCTTTGACCTATATCAACCATTATAATATGCCCCCATTCTAATATGTCCCTAGGGGTCCTAAGACCCCTAGGGACATATGTTGTCGTTTCATTGGTCAAAGGGGGTCATAGGGTGACCTATGACCCCCTTTGACCCATATGAACGATTCTAATATGTCCCTAGGGGTCCTAGGACCCCTAGGGACATATGTCATCATTTAATGACCCCCTTTGACCCATATTAACCATTCTAATATCTCCCTAGGGGTCCTACGACCCCTAGGGACATATCTCATCATTTAATGGGTCGTAGGGGGTCATAGGTCACCCTATGACCCCCTTTCACACATATTAACCATTATAATATGTCCCTAGGGGTCTTAAGACCCCTAAGAACATATGTCATCATTTAATGGGTCAAAGGGGCTCATAGGTCAACCTATGACCCCCTTTGACCCATATTAACCATTCTAATGTCCCTAGGGGTCCTCAGACCCCTAGGGACATATCTCATCATTTAACAAGTCATGGGAGGTCATAGGTCAATCTATGAACCCCTTTGACCCATATTAACCATTCTAATATGTCTCTAGGGTTCCTAGGACCCCTAGGGACATATCTCATCATTTAATGGATCGTGGGGGTTCATAGATCAACCTATGACCCCCTTTCACACATATTAACCATTCTAATATGTCCCTAGGGTTCCTAGGACCCCTTGGGACATATCTTATCATTTAATGGGTCAAAGGGGGTCATAGGTCACCCTATGACCCCCTTTGACCCATATATACCATTCTAATATGTCCCTAGGGGTCCTAGGACCCCTAGGGACATGTCTCCTCATTTAATGGGTCGTGGGGGGTCATAGGTCAACCTATGATCCCCTTTCACACATATTAACCATTCTAATATGTCCCTAGGGGTCATAGGACCCCTAAGGACATATGTCATCATTTAATGGATCAAAGGGGGTCATAGGTCACTCTATGACCCCCTTTGACCCATATTAACTATTCTAATATGTCCCTGGGGGTCCTAGGACCCCGAGGGACATATGTTGTCATTTAATGTGTCAAAGGGGGTCAATGGTTGACCTATGACCCCCTTTGACTCATATATATATATATATATATATATATATATATATATATATATATATATATATATATATATATATATATAGTAATATAAGAGAAATAATTTATAAATCATGAGCTATAACTTTTAAACGCAATTGATTTGAAATTTTTCACCCAAATTCTGCCGAAGCATATCGGATATCCAATTTCAAATCGGATATCCGATTACTCTTGGTATTTACCAAGCCTACCCGATTAACCCAAAAGACGTGTTTGAAGAGGGTTTTAGTGATACTCAAACTTCGGGTAGCTGTTTGACAATGTCATTTTGATCGAAATTGAATGAAATGAAAAGAGTTTTTTAATATCACTCTCGAGATTCCATCAATATATTTTTTGTCAAATTCTGAGATTGATAAGTATTTATTAGTTAATTATCAATGAAGATTATTGTAAAGTGTTGATTGACATACTAATTGAAAAATAGCTATAACTTTCAAATGGTATAACATTTTTTAAATCTAAAAGTTGTGTCACATTCTATGCTTCAGCTAGTATAAGAAAAAAAAAAAAAAATTTGGTAAAATTTTCTATTAGTTAAGGTGGTCAGACATGAGACTTTTTTTTTCAAAAAAATTTTGGTAGAAAATTCATATTTAATTATTTATTTGAAATAAAAATACCAAAAAATATGTGTCACATCTGAGCATGAGTCTACTTTTCATATCTATAATTATATTAAAAAAATATTATCATTTAATTTTGATTAAGGTGGTCAGACATACACCTACTTTTTATTTTTGCCCTGAAATTTTCGTAGTACTGTATTAAAATTCAAACTTTTGACCAATCAATTATTTTTTTGTCCTGATAAGGCCTAATAGTTTAGAAACTACATTCAATTTCCTACAGATTATTTTCTTACAACTTTTTGATATAAAGTCCATAACTACTTTAAAATTATGTGTCAAGTTGACATAACCCTGATTTGTTGGTTTTTCACTACCACTTAAGGCCATAGTTTGGTTGACCATGATCCTGTACATACCCTCTAATAGCTACACACTTTTCATAAATCTATATGCAACTCATTAATAATTAATGTTGATAAAAGAAAATTTGTGTAGAAGTATATGGATCTTTATGTTTTGTACAAAAGTCATGGTGTATTTTTATGTTGTTAGAATATTTTAGAATGCGTCTGTTTTTATCAGTATTTTACAATGCATATTAATTCCTCAACCTAATGTATTAAACAAATTCATGTCACCATATGCAAATGTTTCATATTATGACTTATTTCATGAGTCATTCTTGAAATTCATTGTTGAACCTTATTGGTTGCTAGTTAAGTTCTCAGCTTCCTTTCAACGATAAATACACCTTAGTCCATCCCTTCATGTATATCCTTGCCAGATCAAATAGTGGGATTATTTCTTGTGTATCTCTTAGTCTATGAAGGCTTCAATCATTGACACCTTGTAAGATTCCAATTGCTCCTCCAGCTTCAACATAGTCTCACCAACAAATGAGAAAGAGAACTTTTACTACTTCGTATAATGTTTGGCTTGTAATCATGTTAGTTTTTAGTCTTCAACATACTTAGCCCAAGTTCTGGGTACTCCATAGTGATATTGAATATCATATTCTCCCTATGTTGGTGATTATTTTTTGATTTGATTGGTCAATAAAAGATCTCATAATCAATGACATTACAAGTTGAAAGTTTAATACTCTTCAAGCTGCAAATCCCAATGTTATATGAATGGATTTCCATGCTTAGCTTGGCATAGAAATTCAATGTGAAGAAACTCAAGCTGCATGATAAATCTTGATCAACATTCAACATATTGCCAAACCATCAGTTTTTAGCTGTAATTGTGTAATATAATTGTGTAAACTAGTCATCAATAAAACATGTTCAGGGTCTACATTGGTATTTGCACATTGGCTTGCACAAAATGCTTTAAAAAAGTGCACCTATCAAACACCTATATCATAATACACAATTATAGCAGTTAGTAGGAAGAATTATTATGCTATTTATGAAGAATATGCAGCAAGAATGACATATGACTTTTATACTTGAGCAAAAATGGCTTCCAAACTGTGCTAGTTGGTTGTGAAATGAACAACTAAAATAGATTCAGGAAACAAAAAAGCCTAATATAATATGAGGTGAACTCTTATGGGAAAGCACAACGCATGTGTCGCTTATTATATTTTATAATTTTTCTTTTGCTATAATTTGTTTATAAAAAAAATTATAGTTATTTCAACTTGAATCTGTTTGGTAGCTTAACATATTTTTATTTTTTGTTTGGGTTTTTGAATTCATAACCCTTTCAATTCTTTGCCAAGTTCTAGGTCATACTTTATACGCTTGGCAACAAAGTTGACACGATACTTCACATGCTTCTAAATGATTATTGCCCAAGATGTTTTGTTCACGTGATATGCCCACGTGGTGACACACTTATTCAAAATAATTCAACTTTTGAAGACAAAATTGACAACCTATTTTATATTCATTAGATTTGAATTGTTCTTATTGCTAGTTCTAAGTTTACTATAAAAATCTGAGTTTGTAACATTTTATTATGACTAAAATACATTTTTTGTCTACAAGATCACACATAATTCAATCATTTGCTTTAAAGTAGTTGCAGACGAGATTAATGATTATTTTAATAAATAAGAATAATAACTCATTTTTATTATGTTATAAACAATTATAACTACTCTTTTTTTCTTTTACCAATTTTCATATTAATATTATTTTAAAATTGATATTATTAATTGACATTTTAAAAATTTATATTATTAGTTTATATTTTAAAGAAAATCTTTATATTAGAATCTAATTATATTTTATTTAAGAAATTTATTATTAATTTATATTTTTTTAGAAAATCTTAATACTAGAATCTAATTATACATTATTTAATATATATATATATATATATATATATATATATTTGTAAGAGAAAAATTATATTATAAACGATACTATTACCAAATTAATATAATCAAATAAAATCTTTTTACTTTGACTATATATCTTATCAAACATATTATATTATTATCATTGTTGTTAATTTCCATTCAATGCAATCTAATGGAACTCATAATTACTGCCCTGCAGTACCATTATTGTTCATACACTTGGAAAGGCTGGACCCACTTGAATGATAGTACGCGTAACAAGAAGGCAAATAAAATGTCCGTGGCTATACAGCCACAAAAATGCACTTCCTTTACATTGCTTTTTCAAACTTTTTAAAAAAAAATTTGAGTCTTCTCTTTCGTGGCTGTATAGACGTTGCCAAATAAAATATGTTGTGAAAGTGAACCGGAAAGATAACGGACAGGTTAAGAATGAGTAAGGTGTAGTTAGGTTAGGAGGGACCCACAATCCGGCCACCGAAGCAGTCAAAGCTTCGAGTGCGCCGGTTAAGCCCGGCCCATTTGTACACAGCAATCTGTGGTTTTATTCTATATATATACTCGGATCACAAGAATAAAACTGATTAAAACTTGAGGGTTTTATGCAGGGTCCCGAAAGGCGCCTGGCGCCCACATCAAAGCTGCAACTTGTGGTTTGAGACTTTTGTTCAGATTCTCAAAACGACGGGCCAACTGGTTCGCATCTAATGTTTGCTCGAACTTCCCGCCACCTCTCTTTGCCATTTCATTGAGGATGTTTGTACTAGTGCTTCTTCCAAACATAATTGTATGAAGTATCATTGTAGTCTCCGCTTTTTTCATTTTGTCCACAGAATCTACAGGATCCTCTCCATCGTCGTTTCGTCCATCGCTGAGGAAGAATATTAATGGACTTTTCGCCTTCACATTCTGGTCTTGGGCAGCTTTCAGCATTATTGTCTTTGCAGCCTCCAGCCCTACTTTGTAGGTAGTTCCTCCACGAGGCCTCCACTCAAGAAGGCGATCAACAATACCTTCATTCAGATTTTCCATCTCTAACACTACATCTGCATAATCGTCAAATAGAACTACAGATACAGAGTCATTAGAAACTGTCACAAGGCGGGCTTGTATAAATTTCAGTATAGCTTCATATACGCATCCAAGCCTGTGCTGATGGCCATTAAACTTTGGCAGACTGGGTGTGATGTCTCTGGAGCTCATCGAGTATGATCTGTCTATGATAAATATAACATGGCAAGAATGATAACAGTCAAAATGATGGCCATCGTCAGTTACATAGCCTGTGGAGCTCGAATCCTCTCCAGTGCTCTTGATAGGTGGGTGCAAGAGTTTCCCAGTGCAATATGATTTATCAAAAGTACCTGATTCTCTCTGGTGCTCTGCAGATATACAATACTGATTGCAACAGTCAAACCCTTCCCTATCTTCTTCCGTGTAAGGATCAACAAACCCAACATATTGCCAGAAAGTCCTGTGCGTCATCTCATCTTTGGGAACATTCGTATCATTAGGTCCATATTTCACAGTTGCGTGCCTGGCCCCATCATAGAGGTTTCCGGTGCATTTGCCCGAACCAGGACAAGGAACCAGATGGATATGTCCTCGCCCCTGTTTCTTGCAAAACATGTTACACATTTCTGCTTCCCCTGTTTCTCCCCAAGTGTACTTGCGGTCTTCAATGTCCACATTTTCGCCATCTGAAATGAATCTTGTATTTCCCATATTGCCGTGCACTGTATTGTGCAAGCCTGAGTGATGAACGGGGAGCTGGCAGTAGGTGCTACAAGATGGGCATCTGACCTCACAATGATGCACAGAATCTTCATTCTTTGTGTGAACATGGGGACCTTCATGATCTCTTTTGAATGGAGGAATTGGAATGCAACATAGCTTGCGCAGGCCATTGTGCTCTGACAGAAATTCATACTCGAAAGATCCCCTTCGGCCCTGAAAAACCCGTGTTTGTTTGACAGGCTCTGCAGAGATCTCACATTTTCCTGGCTTCTCGCATTCGCGGGTGCAGGCATGAACTTTCCCACACAAATGCTCTGCATTTGGATTCAAATCATGGAAATGATCTTCAACTCCACATGCGCTGCTGCAACCATCCATCCCGCATTCGCTCTGACAATATCTCTCAGGGCACTCGTGCCTTTTGTGGTCGGATTCAATCGGCAGAGAACAAGAACTACTGCAGTTTGGAAGAGAGCATTTTATGCTGCACATGTGTCGAGGAGATTTGCACTTGTGTTGGCCCTGGTGCAGAGCCCTCAATGAACATACCTCATTACAATATGATGGCACTCCATACAAGTAACACCTCTCGCCGCATTTCTGCTTTTTCCTTCTGAAATCATGAAATCCTCCTCGCCCAGCCAAATCCCTGCAGAACCCTAAGATGCGTCCTCTTAGACCTACTTTTGGAACACAATTACAGAAACAGAGGATGTCTACTTTCCGAGCACAAAAACTGCATTCTTTCCTACACTTGTGACGCCACGTGCAATAATGCTGATCACCACCATGGTCCTTCTCCATCACACACCTCCAGAAGCAATCGGAACATTCGCATCGACAGAGAGATACATCGGCCTCTGACTGCAACCTTTGGACCTCTGCATTATCAATATGGAATTCTGTTTCTCTTGTGTTTGAACTTATACACTGCTCAACTCTGTTATGCCTTCTCTCTACCACCCCCTCCATGAACTTGTCGAATACAGCAACTCGCTTGCTCTCAACAGAATTTTTTGCAAAAATCTCTAGACACAAGACACAGACACAGTGAACTGCAATCTCTAGAATAAAATTGTCAAGATGAATAGCATGTGTGCATTTTTCAAACTTCGGCCAACGAAATATTTATTGTGTGGATGGGGAGATTTTTTATTAAAGACTGAAGGAACCAATCAAGGGGTTGAATGCATTATAACGTTATTCTCAATGAAGAGAAGAGGAATATAGCAAAAGTGAGTTTGATTCTCTGGGTTTCTTTAGGAGATTTGTGATAAAAGCAAGGACTTAATACATTATAACATTATTCTCAATGAAAAGAAAAGGGAATATAGCAAAAGTGAGTTTGATTCCTCGGGTTTCTTTAGGAGATTTGTGATAAAAGACTGAAGGAACCAAGCAAGGGCTTGAATGCATTATAAAGTTATTCCCAATGAAAAGAAGAGGGAATATAGCGAAAGTGAGTTTGATTGCTTGAGTTTCTTTGGGAGATTTGTGATAAAAGATTGAAGGAACCAAGCAAGGGCATGGATGTATTATAACATTATTCCCAATGAAAAGAAGAGGGAATATAGCGAAAGTGAGTTTGATTGTCTGAGCTTCTTTCATGTTTAATAGAGTCGATATCGATTCTTAGTACTGCCATTCTTTTCTTTTCTTTTTCCTTGCTTCTCCTTAGGAAAGAAGTAATACTACTATAGATTTCTTTTTAGCTTTTAGATTTCTTTTTATTTTTAAAAATAGATATTATTAATATTAAATATATATTGATGTATTTAAATTATTAAAATATAAATTATTTTACATATACATTTAAGAAAAAAAGACATTTTTTAATTAATGTTTAGAGATCATTTTTATTATATTATCAAATTAAAATAATTATAACAGTTATTATAATGTTTATATACTAGAACTCAAATTTATTAACTATGCATAGAAAAGGAAAAGATCGATTATACTATTCCTATCAATGCTACCTTTGCCTATATAGATATATATTAACTTTTTTTTTAACTCTTTCCTTACTTTTATCCAAGATAGCAAGTAAGAAACACTACATCTAAATTATATTCCATTTGATATTCAAAATTGTGTTTCTCTCTTTTTATTTCATTAAAAACTATTGTTGACTCTTCTTTTGTCATCATTTTCTTTAGTAAAATTATAGTACATATATGTGTAATCTCATGAAAAAACACATTAATTCAAGTTCATTATTTGTTCCATTTTCTGGCATTCTAGAGGTAGAGAAGATTGTCTTTCTTTTCCATGCCTAGATCACATAGCCTACAAGCATAACTTATCAAGGTTGCCTATAGATGTCCATGAAATTTCAATTTTTGTCATACCATTAATAGGCTAAAAATATTTTTTGCTCTTAACTAAAAATTATTTAATTTATAAATTTATAATTTAAAAAATAGAAAAAAATACTTTTAAAAGAAACTTAGCAAGTTGCTACCATTGAGGTAGCTCCTTTTCTATTAATAAAATAAATTGAAGTTAGTTACAAGATTTATTATGAGATGCCATAAGTTACATTCCAACGGATGGACCTCATATGGCTTATAATGTACTAATGATCAAAGCCCATAGGCAAGAATATTTATCATTATAATTTAGCTTACAATAAAAATTCAAATTAGAGTCAATAAAGTTAAAAGACAACTAGATATAGTGTAGGCCCACAAATGTCAACACATTCTGTAAGAAAGAAATCATGATGCAAGAAGGAAAGAATGAATCAATTATCTAATTAATACAACTTTTATCAACCTTATTAAAATTCAAACATGTGATCAATAACAACAATAACCATAAGAAGAAATACATACACAATGATACTATAAGGAAACTTGCAACAAATAATATAACCATTTCCACATAACCCATAATAGATCTGAAATAAATATGAAATTAAAATCCACATGTAAGAGAATAGACAACATACCCACAAAAATTGTGACACAAGATATACCCTGGGAAAGCCTCATTGAGGGAAAAAACCCAGCCTCCAAAAGCATCCATGACCATGTATCATTCAACAAAAACAACATTGTAATACAACCATGGAAGCCTTCAATGCCATAGCCACAACCAAGCAATCCATGTGAACAAGCATGAATCCAAACATCCCATGCCATGCTTCCTACCTTCACAAATGCTCCCTTTGGCTAACTTGTCAAGCCTTGTCTCACTTGACTCTTTCCCTTTTTGCCTTTTGTCTTGTCATACAACAACTACCCTTGTGGCTACTTATATAGTAGCAAGTCCCTCAAAACCACCAAGTGGTATTATATAAACCATGTGCTAAAATCATGTGCTACCCAACCCACTGACCTCGCATTTAATATTAAAATTTTATTTCTTTTCCCCAATATTAAATAATTACATGAAATATTATCACAATGTTACAATACAACTCATCAAGTATATCCCATGGGAATCTTTACATGTTGCGCGTTCATCTAGGTGCTCCTAGATACAACATTACATAATAAACTAAAATAACACAATATAACAATATTATGCAATGTGTGCAACACCCATTATCTCAACAATCGCTAACTTGTTGTATACATTGCATAGGGTCAATCTATAGCCACATAAATATACAAGGAAAATCTCCCTCCTTGCACATCCACCATCATGGATCAAAGTACACCATGTGCTCCATCTTGGTACCCATAACAAAATCAAAGTATCCAACATCTCAAACATGAATGATCTCACCTCTTATTATGCCATTGCCACTAGACATACATAAAAGCCATCCAAAGAGAAAGCCACCCAACTTGTCACATTAGAAGATCATAAAATCTTGTACTAACTAAAATGCCAAGCACAAAAACCTGATCCAAAGGTAATCACATATATCCGTAGTTTTCAAAATATCCATAGCTAAAATAGCACCCACAACAAGTGCCGACCCATCCAACTATCCATACCTCCAAAGGTATACCAAGTGAATCTCACATCACTGACATATCTAATCTATAACCTACAACCACAAGCCTCAAGAGCAATACCTTCCACATATATACCAAGCAACTCCCACTACAAAATATAATGTCAAGTCTATATCCAATCCACTCACAACATCTCAAAGAAGTGAATCCATGTAGTATCAAGGACATCCACAATACATAAACCAATAACCTACAAGAACAATTCTCATAACAAGTCTCCAACACTCTTCCAAGTTCTCCACAACCAACAAATGAAAGAGATAAAGTAATAACCATGTCATCTCTCACGTGACATACATGATCACAAACTAGTGATCATAATGTCCAACCAATCTCAAATCCAATGTAAGTGAAATCAAACATCTAGGAAGATAACCAAGACCAAAGAGAAACCATGCAAATCATAACATGTATCATGTCCTTCTACACAAACCTCTAGATGTAAACGATGCAAATATGATGTCCTCCATAAAACCCCAACAAGAAGCCACAACAACAACCAAACCATACCATATAACCAATCATGGATGTAAGCCTCTCACAAGAAGGTCAAACTCATAAATCATTCTTAAATCAAGGAATAACCATACCTAATCCAAGGAATATGCCCAATATAAAACCATCTCCCAAACTCAACCAATATAGAAACATATACGTAAGGAGATAACCAATGCTAAATAATCTCTCAAATGAACCCTCCAGAACTAACTCATGTACCATAGCTCAAGATCCATATCCATGAAAGATAAGCATAAATATAATGCACTTGAGAGAAATAATCAGCTATGCCTCTCAAGTAGCAAACTATCGAGTAGACCAAGAGTTGGGAATGAGAATGCTCATCAAGATATCTAAGTCTTCAAACAAGACTCGTCTAAGGGAAATATCCTCTAAATCAATATCAGGTGAATGCCCCTTGGACTCTCTTGATGAAACCAAACAACTATCCCAACAAATAATTCTTTAATCCAAGAGAAATCAACATCACCACTGTCTCTAAGTATCCATGAGCACCTGTAACCAATCAATCCATGCCAACTCCAAATGCAACATAGCAATATCATGAAGTATCCAGCAAATTATTAATGTACTCAATACCAAGAAACTAAAGGGTATGTGTAGGATCATGGTGTGCCTGGCGATGTGAAAAAAGGGGAGTTTGAAAATGTCTAAAAGTATTTCAAAATCCAATCTGACTTTTTTCCACCCATCCTGATACCAAGGCTAAAAAGTTAGGACCAAGCCTTTTCAGGTATCCAATCGATAATCGGGTATCTGATTTCATATTTGATATGCAATATTATATCAGGTGTTCAATATGAAATCAGATACCCGAAACTTGTAACATAGATTTAGAAAAAAAAATCGGAGAGCTCTTTTTACATTACATTTATTTTGGTTTGAGTGTTGACCTCCATTTGGATATTAGATTTTAGAATGGGTATTAGATAAGGGCAAGTTTTTTTTGTGTTTTTTATGTTTTGAATGAATATTATTATAAATTAGTTATTTTAAATTGAATTTGTTAAAAATTAGATTTTTTTAATAGAAATTATTAAAATTTAGGTTGTTTTCAATAGAAATTATGTTTTGGAAATTAAAAGGTATGGCTAACCCAAATGATGATACTAAGGCAGGAAGCAATGTTCCTCGTAACCCTCCACCAAATGATCCAATACCCCCTCAAAACTATCCACCAAACGATCCCCTACCCCCTCAAAACCCTCCTCAAATTGAAGATTTGATATTTGAAAATCTTGTCGAACTGAGGGTTTTATGAACCACATATAACACTATACCCACATTGGCTCCCATGTTATTCATGTTAAACACCATAGTGGATAATATTAAAACACTTACCAATGAACAAAATACTGCTCTTTGTTGGCGTGACCAAATACATGTCATGTTTGATGATGGGTTGGACTATGATGAGGTTACAGCCCTAAATATAACTAAAGATGATATAGTTAGCATTTCTGCAAACCCAAAAATTGGTAACCAAGTAGAACGCACAAAGCCCAAACTACCAGTTAAATGGTGCACAAATGAGGCTATGCTGCAAACTTTTGGGATCATTGGTGGATGGTTTTTGACATCCCTCCACACAACAATTTAGAGGTGCCATTTTATCTCATTAGAAAAATGTATGCCGAATTTGTGTTGCACCTCAAGGTGAACTATTGGAGCATGAGGCCCAACATGGGTGTAGGAGGAGGAGCTCCTTAGGATAGACCCTTTGCCTAGCAGAACAAATCTGGCACTTTTCCCCCTCTACTGATGTCTCCCCCCCTACTCTAGTGCAGCATCCTGATATCATTACAAAGGCTAGCTCTCAGACTATTAGAGCCATCCATAGATTGAGTAGCCTATTGATACCTAGGCTAGGTCAATATTGCCTCCCCATGTTGATGATGATGGCGTGAGTTCATCATCAATGAGCTCATCACATATTTGTGTGCCCCATACTTGCATAACATGCAAGAATATTTGTATGGGTCCCATAGGTGATCTTTTTGAGCATTAGTTTGTATTTGAGGAGGATACACTAGATGCACATACAGAGGGTACACACCCTGATGTGAGAGAGGAGGGGCATGCAGAGGCATGGAATCCTTTTGTGTTAGTACATGTATACATTTTTTTGTTACAACATATGCAATTTAAAGTTAATCTTTATAATAGAGTAATTTTAATTTTTAATCCATATTGACTTATACATGTATGTGATCTTCATTCATATTTAGTTGATGATTGAGGAGGAGCTTAGATAGGTTGATAATGTCATGCTCTCAGCTATTTCATTTGGCCTTGAGACATCTATAGTATATTATGTTGTGTTCTCATTATTTTTTCTATTTCATATTGGAGCATATATGGTTTCTAATCTTTCTTTTCTTTTACAGGTATCACTTATCAATGGGAGGCAGAGTGCAGGGGATGAGGCACAACCCATTGACAAGGGAAAGGTAATTAGGTGCTTTTAAAGTGATTAAATATCAATGCATTTTTGTAAAATGATTGTGGTAATGAAATTTAATTGCATTCTTTATTGTATAGGGTGTGGCTACTAGTGATGAGTCTAGGTAGATTCCATGTAGATTTCTTTTAATATTTGAAAAAAAAACCATCAAAAATCTATTATGAAAAATTAATAAAAGAGACACAAAAATAATATTAAAAAATAATGTGTAACGCCCTACCAAGGAACCCAAAAGAAATTAACTTAAAGTTTCACTTAGTTTGCCAAACAATTTTTATTTTGAAAGATAATAACTTAACAACAATATATATAATATAGTGGAAGCAATAACATACACATAAATGGGAAAGGGAGTGGTCATGAGTGGGAAAGGGAGTGGGCCTGGAGTTTTCAAACAAAGGGTTCCCTATAGACGCGGACGGACTATAGGGGCTTCTGAGATTGGAGAGGGAGAAGGGAGTGATGAAGATGAGGATGATGCGAAGCTTGGGGTTGAGGGAATAGGGTTTTGTGGGCTTTTGGAGGACTTTTTTTCGGTTGGATCCAGTGGTCTTGTTGTCTCAACGCTCTCTTGTTGTTGGTCAGAAAACATGGGGTCAAAGTGCTCGTGTGTGGTGCAGTCCAGCTATGAGTTTTTTCCTTTGGGGTGGAACTCCTCTTGGTTATGGCATTTTTCTGAGAATGATATGCAAGTATCGAGGTTGGATATTCGGTACCTTTCTTGCTGGTGACAATGTTGACGGGTTACTTCTGGGTGTTGCTCCTGGCTGGGGACAACTTTCTTCTGAGGGTTGTTTTCTGGTTTTTGAGAAAGCTAGCTCTAGCCTTCTATGTTTTTGGAGTGAGAGATGTTCCCCCAGATGCATAGCTGGTTGTGATGGTAACATGGGCAAAGGTGGGAGCTTGGGGTTCCAAGGCTTGGTCCATGGCTCTCATTCTCTTTAGCTCATCTTACCTGGGAATGACTATTTTTTGATCAAGGGTTTTAGATCCTTTGTCTTCCCAAGTGTTGGTGTGGAGATTTACTATCTGCATGACTCTCCTTGCTGTTATGCTGGTAATGGCCAGGTTGGAAGGTTTCCTCTCCCCCTCCATTTGCTAGATATCAGGACAGGTTACTACTGTTGGGGCAATCTTAGGTTGTGGAGGCTTATGCGGCTGGCTTCTCTTGGACACTACCAGTTTCATGCATTAGGCTCTTATGTCCTAATGCTAGTTAACCATGCTTGGGTTCCACCACTAGTGGGTGGTTGGTTCTTGGCTGGGAGGGCTATTCTTTGTCCTCTCACTATGAACAAAATGTGGTTACAGAGGTGGTGGGCTTGGTTTTTTGTCTCTACTCTATCTTGCAGGGCTTCTATGGAGGTGAAGCTATCTCCTATTGAGGTGGAGAGATTTTATGAGTTACTGGGGGTGGAGGTGACTTCTAGTGAGGGAGATATTGTCAAGGCTACTACTTCTAATAGGTTGGAGGGTTAGTGGTTCCACCTTCCTAACCTTGATATTTGGACCATTGGTGGGAGGACTCCCCTTTATCCTCTCAATATCAGAAAAACGTTGTTACAGTGGTGGTGGGCTTGGACTCGTGTCTCTGTTCCTTCTTACATGGCTTCTATGGAGGTGAAGCTATCTCCTATTGAGGTGGAGATCTGGTGTGAGTTGTGCGAGACTCTTAGTGAGGGGGACAATTTCTTGGTTGTTGTTGCTGATAGGTCGGGGGGTTGGAGGTTTCATCTTCCCAACTTTGTTGTTTTGATCTTCCATTGCCGTGCTTCTGTTGTGGGGGATCCTTTCATTATTGAGGTGGGAAAGGAGACTCATGTGGGTTGGAAGATCTTTGAAGGTGCTAGCCTAAGAATTGGGCCAAGATGGGTCCGGATCTCTGTTTCAGAGAAGAAAAGGTAGGCAGCTTGCTGCCTTGTTTTGTTGTTCATGTGCTGATGTTAAAAGGACCTACTACTTCCTAGTCCTGGTTGTCCTATGTTTGGAGCTACACTAGAATTTTCAAAGGGCACTTCCAAATCTTTGGTTTTTGTGTTTGGATGAATGCTGGAAGTTTTAAAGGGCTCATCCAAGTCCTTGGTTGTTGTTTTTGGTTTTGTTTCACAGCTGTTTAGGGGCTTGTCCTAAGGTGTGTTATTCTCTAACCTATGTCATTGATGGAGGTAAGTCAATATTGTAGATCCTTGGTGATCTTGGATTTGGTACTTGAGATTGTTAATCGTGTTTAGCAGTATAGTGCGAGTTGTTTGTACCACGGGCCAGCACGCTCTTGCTTCTTAACTTAATAAAAAACATACACATAAACACATACTATAGAAAAAATTATAATTCTTAAGGGTCCCATGACATTGAATCACATTTAAGCTTAATTAATACTAAAACCAATATATAACACATCCACATTAAAGAATAACTACAAGTATGAATCTATTTAAATAATATACAATTATCCCAAATGACACTTGGTAATAATTTGAATGCACAATCATCCACTATACAGGTCATAGGGAATGAAAGGCTAAAAGAATATACATAATAAAATAGATTGCAACATCTCTTAAGATCCATGAAATAAAATCCAATACATTAGGTATAACCATCCATTATAGTACACAAGAATAGAATGAAAGGACATACAAAATAGGGAACTCCAGCCACGACATCAAACTATTGGATCTCATTGATAAAGTAAAAAGAACTACCACCCAACCTCATGGTAACCTAAAAATGGTCCACTCCCACTGCCCTAAGGAGATAGTCTCAAGTCCCAAATAGTATAACAATCCCAAAAGTCAAATCCAACATCTAGTCAAGGAAAACTTGAAAGCAATCTAACTCAAGGTACCAAGACACAAATGTTATATAAACCCAGAGGCAACAATGACACGTAGAAAATCTACTATTTAAGTGGGCAAGTGTCATCGCATGAGCCAACTCTAAGGTTACCTAGGTAGCCTGACTGGACTCCAGCCCCCTAGTGACTCTATGTGGCACTAGTATCCTTTCATACTGACAAGGCATACTAACAAAGAAAGGTCGCAACCAAGCACCCTCTCTACTCCCATCCTAGCCTATACTAGTACTAGAGGCATGGTTGAGGAAAAAAAATGACTCTTATTAATTCATTTTACTCTCATTTAATGAAATGTTATCACTTATTGAAATAACCTACAATGGATTACCCATGCAGGCTCTTTAGGGCCTTGACCTCCATTGCAAGTCACTTCCCAACATCATACATAGATAACCTATGCTAAGCTCAATAAAATAAAAAGGTCTCATATGGTCATAAACCACATATCAGTTATTAAACAAGCAACTGGAAGGTACTAAAATATCAATGATCAAAAATCATATGTTTCATCAATATGATCATCCTAACATGACTGATCCAAAATCAAGCACACATATATACAAAACCATGACATCACATGACATCACCTAAAAATGATAACTCATAATCACCTTAGTCCTATACAAGCAACTGGGAAGTAATCCAAAGATAACTAATAGAAGACTCAAAGGTTATACTAGAAAAGTCACACCATTCACTTTAGTTCTACACAAGAGAAACTGAAAGCAATAATGAAACATCTGATCAACTCAGCATAAAGCACACATGACACATCACCATGGTTGGGTATAAAAGATCGTATATAAAATATCATCATGACATCACAGAACACACTAAGCCTCTGGTAAACATCTTGACTGGTCAAACCTAAGACAATCCCAAACCCAACACACAAGAAAACATACAACTAAGAGTCTAGTTTCATAGTTTTGTTTGGTTTTGAAAACACATAGTTTGAGTTAACAGCGAGGTTCAAGTTTTCATTTTGATGTAAGTTTTTGACTTTACTAAAGTTTATAAATTTTCCCCTTACGACTTAACCCATTTTCACTTTCAAATTTGAATACATCAATACCATTAACTTTTGAAAAAAAAATGCCTCTATTAAATATCATAAAATAATTTAAATAATAATTACTAAGTTCTTAAATAATAATTATCAATTATTTAATAAAATAATCACAAGATTATTATAAATCATAATAATTAAATAATAACATAATAACATTTTAAGTTAAACTTATAAAATGATATTTACTATTAATATAACTTAATTAAGCTAAATTAATTAATAAATACTAAACTATATTAAATAAAATAGTAATTATTAATAATTTAACAATTAATAAACTATTATTAAAAATCATTAATAAAATTTTAATTTAATAAAAAAGAATTTAAAAAATTAATTAAAAAAAAGGGTCAACATGTTTAAAGGCTCATTGGCCAGCAGCAACATATGTTGTCATAGTAGAGTATTGTTGCATTAGTAGAAGTACCTATTGCATGCGTAGTAGCTCTGTCATAGCATGACAGGACGTGGGTGGGGGATTGGTGGCCTTGCCCACTAATATATATATATAAACAAACAATCTCCCCCCACTAAAATTTTTATTTATTTATTTATATTTTTAAATAAAAATTGCAAAAATTAAACTGATAGGGAAAACCCAAATAAGCAATCAAATTTTGCATTCTGTAATTTGATTTCATCCCAAAACCCTACTCGATTAAAATACCCATCTATTAAATTCACAGAATGAGGGTTCTAATTCTCAATCTCTCAAATATAGACAATTTCAAAAGGAAGAAAATTGAAAATATACGACAAGGTTTTCAATTGAATTATTTTGTTCATAGATGAAATCAAGAACATAAAACAGTAAATTACCACTTAATGATATCAACCAAATCTAAAATTCTGAGAATGGATTTATCTAGACATGAAGAAGACAGGAAGTTTAAGAATGGAAATCTACTACCTAAATTAACCACAAGATTCTACCTAAATCTGATGCTAATTTGACAATGCACAAAGCACACAAGTATCTCCCTTTCTTTTTGAAAACCTCCTTTGAAATTACTCCTTCAAAACTCAATTATTACAAAAATGAGCTCAAGATCTCTGATAAAGAGTTATCCCCTAAATTTAGGGCTTTAATTGTATAATCACATGAGAACACTTGTTGATCTTTATCTTTTATTATTTTATTACATTTTAAATATTTATATGCAACATTTTTGACATTTAATTAAAATATCTTAATTTAAATAAACTGCTTTCTGTTTTTAATAATTCTCGAGACTTTTTTTAGTAAAAATACTTAATAAGTAATAATCATATTTAGCATTTATTTAAAAATAAACTCATAAATATATTATTATTAAATTAAATAAATTTTATTACGCCCAAAGTTAGACTTTAACTAAATCTTTAAATTTAATTCTTTTATTTAATTAATTTCTCAATTAATTAAATATAATTAAAAATCATATTTTCCTTATAAAATTTCCATTAAATTAATTCATTACTTATTCTTTTAATTTGATTTAATTATAACAGAAAATAATCACAAACCCACAAGATTGAAATGACAACCCATAATAAAGTACAAAAAGTTAGATCAAACTCAAGGGTTATAATCATGAATTTAGGTCACTTGTTGAATTCAGAAGGTAAACAACTCAAGTACTTGTCCTACTTTCTAAGACAATTGTCTTAAGGATAGGATTCAAACTCAAGATTTATCTCCCCTCTCTTACCATTGAGATGTTGTGATAGGGTATGCTCGTCAGGGTTTACTTTAGTGGTGAATATTTGCCAAGTGGTGAAACTCACTCATCAGGGACACTGAATTTGGCAAATTTTTTTTGCACTTTTGGGGTGGCGACATAGCCCGCAATGTATGAAAACTAGGTCCCATGATCAGACCAATCACCAATAATGATACATGATTATTTTTATTTTGATGATAACTTAGCCAATGGAGTCCAATCTTTCCATATGGTAAATTAAATATTTTTTCCCACAATTTATGAGGCATGTCTTAATAGATGGTCACATTTGTCAATTTATGGTGAAACTTTAAGTTGGGTTATATGTAAAGTACATAGATTTGACAAGTGTTTCTATTCTAGATACTTTCTAAGGAACTTTTTATCCTTCTAATATTTGGCCCAAAATAGATTATATTGTGGACAAGTGTCATTATTTCAAAAACTTTCTCTGAAATTTGTTGTAGTTTAATGTTTTAGCTTGAAATAGGATTTATACCATTGATTTAGAATCATCTAATGGTCATTGAAAAGGGTTATTCTATCTTGGATGATACAAATTTATGGTTTTTAGATGCTTTTACTTTTGGTCACGATTTTATGAAATAATTAAAGATTCACAATGATTTTACAAAATTTTCATACGACGAAAAAAAATCACCAATAAAATTAAAATTTTCCTATTTTGAAAAAAAAATTGCCAATACAAATTAATTTTTTGTCCCTAAAATAATGTTGGATTCACCACAAATTTATACATTTTTCCAAAGGGGGGTTTCTTAAAGTTATCCCTGACTGGCAATTTAGGGAAGTCGATACTTGGTACCTGTAATCTGCATAAAATTTATGCATGTACATACACATATATTCTAAACTAAACAAGAAATGGTAGGAAGTGGTACATTGTGTAGATCCTGACTAGTAGGTGACAACTCCCTCCCTCAACCATATCAAAAACATCATACATAAAATAAAACATACAGGTACACTATACATATGCAAGTATGGGGTGAGTAATCATAGAAAACGTATATAAATAATTCATTTAACTATCATCATGAAATAACTGGAATCACTGTATACAATCATCATCGAAGAATAATCATGCATATATGAAATAACTAGTACCAAAGTCACTTATCAAATAATCAACTGAGTATGAAATAATATCCAACAATCTTGAAAACAATGTCACTGATCATCACGCATAAACATAAAGTTGACCTAAAAGAGTCCAACAATAATAACTAAAAAGAAAACTAGGGGTAGACATTACATAACGTCTCTAACAAATATTCTATTGACTAAATAACTTATAGAAACTAAAAAATAATATTTAAAGAAAAACTAAACTAATATAAAAAATAATTTTAAATAATTTTAAAAGTAAAACCTAAATCAATATTAAAAATCAAAAGTTAAATAAATAGAGATCACAACATGGGCTAATGTGGAGATCACAAGCAATTATTTTTTAAATAAATAACAAAAGAAAAACAATTGTTAAAAGTGGAGATTTAAAATATAATCTTATGTGAACAAAGTAGATTATTAATAATTTTTAATTTAAATAACATAATATTTACTAAAATATTTTCAATAGATTAATAAATATTATTTATTTAAATACAATTTATCAAATATGAAAAAAAATCATTTAGAAAACCCCATCAAAAAATCTATTATGAAAAATTAATAAGAAAAATACAAAAAAAAATATGAAAAGTAAAAATGTCTCTAACAAATATTCTATTGACTAAATAAATTATAGAAACTAAAAATATATATTTAAATAACAAAACAAAACTAATATAAATAATAAATTAAAATAATATAAAAATTAAAATCTAAATCAATTTTAAAAATCAAAAGTTAAATAAATAGAGATAAGAACATGAGCTACAACATGAGCTAATGTGGAGATCACAAGTAATTATTTTTTTAATTAAATAGAATAAGAAAATCAATAGTTAAAAGTGGAGATAACAACTAATAAATATCAAAACCAAAATTAAAAGTGGAGAGAGATAAAAACTAGCCGATAAATAACTAACGGGAATGATTTACAATTTTTTGACCAAACTGACAATTGTAAATAATAAACGGGAAGGATTTACAAATTTTAAATCAAACTGACAACTTTTTCGTCAAAAATTCAATTTCTAGGAACACAATTCCCACAAATAGCCTATCAGCTAAAAAATAAAAGTATAAAAGTGTATGTATAAAAATATGTATCATTTTAGAAAAGACTTCTACATAGTAGCATCAAATAGTGTCCATATTCTTTTTAAAGAGCTTAAAAGAAACATAGCATTCAAGTGCATGGAAAGACATTAAAAAAATGTAGTATTTTAAACTAAAAATCTTCTCTATTTTCTCTAAACCTCTAGAAGGTAAAATGCAATTGTTTAGAAGTAAAAATAATTTTCATGAAGTGAAGAAAGGAAATAATTTAGAGTGGAGTACTTGAAAAGTGGTTGTATGGATTTATTGCAAGAGAAATTGTAGGCAACCTTTCTTTTAATAAAAATAAGAAAGTAGCCCAATAATAAAAAGCTATTGAATTATAAAAAAGAGTGCACATGTAATATGTAATCTAGCTCATTGTCTCAATGTAATATAAATATTCAAAATATAAAATACATAACCAATATAGGAACGTAAGATCACTATCAAAATTAGACAACATATAGTAGAATTGATCGTACAAACTTGCAAAACATAAATTATAAACACATAAAGTGACAATTTTTAATAGTCAAAAGCTAGATGGATGTAGCCTCCATATAGAGATAACAACAAAAGTAAAAATTGGAGCATCAAATTTTCTTCTTACATATGCCTCTAGAGTCTATAGTAACAAAATGAAAGTTTAATCAATTCCAGTTGCAAAGCTCTCTAATTTTGATCTATTTGGAGAAAGTAAAAACTACTCTAAAAATCTCCCACTTACACACATAAAGAAGATGCCAAATTTTAGTAGAATTCTAAAACCAAATTTTTTTTCTAAGACATGAGTTTACACTTTACATTTAAATATTCCAAACATTTTATTCCCCTTCTTAGTCAAATATGACCCATCAAGTCTAGATATAATCTACAAACCTAGGATTTGAGATTTTCCTTCCAAACATCTAATAATATGGTAAATTCTTCTTTGTAGACACTGACTCGCTCCCAATCCTTTCTTGTAGTTTCATCACAACAGACTCAAAATAATCACTATTCTCATTGATTTTGCGCACACCAAATTTATTTTCTATTTAATAAATGACATGAGAGTGGGGAGAACTAGATAAAGATAAAGTTTATTATTTTCAAAATCTTGGCAAACATATTCATTATTGTTGTGAGCAACATTACTTTCCCTCCTGATAGTTTCTAGAGGAAAATAGTAATCAATGTTCATATGAGATAGTAGCTCACTCCTTTACTGACATTAGTTATAGAAAGCCACCCTACATGACTATATTCTCTTAATTAGAAAATACATATACTCTCACACGAATAATAGATAAGGAAATAAATGCAAGGACAAAGTAGGGGCTTGACATATCAAAACATTTACAATTATCTAAGGACCAATTTTAAATGACCATGGTGTCATATGAGATTATGATCATTGTGGTGTCAATTTGGTACATTTCTTTTACAAAATATTTTCATTGTTTGAATAACAACACATTCCTTTGAGTTATTAACATCAAGTTTAGATGAATGAAGATTAAATATCTTATTGTCTTTTTTGTAGCTCATCTTTTCATACTATTATTATATTTCTTAATCTTTTTTACATTTAATGTACTAATGTTTTCAAGATGAACCAACAACATTACCCAAAAAAGAAACAATCCTTATACACAGACCTTTCTTTGATAATTTTTTAAAAATTCAACAAGATAAACAGTTTGTGTAGCTAAGATATTATGCCAACAATAGAATCTTCAAAACAATGAAGTGAGCAAGGTTGTGACAGGAATTTTAACATGATTAAAATGTGGAGTTGCTAAAATCTTGTTAAATAAATTGTGTGGTTTTAAAATAAATTTTAAATAAAAATTTAAATTAATTTATAAATCAATATATCTAACAACAACAAAAATCCCTTACAAGAAAGACATATCTAATAATTAGGATGTCAATATTATTCTAGAATTTAAAATCTTACTTTCAACAAAAAAATTAAGAAAAATAATGAAATTATACCAATCAAAACTTTTCATTCTAACAAATGATGAGAAATAATTTTTTTTCTTACTAGAAAATAATATTTTTAACTACATTATCAACATATGTAATTAAAAAACTAGTGCAAGAAAACCTAACCTAGGTCATTATGTATTAGGAAACATAAAGAGGTCCATTTAGGAATTATGCAAAATTAGAGTTGTGCGTGTATTTTCCTCATTTTGAGAGATCCATTACACACAAATCAAGTAAAAGAAAAGACCACCTAAAAAATTATCTAAAAGTGATGACTATATTGAATGGTTGCAAGTATTTAAGAGTGCAAACCCCTTTGGAAATTGCTCAACTATCCATGAATGACTTGTGTTTGATGTATCATGTATTAATTTTTCTCCATTTAACAAAAAACAAGTTTATTTATGTTTAGATGTTAACTCCCCTTTACCTTTTACTTTAAACACCCTCCATTTCATTGTAGTCAAACTTCTACTAGGTATGTAAATTAGGGCACAAAATGGAATTACAACATGTATTGACTCTAATGTTGGCATAATATTTTAGTTGCACCAACAATTTAACTCATTTAATTTAACATATAGTTTCTACAAGAAAAACATAATTGTTGATGAGAAAAATACAAAATTAAATAAATATCAGAAAGATGGGTTTTCAAAATGGGAGAATCAAGGGTTCCCTTCTAATTGATTTGTATATTTTTTGCAGTCATTGCATCCCTTACAGATTTTGTGGGAGGGTCTTGCTACATCCTTAAAATGTGAGGAATCAAATACCTAGAAAAGGATTCCAAAAGCCACGGGCAAAATTTCCAGACCAAAAGCTTGGAATTAGAGATAATTTGTAAGACTCAATGAAAGCTCCGCATCAAGAAAATTGTGGTTAAAATGGTCTAATGAAAGGTTGGTTCCATATTGTGCTTATATACAATATTAAAAAGGCTACAATCATTAGATGCTTGTAGCATTTAAGTAAAGTAGTTTTAGAAATTTTAAAATCTACCAAAGTCTTTCAGGGCTTGTTTGGCTATAGGAATTGCCTAATGTGACATTCATCTATGCTGGAATAAGCTCTCTTCTAGTATTCATGCATTCTTAAAATAAGTTCTGGAATATCATTTGGACCTATTTGGTTGACCTGGAAGAGGAGTCGAAACATGCATATTATATGTTTGGTTGCAACAATTGAAATAGGAATTGGAATAAGTTTTATTTTGAAATTTTAATAATTAAATTATTATTTTTAGTTTGGCAATATTTTAAATAAACAAGATTTTTTATTTATAAAAATTAGTTTTTAATTAATTTTTTAAAAAGATAAGTTTTTTTAATTAGCCTTTATTTTATTTTTTAGATTGACTTTATAAATGATAGATATACTGGACAACCTTTAAAATTCATCGAAATTCAAAGGACATATTATATTGTATATTATAAATTTAATTTTAAATTAAATCAAATTATTTTAATGAGTATAAGATCAAAACTAAAATTATTTTGCTTTTAAATATATTAAAGAAAATAAAAAATACAAATAAGTTGAGATCATTATTATGATATTTAAATAATATTTCAACAGAGTTTTAATTATAGGACTAAACACAAGATTTATTTGTAAATATAATTTTATGAAAGTTTAGAAAAGATATCAAATTTGATATTACTCTTTTTTGTCATTAAAAAAAAACATATATTAAACATTAATTAATGTTGACCTAGTTTATATCTTATGATGAACAAAGAAAATTGGCCAAAAATGCATTTGAGTGGCAAAATACAATCAAACAACAAAGTCACAAACCCGACAACCCATCAAATTAGGTTTATTAAAAACTACAATAAGAATAAGCTATTCTTATTCTATATTTTTTTAGGAGTTCAACTTTGCTCATTTTGGGGTCAAATTAGGATAGGCGAATTCTAATTCCAAATTTGTATTTTGCAAACAAACGTCAAACTAGCAAATGTGAGTATTTAGATTTTCCTATTTCCACCCAATTCCTGCAACCAAACATGGCCTTACCAGTTATAGAAGTCTTCAAAATATAAACTCCTTTAACATCCAAGAAGTGAATCAACTTTGGTTCAGTTGAAAAGTAAAAATATACAGGAATGACAATCAAATGTGAATGATGACTTACGATGAGATACTAACTAGTATGTCTAGGTAACATGTTTGCAAATGAAAATTTGTCAAAATATCATACCATACACCTCAATGAAATATGCATATATAATGCCTATCTTTTCAAACATCTTTTAATTCTTTTCTCAGCAGCTACGATTAAGCGGAGAGGTAGGTGTCACTGGTTTCATGACCTAGTGTACAATGGTCTTTTATCTGCCATGTAGGTGCCCTTACGTACTTTGTCAATTGGCATCTTCCTTCCTTTGTCTCGTATGTGTACTCTGCGCCATCTTACTAATCGAACCCAAACTCTTCGTCACTTCTCTCTCTATATTTTCTTCATAATCCTTCCTTAAGTTGTGATGATACTCCACGCACATAATAAGTCTAAATTTTCTTTTGTGGCGACGTGTATAGTATGAATTGATAAATGTGGTGAGTATGTTTTCTATGTCTCATTCATAAAATGGGATGGCATTTCAAATTTTTCATAATAATATCTCAACCGCTTGAAGGTGCTTCTCTCTATGATCTTTGTTAGTGCATTGATACATCTGTTTAGAAGAGTTCTGACAACCAGTTTCCGAGTTTATATACAATCCCACTGGTGCTCTGACAAACGTATGTATGTGCATTGCACTTAAACTATAATTTCTAACAAAATTTCATCCCTTATGCTTTGATAGATGTTTCTTATCCCTTCCAAAGATAGATTCGAGTACAGAGGACGCGAGCAAAGGATAATGAATTTGATTCAATGACTCACAATTGCATTTTCTTGAAAATATCCTCCTGAAGTTGACATGGAAATAATCTTCACTTTCTCTTCCCTCCTATTGAATTGACACTTCATTGTCTGATGAATGTCACAAAAGGCACATACTTTAGACTTCTGTACAGTATTTGATTTCCAAATAGGAATTCTCTTCTATATGTCATCTTGAAGTATATAGTTGATTATTCTTGGTGTTGTCACAGATTGAGCACTAATAGTCAGTTGTCTTCACTTACGATAATTTCCAACCAGCAACAATTTCAGTAGTCATAGACATTATATTTTGAATATCTTCCAGTTCTCTCTTATATTTGCAGTTAGCTCTGATATCATGTTGAAGTAACTTAAGATTGTATTTGCAAATGTACTTTCATTGCCATTGTAATTGATGATTTCCAAATGCAGATTTGGATCACATATATGTATAATATGAGAGGAGGAGACATGTCTCTTCAAGAAACATGAAGAGACATGTCTCTATAGTTAATCACCATTTAGTTTATAAATAACTATATGCATAACTCATCTTATATATAATATTAATATATTAACCATATATGTAATATAATATTATTATTATATAATAATAATATATAATACATAATATATATAATATATATTATATAAAAAATCGCCAATAAATTTTTTTTTGAAAAACATAAACATAGATTAATATATCAAATAATCAATGTTTTACTTCTACTGACGCTAAAACATTAGCAAATAGTTGTCACAATTATTACTTGTCTATGTCACCTTCTTCCTCTGTCACTCATGCTCCCTCTATCCTAAAATCCCCTCTCCTCCCCTCCCCTCCCCATAGGCTTTATCTATTTTGCACTATCTCTACTATACATACATTCTCCTTCTCTTTTGGTCTATACATTTCTCTACCCATAAATGGTTAAGATGGTTTAATATCAAGTTGATTCCATATATGGTAACACTCAATATTGAAAGCTTTGCAACAAATAAAGTTATATTTAAGATGGTTTAATGCTATGTCTATCCTATATACAATGTTAAAAAGGTTATGACGGAGGTAAAGTGGTTGCAAAAGTTTTCAAAACTACTTAAGTATTTTAGTGGTTTATTCACTAACCTGTTCCTGAAGATTTTGTATAATCGTCCTCAACGGTAATGTTCAATGTATTGTTAGGTGCTACTAATGACAAGAAGAGTTAGTTATATAAATTGTCTAGGTACCTTCTAATTAGATAATTTTGACCATTATTAAAAATCACACATTAAAGACAAAGTTAAGCTTAGAAAAAGTGAGTCAAGTTTGACTATTTAAAACTTTCATCTTATGAATAGTATGTGATATTTAAGCCTTCCATAATTGAAATATAAAAGATCCTAATTTCCATTACCTTAAAAAGGAGAAGTCAATGGGCCCTTGGTCTACTGGTGAAGTTGAATGGTTCTCACAAAGAGCCCACCAGGGATCAAGTCTTGCTGAGTGCAAGGTTTGAAGACATCATAAGGGATGAGGCTGGGATCATGCATCGGGAGAATTTGGTAGTGTGGATACTCCTTAGTCCTTGGCTCTTAGCCGAAGAGGTTTTAGGCATGTGTGGGTTAGGTACCTAAGACTTTTTTTTGGATGACCTCCATAAAAAAAAAGGAAAAGGAGAAAGACGAGCAAAAGAGGGTTGGACTAGTTACAACATTAATGATATTAATGCACAATAAAATTTCTAGATTACATTGAAATTTCATTAATGAGTGCACTTACTGTAATGTGTCAGAAGATGCATCAAAATTTATGCGATCTCCTAAGGCATTATTCTAAAAATTCATTGAGTGATAAATAGAGGAGTCGAGTGGTCAAAGCTAGAAGCTTGAAACAAAAAACAAAATAATTTTATTCAGTTTGAGGATTGCGCGCAAGGCATAAACTCTAACTATCATTTCTGGTGGCCAAGATGACCTCATAATACATGTATTTCTCATTGTATGTGTTAGATAGGCTGATATTCATCCACTTGATTCCATCAATAAGTAAATCAAAGAATGTTGCCAAAGGAACTAAGTATTCTAGACCAATAGATGCTCTTAGTGTAAGGGTAATATTGAAATGTTTAAATTAATTTAGAGAAATAGATTGTTCAATTTGAGGGATAAGTAATTAATTGGGTAATACATCATTATAAGGCACACATTTTTGGAGTGATTAAATGTTGTGTTTTTTTTTGGAGTGATTAAATGTTGTTATATAGATGAGTAAATTAATTGGTTGGACATTAATATTATAAAGTCTTGATTTTAATGTGGTCAAATAAAGTAGTATTTTTTTCTTAATGGACATTTTCAAAAGGGAATTCTTAATATGACATGAGTTTTTTTGAGAGCGTTTTTAATTTAAATATGTCACGGAATAATAAAAAGGTTAGCAACATTATTTTAGATGGCAAATAATTGTGGTGAATAAAAGAAAAGGAAATTAAATTACATAAGGTAAAAGTGATAGCTAATAATTACAGTGATTTAGTACTAATATGGAAGGATTATGCTTAATGAATAATAAGATTAAAGGCATAGGTAGTCAAATAAAAAAAAAAAGGAAGCTAATTGCATCTTTTAATAATTAAATAATTTTACAATGGATTATTACAAAAGAGAAAAAATTAGTTGTTGATTTAATCTAGTACTATTTAAAGGTTGATTAAAATACTTGTCCAATAAATATTCTGAATAGTAGCTATATTATTAATATAAAGGGAACATTTTAAATGTTAATTAAGTTAGTGGAATTGGGAATTAAATTAAGATACTAGAGAAAAAAGTATATAAATTTAGTAGCAAATATATTTAACTCAGTACATCAGTTAATATTATGATTAAAATAAATGAGATAGTAATAGCATAAGTCTAAGGTAAATTATTAATGTTTAAGAGGTTGACTGAGTCAATCATGGTGGTGGAACTATCACATGATTGAATTTAGTCATGATGCTCCTCATGTACTCTCATAACACCATTTACTTGTAATCTCATTCCAATCTTTGTTGCATTTTAGCTATTAGGCTTAGTAACTTAGTAGATCAAAAATAAAATTTGGAGTGTTTCTGCTCAATTTTGGGCATGACAAAAATACAAATTTCTATCACTATGAGATTTCTACGAGATGTTTCAAAATCTTCTCCAAGATGGGACTGGAAGAGTATGTTGGAGTTGATGAAAGACCAACCCTGCAGCTCCAATGAATCACCTACATGAAAATACATGTCATTGAAAGAGAGAAGCAAAAGCTATAGAGGCTGGAATTCCTAAATCCATAGATGAAACATTCTTGATGAGAAAAAAGATAAATTGTTATAATCAAAAGTGAATTAATGTCTACAATGAGAGATCGTCCTTATAAAGAAGATCAAAACCCTAAAAAGGTCTAACCTAGGTCATATCATAATAATTAATAAAAGAATTCATTATTAGATGCCTAAAGTTTAGCTTAAGCAAGCTAGAGTTAATTAGGAAATATCTAATTACTCTAATAGCCTCCCTTAAGATAAACTTAGGGAGTAGCTACAAACCTAGAAACTACTATTGAAAGTAAATTTGAGTCGTGACAAACAAGGCCTAATGAGGTACCCAAGCACAATCAAATCTCTATGAAACAGAAAAATAGAGAAAACCACATGGGAAAAATCCTACTCCAAAAAGAGATGGAAATAATGTTAAAAAGAGCTAGTGAAGGACTAAAGAAGCCTCCAAACTAGGAAATGTCCCAGAAGATAAGAACAAAAGATGATCATGAAGAACACCACTGAAGCATGTAGAAGCTGCAAAGCTCTGTCAAAAGTAACTAGTGATCTAAAGAACCTCCATTGAAATAGAACCTAACCAAGTAGGGAAGACTATAATTGATGCAGTGCAAGGTAGGAGAATCCCTAAAGGAGATGTCCTAGCCTCCAAAAAATAACCACATAGTGGAAACAAAACAAAAAAGCAACAATAACACAAGATCTGATATGAAATCACAACTCTTTATTCGTAGAAATAATTGATTACATGCAAGATGCCTAGCTGTAAGGCCTTCTAGGTTAGGGCTAGATACAAACAACAATTAAAAAATCATTTCTACAAGATCCAACGAGATCCAACTTACAAACCCAATCCCAACTAGTCTAGATACACAACTAGATAAGAACACCAAGAAGAATCCACACTTGTACCCTTAGGTCCACCAAGATATTCTCTAGTTCTCAAGCCGCAGCCCTAACTTTGCTCAAAAAATTGTTCTGCAATCCAAGTGTACACTGCCTCACATTTGGCACTTTGTCCACACATTCAAAACTCCATCACAATCCTATTATAAACTACCTCACATTCGGTGCTCTGCCCATAGACTCAGGAAAATTCAACCTTCAGCAACTCCCAAAATCGTTGCTCTCCCATCACTTCTCCAATGCTTACAAAAATCTAAGCCAAAACACCTTATTTATACTTGCCAAAATGGCTTACAGATCATTCTAGAACATTACAAAATAGGAAAGTTGACCCCTCAATGGTCTGGACACATCCCAAGGCAAGATCTCATTGAAAACGGTGTGATCAAAATAAACCCCACAAGTCAGCTCACACCAAAAATGTAGAAATCAAATCCAAAATGCTGACACTCGACATAAATAGGAAAACTCGACACATGAAGAGTCGCTTAGCACATGAAGATTTACTTGGCACATGAAGAGTCACTTGGCACACACTATAGTGGTGAGATGAGATAACACACAAACTCGAGTGTTAACATGACATGGGATAACCTCAACTCGGCTTACACTACAAAATTACTAGCACTCAAAAATTGTTGTAACCCAACAACAACCAATAGAATTAGGGGGATAACACGACAACCAGGATGCTCTTGCATCAGACTCCCCAAGTAAATAGAAAAGTGCATCCCACACTTTGATGCCCAAATAAAAATCAACAACCATCTTCATATTTACTAAAGGCTTTGACTCCAACAAGGACAAGAAACCAATCTGCAAATCATCCATATTCGCATCATTCTATCAAACACTAGAATCTCAACCACGCAATCATCATGCTCACTCCTAGGAACAAATTGAACATAATGCTTCATTAGCAAATCCTCATCCACATTAGCAACTGGTGAATCCACACCAGCAACAAACTCCACATTAGCAACAATATATAAATCTCCATCAACACATGCCAAACTCATAACACCAACAATCTCATTGCTCACAAAAAGATGCTCTGCAACATAGAAGTTACCACCAATATCAACTAGATCATCCATGACCAAGTGCTCTTCAATTTCCATGTTAGACCCAGCTGACTAATCATGAAAACCAACCTCCATCCCAACATCAGCAAGGTTAGGAATATCTTCAGCAACATCCTCAAGTTGCTCTATAGGTTCTGCATCAGACTCCAAAAACTAATCAACAAAACCAACCTCTTCCACCTCGACCTTGCCATGCCATCTTCTCTCATGAACAAGTCTCTTAACTATCCAAACAACTCTCTTCTAGATCGGTAGACTCTAGCTCCACAAACATTGATGAAATGCCTTCCTCATCCTATCCTTATCTTGATCAGCTGAACTAGTTTCAAATCGAGCAACCTCTTCCTTAGCTCGATTAGCCAAACTAGCTTCAAACTAAGTAGTCATCTTAGAAAAATTCCTCTCCACCACATCATAGAGATTCACAATCATCTTAGGGTCCAAACCTCTCAAAGTCATCTTCCAAGATCTTTGTAAACCCTCTACAACAAATCCTTATCATGCTCCTTGTGACAAACCCAAATTGTTTGCAAGTCAGATCACAACCTAGCACCTCGCATGAACAATCAAGAACCATATCACAAATCCAAGACCACGGATCCACAATCCACAAACTCTCTACGATCATGCATCAACAAGATCAAACTTCGATCTTCACATCCATTAATCCATCTACAAGCCTTCTGCAATTGCAAGTCAAAACCATGATCTACCACCTTACAACCAAGAGATCTAGGACTCTAGAAAGAAAATCCACCACTAGATCATGATCTTTTCAGATCTACTTCTCCAGCCAAGTCTTGGTGTAAATTGCCTCAACTTTGGCAATCTATCTACATGCTTAGAAACAACCTTCACTCTAATACCACTTGACACAGTGCAAGGTAAGAGAATCCCTAAAGGAGATGTCCTAGCCCCCATCAAATAATGGTGCAGGAGCACCCCATCAAACCAAGGAGTCATAAGGTCTTCTCCTAGTAAAACAAAATGTTTTAAGGTCTTCTAGGCCTTTTTCAAACTTAATTTAGCATTCTTTCTTATTTCTTGCAATTTGACCCTATTGTGTGAACCGTTGACAACTTTGGTATTTCTATAAACCGGTTGATTCATGAGGTCACAGGGGTCTAGTAGTCTCCTAGGGTCTTATTAGAGGTGATAGGAGGTGCTAGAAACTTTATAAGTCTTAATGAAGACATAAAAAGAAAATAAATTGCATAACTAGAGCAATAATGCAACTTTATCCAATAATCATGGTTTTTTTGTTTGTAAAAGTTCCATCCAAAGGTCACAACCTTTGAAAATTGGTTGGCCTAGTTGGAGGAAGGTCTTCATAAACCCTTACAGGTGGGTGGAAGACACAGATGTACATTTTGGCTTGAAATCAATAAAGAAAACTATCATTTTTCTGTGAAAGGACTTTTTTCCATACATTGTAAAGACTATACAAATTATATGGCCTAGAAAGTTGGATTTTATTGTAGGCTATTGAATGACCTTTCAAATGAGCCAAGTCTGAGCTCTTGAAATGTTGGAAGTCAAAAGTTATAAGGTTTTTAGTGGAAGTTGGTTACAAACCCTCACTACATAGGGTTTTGTACAAAAATGTGGATTTCTCCCATTTCCACAGTTGGAAAATTCTAATTTTTGGTGGAATGGGAGGTTGTACATTGTACTTTGAGATTCTAGTGGTTTCCAAGTAGGTGTTGATGGTGGCAATACGAAAAATGCACAAATGAGTTGGCATCTTCATGTGACAACTCTGTTGCATTATGGAATCTAAAGATTAGCATACTTTGGGGTTTGAACCAACAAGTAAAACCTTGGAATCTACCCTCCCTTGTTCTCATCTAACTATTGGATGCATTGGTTTGGTTCCTCTAATCTGATTTATGGTACTTCCTTCATAAATGTGTCATAATTGAAGGAATTAGGCACATATGACAGTTCAGTTTTGGAGGGTTTATGTTTGGTTCCAGCACTTGTCCTTTTGAAGGATTAACAAAATCCATAAAAGGTGTCTTCAATGCCAACTGGTTTAGGAGGTTCTTTGAATGTTTTTATAGTTATTGCACTCTTTGTCTTGGACAACCTAATAGCCTTATTTGCTGCATTCTTAAACAATGCCATGAAAACCATTTTCAGCATGTTGTTTGCTTTTGGTTCTTGGATCTTGTTGACTTATTGAATCTCTTAATATTATGTTCAACCTTTGTTGTAAGTATCCATCATCGTTGGGGCATTGGGTTAAGTTTAAAGTCCATGTTCAAGTTGTTGTTTGGCCTTGTTTTTTTGGTTTTTCTAATACATGTAACCCCTTAACATGCTGAAGGTTTTGATGTGTGAAGATCCATCATTTATTGGGTGTTGAATCAAGATGCTAGGTGTCAAGTTATATAGATTAATTCTGATCCATTTGTGTTGTTATTGTATCAAGGTGTACAGGTTTAGGTGTAAGATCCATCTTCTTGGGTTAATTTCAACATTGTGCTTTATTCTACCCTACCTCTGCATTAGTTGGTATCAGAGCCTTAAGATCCAAAGGCTCAAAGTTTTTTTCATTATGTCTGAAGAAGAAGGATATGGATTGTCATCAAGGATGAAAAATGCTGAGATTATAAAGTATCTCAAGGAGAAAAAATAAAAGGAGACTGAGAAGAGAAGCAGGGATGATCTCAAAAATACTTAGATTATGCAGATGAGGGATGAAATAATCAGGCTTAAGGAAGAGCTTGGAAGGAGCAGTGGGAACTCTGGCGATCTTGAACAATGGAGTGATGATGAACCCTTTTTGGAGGAAGAAGAAGAAGAATGCCCTCCAGATCACAGGCTGCTTGTAAAGACTCTAAAGTCCATGGAAAGAATATCCTTGGATGCTAAGTTTGATTTGCCTACTTATGATGGGAAGACGGATCTTGATGCTGCAGTGGATTTGGTGAATGCCCTTATGAGTTTCTTTGATTATGAAACTATCCCTGAAAATCAAAAAGTGAAGATAGCCAAGTCAAGGCTAAGAGGGTCTGCATTGGTATGGTGGAACTTTATCCAAGATGATAGGGTAAATAATGGAAAAAATCAGGTCTCTACATGGAAGAAAATGGTGGCCTTGCTCTGAGAAGCCTATGTACCTACAGATTACAAAGTACAACTCCATAAGAGGAGGATGGGGTTGAGACTAAAAGATATGGATGACTCAACATATATTGAAGAATTCCACAATCTTGTGATGAAGTCTGGTATTGTAGAACCCAAGAATTTGAAGCTTGCAAGATATTTGCAAGGACTGAAATTATCAATTCAAGATGAATTGAGTTTAACCACCATTACCACCATCCAAAAATGCTTCATGTTGGCTTCCAAAGTAGAATAAAGGTTCAAGCTCAGAGGAGTGAACAAGGTGGAAGAGGTAGAGAAAGGAATGACAGATCAAGGACAAACTCTTGGAGCAAGGGAAAATCAGACAAGTTAGATAAGTCCTCTAATCAAGAGGCTAAAGAACAAGGAGAATGAAGTTCAAGGGGACATGCAAGAGGTAGAAGATCCTTTGGTAGGGGTAGAGGAAGGTCTGATAGGCCTCTAGAATGTTTCAATTGCAATCAAATAGGTCACTACTCCAATAAGTGTCTGGAGAAAACAAACAAGAATGAAGGTGAAAGAAGAGCTCAATTGGTTCCTAAGTAAAGAGACCTTGAAGCAAAAGAAGGCATAGCATTGATGATGATACAAGGATGTTTGCAAGTTCCACATGCTCAAGAGCCTCCACAAAGGAAGAATTTTTTTAGAACAAGGGTTAAATGCCAAGGAAAGGTATGTAATCTGCTCATAGATTCTGGTTCCACTAAAAATTTAGTTTCTAAAGAAATGGTGCAAAAGTTAGAGTTTCCCTTATCATGTTTCTTGGCTCACCAAAGGGTAGCGAACACTTGTGGCTAGAAAAACCATGGTGGAATTCTCCTTGCGTGACTTTAAGGATACCATCCTATGTGATGTAGTGAAAATAGATGCTTGCCATCTGCTGCTTGGCAGACCTTGGCAATATGAAATGGATGCCACTTATAATTATAGGAAGAATACCTATACTATAACCAAGGATGGCAAAACTTATACCTTGAAACCATTGCTTGATCAAAAGCATGAAAAGGAGCCTCTAGTTGTTGTGGTAAATGAAAAGGAAATGTTTGAAACCATTAAAGAATCAAACCAAGGGTATGTGCTAATCTAGAAACCAAGGGAGGAAACAAAGTCTGGTAAAGTTAAACTAGTCCCTAAAGAGGTGCAAAAAATTCTCGAAGAGTACTATGAGATAGTGCAAACTGATCTACCTTCTTCCTTGCCACCAATTAGAGATGTGAGTCATCAAATATACTTCATACCTAGTGCTTCTTTGCCCAATAAAGCCCCTTACAAGATGACACCTGCACAAGATACTAAGATTGCTAAACCAGTCAGTGAGCTACTAGGAAAAGGTCTGATACAAAAAAGTCTAAGTCCTTGTGTAGTGCTTTCTATTTTGGTTCCAAAGGAAGATGGAAAATGGAAGTTGCGTACTAATAGCAGGACAGTCAATAAAATCACCATTAAATATAGGTTTCTAATCCCAAGAATAGAGGATCTACTTGATCAACTAGGGGGTGCTTCTTACTTCTCAAAAATTGATTTAAAATTAGGTTATCATCAGATAAGAATAAAGCCAGGGGATGAATGGAAGATAGCATTTAAAACAACGAAGGGTTTGTATGAATGGCTTGTTATGCCATTTGGATTAAGCAATGCACCTTCAACCTTTATGAGGTTAATGAATGAAAATTTTCAACCTTTATGTGCTCCAATTTTAGATACCATTAAAGGAGGGAGAAAGATTAAGTTTGTGTGGACAAAAGAAGCCAATGATGCCTTTGAATACCTAAAATTGAGGATTTCACAATATCCTATACTAACCCTCCCTAATTTCAACAACGTCTTTAAAGTGGAAACAAATGCTAGCAACCTATCCATTGGGGCAGTCCTAAGTCAAGATGGTAAACCAGTAGCATTTTTTTTAGAAAAACTAAATGATGCCAAGAAGAAGTATTCCACCTATGACTTAGAACTTTATTCCATGGTTCAAGCCCTGAGAAAATGGAGACATTATCTCTTACCTAAAGAATTGGTAGTTTTCATTGATAACCATGGATTAAGCTATCTAAATTCACAAGATAAGTTGAATGTCAGGCACCTTAAGTGGATGGAGTAGACATACTCCTTTAGCATTAAGCATAAAAAGGGCCAAGCCAACAAGATTGCTGATGCATTGAGCAAGAGGATCACTTTGGTGTAGCAAATCCAACTCCAAAGCATTGGGATAAGTGCTCTTAAGGACCTTTATAAAGATGATACTGATTTTGGCCATATTTATCAAGTTTGTACCACATTGGTAGGCAAGTATAATACTAATTTCTCTAAATTTCTCATTCAAGACAGCTTACTTTTCAAGGGACATCAGTTATGTATCCCTAGGTGTTCTATGAGGGATAATATTATTAAAGAAAAGCATTGTGGGGGAATGAGTGGACATTTTGGTTTAAACAAAACATTAGAGGTAGTTAGGATTTATTACCATTGGCCAAAGATGCAAAATGATGTGAGAAAACTTATACAAACTTGTGTCATATGCCAACAAGCCAAGGGAACATCCACTAACCAAGGTCTTTACCAACCTCTTCCTATACCCTCTAGGCCATGGCAAGCTATCTCAATGGACTTTGTTATGGGACTACCAAGAACAAAACAAGGGTATGACAACATTTTTGTGGTTGTGGACCATTTTAAAAAAATGGCACACTTCATACCATGCAAGAGCACTCATGATGTATCACTCATTGCACAATTATTCTTCAAGGAAATTGTTAGGATTCATGGGTTGCCTAAGTCTATTTTGTCGGATAGGGATGCCAAATTCCAAGGACATTTTTTGAGAACTTTGCATAAGAAGTTGGGAACAAATTTGCAGTATAGCTCTGCTTATCATCCTCAAATGGATGGGCAGACAGAGGTCATAAACAGATCTCTTGGCAATCTCCTTAGATGCTTGACAAAACAATACACTCAAAGTTGGGATCTTTTGTTGCCACAAGCTGAATTTGCCTTTAATGATTCCTTGAATAGATCTACAGGTAAAACACCCTTTCAAAAAACCTATGGCATGCATCCCAGGGGTCCTATGGAGTTGAGGGAACTTCTAAATGATTTTAAAATCAGTGCTAAAGGAGAGGAGTTGGAAAAGATGATAAAACAAGTGCAAGAATAGGTAAAGGATAGTTTGGAGCAATCAACACAAAAGTATAAAGCAATGGTAGATAAGAAGAGAAGAGAAGTGCATTTTAAAGTAGGAGACAAGGTATGGGCTTACTTAAGGAAGGAAAGGCTTCCCAAGGATCAGCATACCAAGCTTTAAATGAGGAAAATAGGGCCATGCACATTAATACACAAGTTTGGTGAAAATGCCTATGAAATCACTCTCCCACCATTTCTTTCAATTTCTCCTATTTTTAATATTGCTGATCTAACTCCTTACAAAGGAAATGCTAATGTAACAGGTGCTAATGATGAGGAGGAGACAAATGTTGATTGGTTGCAGGAACTTCCACCAAGTTAGCCCCTTCAATTGGAGAAGATTCTTGACACCAAAGTTTACAAGAAGACCAAGCGCACGACTTATTTGTAGTACCTTGTAAATTGGAGAGGTCTACTAGATATTGATGCCACTTGGATGACAGAACAAGACATCAACAAGCATGGGGAAATCTTGGAACAACTAACCTCAAGTGGAAACTTGAGTTTGAAATAGCTTGGGCAGCATGGTGCAGGAGCACCCCATCAAACCAAGGAGTCATAAGGTCTTCTCCTAGTAAAAAAAAAGGTTTTAAGGTCTTCTAGGCCTTTATCAAACTTAATTTAGCATTTTTTCTTATTTCTTGCAATTTGACCCTATTATGTGAACCTTTGACAACTTTGGTATTTCTATAAACCAGTTGATTCATTAGGTCACAAGGGTCTAGCAATCTCCTAGGGTCTTATTAGAGGTCATACGAAGTGTTAGAAACTTTATAAGTCTTAATAAAGACATAAAAAGAAAATAAGTTACATACCTAGAGCAATAATGCAACTTTATCCAATAATCATGGTTTTTTTGTTCGTAAAAGTTCCCTCCAAAGGTCACAATCTTTGAAAATCAGTTGGATCAGTTGGAGGAAGGTCTTCATAAGCCCTTATAGGCAGGTGGAAGACACAAATGTACATTTTGGTTTGAAATCAATAAAGAAAACTGTCATTTTTTTGCAAAAGGACTTTTTTCGTACAATGTATAGACTGTATGGATCATAGGGCTTGGAAAGTTGGATTTTATTGTAGGCTATTGATCCACCTTTCAAATGAGCCAAGTCTGAGCTCTTGAAATGTTGGGAGTCAAAAGTTATAAGATTTTTAGTGGAAGTTGGTTACAAACCCTCACTACATAGGGTTTTGTACAAAAATGTGGATTTCTCCCATTTCCACAGTTGGAAAATTTTGGTTTTTGGTGGAATGGGAGGTTGTACATTGTACTTTGAGATTCTAGTGGTTTCCAAGCAGGTGTTGATGGTGGTGATATGAAAAATGCATAAATGAGTTGGCATCTTCATGTGACAACTCTATTGCATTATGGAATCTAGAGATTAGCATGCTTTGGGTTTTGAACTAGCAAGTAAAACCTTGGAATTTGCCCTCCCTTGTTCTCATCTAACTATTGGATGCATTGGTTTGGTTCCTCTAATCTGATTTTTGGTACTTCCTTCATAAATGTGTCATAATTGAAGGAATTAGGCACATATGACAGTTCAGTTTTGGAGGATTTATGTTTGGTTCCAACACTTTTCCTTTTGAACGATTAACAAACTCTATAAAGGGTGTCTTGAATGCCAACTAGTTTGGGAGGTTCTTTGAAATTTTTTATATTTATTGCACTCTTTGTCTTGGATGGCCTAATAGCATTATTTGCTGCATTCTTAAACAATGCCATGAAAACCATTTTCAGCATGCTATTTGCTTTTGTTTCTTGGATCTTGTTGACTTATTGAATCTCTTAATATGATGTTCAACCTTTGTTGTAAGTATCCATCATCGTTGGGGCATTGGGTTAAGTTTAAAGTTGCATCAATTATGCTAAATGCTGCATTATTTGGATATAACTTTGGAACCCATGTTCAAGTTGCTATTTGGCCTTACTTTTTTTGTTTTGATGATACATGTAACCCCTTAACATGCTGAAGGTTTTGATGTGTGAAGATCCACCATTTCTTGGGTGTTGAATCAAGATGCTAAGTGTCAAGTTATACAGATTAATGTTGATCCATTTGTGTTGTTATTGTATCAAGGTGTAGAGGTTTAGGTGTAAGATCCATCCTCTTGGGTTAATTTCAGCATTGTGCTTTATTCTACCCTACCTTTGCATCAAATAACCACACAATAGAAATATAAGAACAAAGAAATAATAATGCAAGATCTAATACCAAATCACAACTCTTTATTCATAAAAATAACTAATTACATGCAATATGCCTGGCTATAAGGCCTTTCGGGTTAGGGCCAAATAAAAACAACAATTACAAAATCAGTTCTGCAAGATCCAACAAGATCCAACTTACAAACCCAATCCCAGCTAGTCCAGATACACAACTAGATAAGAACACCAAGAAGAATCCACACTTGTACCCTGAGGTCCACCAAGCTATTCTCTAGTTCTCAAGCTACAGCCCTAGCTCTGCTCACAAACTTGTTCTACAATCCAAGTGTAAACTACCTCAAATTTGGCACTCTGTCCACACACTCACAACTCCATCACAATCCTGCTATAAACTACCTCACATTCAGCACTCTATCCACAGACTCAAGAAAATTTAACCCTCAACAACTCCCAAAATCGTTGCTCTCCCATCACTTCTCCAATGCTAACAAAATTCTTAGCCAAAACACCTTATTTATACTTGCCAAAATGGCTTATAAATCATTCTAGAACATTACAAAATAGGAAGGCCAACCCCTCAACAGTCTAGATGCATCCCAAGGAAAGATCTCATCAAAAATGGTGCGATCGAAATAAACCTCGCAAGTCAGCTTGCACCCAAAATGAAAAAATCACGTCCAAAATGCTGACACTCGACATAAATAGGAAAACTCAGCACATGAAGAGTCACTCGACACATGGAGAGTTACTCAGCACATGAAGAGTCACTCAACACACACTATGAAACTTGGCACACACTGTAGTGTCAAGATGGGATAACACACGAACCCGATTGTGAATATGATGTGGAATAACCTCAACTCAGCTTACACTACAAAATTATTGGTAATTGGCAATTGTTGTAACTTGGAAGAAACCAACAAAATTAGGGGGATAACATGATGGCCAAGATGCTCCTGCATCAATAATTTGCATCAAATCAGTAAGCATAGAAAGCCAAACAACTAAACTCAAAGATACAAATGGCATGAAATATCAAAGCCTGAAGAGTTCATCAATTGAACATGGAAGGCTACAACCAAAGTAGGAATAAAAAGAGTATATATATGGTAGATGATCCATCTCACTAAAATGCGCAGGTACCCAGCCACTACATCAACCTAGTACATAGGGAAAAAAAATGAAGACATAGTTCACTCCATCAAACCAAGGAAGCATGAGAAATAATAGAACAGCCCCCCGCCCCCCCCTCACAATGCAGAAAGGGGTGAGGTGATATGAAACTAGAAAAGTGGGCTAAAAGAATTGTGTATCAAGAAACCACAATCAAGATGCATAAAAGAGTACATATGTGTGTACTAAGGTGATCAATCTTAGACACATCATGAGGCTAATGTCATAGAAGGGAAACTCACTAGACAAAAGAAGATGGAAAACAAAGAGAAAATAACAACCTCCCATGGCACTTTAATCAGAGTAGTGCATGTACAATAAGGCACAAGATATGGTGAATCCTAATAATATAATAATTTCTACGAGTGTCCTCAAGTGACACTACTCAAATCAAAAGGAAAAACACGACAAAACTACTTAAACAGAAATACAAATGGAATATAGCACTTTATCTTAGTGCGTTTACAAGAATGCATACAAATGATGTCTAAATAGACTAGAAGAGACATAAAGTTGATACAATAGATACTACAACCCATGACGAATCATCTGAAGCAACGAAATCATCCCTGAACTTAAAACAACCAAGATATCCACCAGAATGAAAAATGCAAAAGATTGAATAGAATGTGCTTGGAGTAGAATCTGGAATAAAAAACTAGCATCACTATAATGAGCTCGAAATGACCTTTCAAATGATATAAAGAATTTCCAAATTAGATATCGGATGCCCAAGATATGTCTCCTGGAGTGCAAAAGGGAACTCTTGATTTTGATAGTAGGAAAAGCCATAAAAAATACATCAAAACTTAAAATCAACTATACTACTATGACGAGCTCAAAACCAGCTTTTTGGTGATATCTTGTTTGTGGAAAACAAAGTTTGTATGCCTAAGATATGAGCAAAACACCAAAGGTAGGTCCAAACAAAGCTTGAAGGGGTGATAGGAATGTTGATGCAATGTTAACATCAGTGGATGACGAGCATGAATTTGACGAATATGCCAGGAAAATATAGTCTACCTAGAAAATGAAGGGTCAGTGCCGAAATAAAAAAATCCAGTGGTCAAGAAAAATGAGCACGTGGAGAAAAATATCACTAACCATGTCTATAGTAAAATAAACTGCCAAAAAGACCCCAAGCCAAAAAACAACCAGAAAAAGGGCATTACCACTTGAATGTGTTTGGAAACCACTAAAATGAAATACCACTCAACTTCCAAAACAAAAACATGAGATGTAAAAAACACTAGCCTAATCCACTGCAACTATGCGAAAACAACCACCAAAAAATGGAGGAGCTTCTGGACCAAAAGCGTCACAATTGCTGAGTTAGTGATTTGAAGGAAAACGCATGACACATGAAGGCCATAGCCTAGACTTGAAACAAACCTTCTAATCCAAAATAAGGAACATGATCTCATCAAATAAAAAACACCTCCACCATATATTAGCGCTTATGGTAGTCGTGACGAAGGAATCAAGCCTGTAGAGGGGCTAAAAATAGTGAGGACAAGGTATGTGCACATACTTTTTTGCAGGACCGACTCCTGACGTCTGCAAACTGCTATCAAATCATAGTTGCATGGGAACCCACATGATAAGTGACATGGAGTAACCATCATAGGCTTGAAACCACACTCAATCTCCAAAGAATGGGCAATCGAAGATGGCAACGGCTACCCAGCCAGTTATTCTGACTGGCTGGGTACCCCATACCCATCCTTATGCCATCCCCCATCCGACTCCACGTGCATACGAAAATGCTGTACTCTGACGGATATTGACAATCCGACTGACCTGTTCTTGTGCCCTTCCAACATTGTGTTCATAACTCATCGTATAAATTATATTGTATTAAATGATTTTTCATCGGTGATTAATATCTTGCGTTTAGTTTAGTGAAATTTATTTTTGAAATTTAATATGTAGATTTTTGCCCTTCCAGCATTGTGTTCATAACTCATCGTATAAATTATATTGTATTAAATGATTTTTCATCGGTGATTAATATCTTGCGTTTAGTTTAGTGAAATTTATTTTTGAAATTTAATATGTAGATTTTTTTATTAAAAAATTATAAATATATATTATATTATATTTTTAAATATAAGTTGACTTTGAAAAAAAAAGTTTTTAGTAAATGTTTTTAGTGTATGTAATTGTATTAAGGATATTTATATATTTAGAAATAGTATGAAAAGATTTTTCTAGAACATTTATGGAAATATTGTAATTATTTTTTTAATGTCAAGTATTACATATCTTGTAATTTAATTTTGATAATTTTATATTAGAAGTAATAAATTTTATAGAAGTTAAATGTTTCTGAAACAATAATCTAATAAGTAAGTATCATCCAATTAAGTGTGAAGTACAATTGGAAAGAAATATGATAATATTTAAATATTTTAACTATTCAAATGAACCTACATAAAATAGAAGAAAACATTAGCCATTAAATTATGCAAAACATCTATAACGATTATGCAAATAAATTCCTTTGTTATATTTATTTTCCCAAATCATCAGCTTAATTTTTACTTTATCGATATACCATCATGATCCCTTAAAACCTATTTTTCTTATAAAAAATGTTTTATACAAAGGTAATATATTATTAAAACAAAATATATATTTTTAAATTTATATATCTTAAAATGACTTGATTATATTATATATAAAAAATTGAAAAGATTTTAGACTAAAAAAATTATCTATATATGTATATATATTTAGGGTTTACTAAAAGATTACAATGTTCAATTTATACAATTTTTAAGTTAAAAAGATTAAAAGATCAAAATTATTAAACTATATATTATTAATAGTACACTCTATAAATTATTAAACTTAATTATTGCTATATATTGTAAACTAATATTATAGTCCTAATTGTTGTAATATATTGTAAACTATAAAGATTTAATATATTACTACTAAATAATGCAATTAGTAGTAAAAGTACATATATACATAAATATAATGTATTTCTTTTTCCAATAACATTTTATTCAAAAGTAAAAAGATTAAAAGATCAAAATTATTAAACTATATATTATTAATAGTACACTCTATAAATTATTAAACTTAATTATTGCTATATATTGTAAACTAATATTATAATCCTAATTGTTGTAATATATTGTAAACTATAAAGATTAAATATATTACTACTAAATAATGCAATTAGTAGTAAAAGTACATATATACATAAATATAATGTATTTCTTTTTCCAATAACATTTTATTCAAAGGTAAAAAGATTAAAAGATCAAAATTATTAAACTATATATTATTAATAGTACACTCTATAAATTATTAAACTTAATTATTGCTATATATTGTAAACTACTATTATAATCCTAATTGTTGTAATATATTGTAAACTATAAAGATTAAATATATTACTACTAAATAATGCAATTAGTAGTAAAAGTACATATATACATAAATATAATGTATTTCTTTTTCCAATAACATTTTATTTAAAGGTAATATATTATAAATACAAATTATATATTTTAATTTTTTGAAATAATATTAATATATTTTTCAATTTATATACCTTAAAATGACTTGATTATATTTTGAGTAATTTTGATTATATTTTGAGTAATCTTGATTATATTTTATGCATTTATATATAAATTTAAAAATATATATATATTGTTTTAATAATATATTACCTTTGTATAAAACGTTTTTTATAAGAAAAATAGGTTTTAAGGGATCATGATGGTATGATAAAGTAAAAACTAAGCTGATGATTTGGAAAAATAAATATAAAAAAGGAATTTATTTGCATAATCGTTATAGATTTTTTGCATAATTTAATGGCTAATGTTTTCTTCTAGGTTCATTTGAATAGTTAAAATATTTAAATATTATCATATTTCTTTCCAATTGTACTTCACACTTAATTGGATGATACTTACTTATTAGATTATTGTTTTAGAAACATTTAACTTCTATAAAATTTATTACTTCTAATATAAAATTATCAAAATTAAATTACAAGATATGTAATACTTGACATTAAAAAAATTATTACAATATTTCCATAAATGTTCTAGAAAAATCTTTTCATACTATTTCTAAATATATAAATATCCTTAATACAATTACATACACTAAAAACATTTACTAAAAACTTTTTTTTCAAAGTCAACTTATATTTAAAAATATAATATAATATATAGTTATAATTTTTTAATAAAAAAATCTACATATTAAATTTCAAAAATAAATTCCACTAAACTAAACACAAGATATTAATCACCGATGAAAAATCATTTAATACAATATAATTTATACGATGAGTTATGAACACAATGCTGGAAGGACACAAGAACGGGTCAGTCGAATTGTCAATATCCGTCAGAGTACAGCATTGCCGTACGCACGTGGAGTCGGATTGGGGATGGCATAAGGATGGGTGATGGGGTACCCAGCCAGTCAAAATAACTGGCTGGGTAGCCGTTGCCATCGAAGATGGTCATCACATCAGACCCAAGGCTACCGATAGAATATGTACTTTCAAAGTTCATGCCCAATAAAAGATGCCGCTGACTATGCTTGAAAAGAACGTCAATGATCTGCTTCAAAAGGGCAGGTGAAACCAGAATCCATGTGTTGAAGTTCAAACCGCTATCAAAGCCCAAGAAACAATGCCAAGCAATAATAGTTCATTATCAGAGAGTTCATTCACAGCTGGCCAATCAGGCACACAAAAGGTAACCTATCCTAAAAAAAAATGCCCAACTTAAATGAATAAATCTTCATTATTAGGGAGTTCATGCCAGGTACGACAGAAAAGGCACTTCTGAATGCCTTCAAATCCACCGTAGGAGCCGAAAGGGCTAGCAGTGATTGGTGAGTCAAAGCGCGGGCTTCAAGAAAATGACACAACTTCTAATGAGGACAGATGCCTCCACTAATAAAAATGGGCAATCCAAAACTTAACCAAAAACTATCACATGAAATCTGCATGCAAATCGAGGTCCAGGGTTGGATCAAATTGCATGAGAAGGCACATCCTGCTAATTGGGAGGGGCCCTTGGTTAGAATTTTTTTGAATTACTAAGATTGGATCTTAAATACTCTATTAGCCTAGAAGAGTCCATGTGTAAAAAAATTAAATATAATTACTTTTGAAGCACTCTTTAGATTGCTATGTATTTATAGATAGTCCTAGTTAACTAGAAAAACATTCAATAATTATAAATAATAATTATTTTTTATATAAGTTAATTATTACAAAAAAGATTTCAGAAATTTCTATTTATTATTAAGAATTAGTTATTTTACGATAATTATATTTAATTTTTTTGCACATGGACTATTCTAGGGTAGTAGAGTATTTAAGGTTCAATCTTAGTAATTCAAAAAATTTCTCTTTTTATTTCATAAAGTTGTGTAGTTTGAATCATAGTATACTTAGTTATTAATGTTTTCTTTGCAATAAAAGTCTAAATAGAGACATGATAACTTCTAATCAACTATACATTCACTTATAGGGATTGAAGACTACATTGGAGAGCTGTTAAATGTTAGTAATTGAAAAATTATGTCTTGTTGTTTCATAAATTTGTATGATTAGAGGCATAGTCTATTTAGCAAGTATTATTTTCTTAGCAAAAAAAGTCTAAATAAGGAAGGAATAACTTGAACTAAATAAACATTCATGTATAGTAGTCGAAACACAACCTTTGATTTATTAAGTTAACAAAACATTATTACCTATAGATTTATGTTATGTTGCAACAATATGAAATAGACATAATATATTTTACATTTAAATATTATAATTTAAAACTTGAACCTTTATCTAATTTTTAAATTAATTTTAAATATATAAGAAAATTTATTCTAAATATAATATAAAAAGTGAACTTTAATCTAATTCTTAAATATACTATTATTTAAGCTTATAATTAAAGTTGTTACTTTATTCAAACTCATTATAAGAATAAGATTAATCACACCTTACTTTATTTAAAATTTCTTATGAATATTTAGTTACTTTTAATTGTAATTGAACATAATTAAAAAACAAATTAAAATACGTTTTTATGTATATTATAATATAAAATCTTATTATATTATAATATAAAATATTAACTTTGATATCTCATATTATAATTTTTTTAACATTCACCTCTATAAAATAACTTTTAATATTCATTTTTTATTATTAATTTACTAAATTGCATTTTTATGTATATTATAATATAAAATATTAAATTTGATATCTCATATATATTGATCCTCTTTATTTCAAAAACAAATAATTTATAATAAAAATAAATATATTTTACTACTTCTATAAGTAAACCAACCTTCAATGTAAATATATAAGAAATAATAAAATCAACACTACAAGGCATAGGAGGGATTAAATGCATATTGGCTGGAATGTCTGACGAGCTTGACAAGTGCCTTTGGGATCAGTGACACTGACTAAAAGGATAGACGAGCGTCATGTATGATAGGCATGGTGGGGGCATGAAGCTATGGGCATTGGCATCGACATATATGACATCTACAAAATAGTTTACATTTTAGCCTTTGCTGAAGAGGAGTACGCTCGGTGCTTCATCTTTGCGCAAAGAAGGGTCTTCATCCAATCAAAAAGGTTGATAGAGGCGCATTAGAGGAGTCCAAGGTCAAGCACAAATCCCATAGAGAAGGGATGTTAGCATGCGAAGGGGTCCACTATGGAAAAACCCACCAAACACTGACATAGGAAAGTAGCAGGGCTTCTCCCCCCAAAAAAATTTTAATGATGTTTTTATTAAATAAATCATTCACCCATCCACGTAAATACATTGATTCACTTTTAAAAAAAGTTGAACCAGTGCTTAATAAAGCACTTTTACAAAATCCTCTAAATGAAAACCAATGCCAAATCTCTCAAGAACAAAATAGGTGCATGGAGATCTAGATCTCCAATACCATGTTGGAGTCGATGGCAACCTCAGAGCTCCCAAGAATCACCTGTATGCAAACACCTATCATAGAAAGATAGAAGAAAAAGCTATGAAGGCTAGAATTCCCAGAATCATAGATGAGACATTCTTGATGAGCAAAAAGATAAATTACAATAATCAAAAGCAAATTCATGTTTACAATGAGAGATCATCCTTATAAAGGAGATTGAAACCCTAAAAAGGTCTAACCTAGGTTACATCATAATAATTAATATAAGAATTAATTATTAGATGCCTAAAGTTTGGCTTAAGAAAACTAAAGTTAATTAGGAAATATCTAATTGCTCTAATAGGGTATTTAGGTGGGAGAATTCACATGGGCGCAGTTTGGCTAGAAATAGTAGGGAAAAATCAACATTTGTGTTGACACTCCATAACTTCATGGTTGAACTCAGATAGCATAAGGGGAAGGAGAAGCAAAATGAGAATGCACCTTTGCAACTATACCCCTAGTAGAGGCACCTCTCACTATAGAAGGAGTGATCTATTAACCACTAGGGTTGTCGTTGTACCAAAAGATTGACATGATAATGCCCAATACAACCACAAGACTTATAGAAGACACAGGAGGTAGCTAAGCCATGTTACGAAGCTTGTGAGGGACTCTGACCTACTACCAATAATACCCCTCTGAATGTCACTCATTGTGGCATGCATGGATTCAAACTTGTGACCAAAATCTAATTTCATTTTTTAACTGCTAGGGTTATTGTCGCAACAAAAGATCAACCTATTAATGCCCCATACAACCAATAGACTTATAGAAGATACAAGAGGTGGTTAAATCATGTCGTGAACCCCAAAAAGGGACATTATCCCACTACCAATGTGATCACCCTTGAACACAACATATCTTGGATGACAAAGGCCTTATGTGTAAAGATGGTGATGTAAGATGCATAGCTTGGATTAAAAGAATCATCGATGAGCATTTTTTATTAGTAATATTTGGTGTTCTTTGCAATGGAACTTTAACATATACATATCTACATAAAATTGATTTTGTAGACTGATATACTTTCCTCTCATTCGATGATGTAATATGGTATACTAATTTTGTATATTGATCTCCATGAATTACACAATGAACTAATCTACCTCATGTATATGGGCTAAATAGTCAAATTTGAATTGTATTTTGATCCATTAGATTTAATAGAAATAAAAAAATAAAAAATGATACTTATGCATCCATATATATATGTACTACATAATTTTATTTTTTCTTAAATAAATAAAATTACTCTAAATTATAATTTCTCTTTTTTTGGCCAATAGGCTATATGTGGGAGCTTTTCTCCGTAAAATTTATATTTTTAATGAAAAATGGACAACCCTCCCACAAAGTGTGCCATAAATACTTAGCTCTTTTCATTTAATATTTTATTCATTATTTACTTTTTATATGAGGAAAATTATTTCATTCTTTTTCAAAAAAAAAATTCTTTCTTTAAATAACAAGAGATTGTATTGAAGAGTAGACTCTAACATTTCTATCTAAAAAGACACACACACACACACACACAATATAATATAATATAATAATTACTATAATATAGAGAATGAAATTGGATTTAAGATTATCTATAATTTTATTTTTAAAGTAATACAATAATACTATACTATAATATAATATTATTGATGATTAAGCTTATTTAAATTTATTATAAATATTTAAAAATTTTAAATGCTATTATTTAATATTAAATTTGATATATTATATATATTGCAACACATTATAAATTTTTTTATAGAATCAATTATAATATGATTATTTAATATATTTTATGATGATGCACCTAAAGCTTATAGCAAGTTGAATTAGATAATCCTTTATGTTTAATGATTTTATATATTATAAGTATATACACATCTATTTTAAATAGATTTATCTAGTAATCATTTTCTTAATTTAATTTAATTATTTAATATTAATCTATATATATTAACACACTATTAAACATATTATAGAGTCAATTATAATATATTTTAATTCTTTAATGATTTAATATATTTTAGATATATAATATATCTATTTAAAAATAAAACTATTAATGTTAAGTTCACCAATTGTTTATTTAATTTGGATTTAAACTATTAATAAAACTTAATGCTCAAATAGATTTATATAGTAATCATTTTCTTAATTCATAACCAAAATTAATAATAATCAAATATAATATAATAAAATGTTAATTTTTTGTTTTTCTCATCTTTTAATTGTTTTTTTGTTTCGTGTCCTTCTTTTTAACCTAACACTATTCATATCTTTGTTTTCTTAGGACCTCCATATCCTCTGTGAGATATATATTCACAAATTGTAGTAAATTACTCAAATTGTTGGACAAAACAAATTTCAATTGAAAAAAGTTATTCATGTATACTTAACAATTTTGTACTTTAGTTTTCATTTCAATTTGGAGATTTGTCCATGAACCCTTTCTTATATGTTTATAAAATCCTTTTAGATGCATTAATAGTTTGAGTATAGTGATCCCATTGTCTTTTAATCTAACATGTTTGTTTCAAAATGTAGTGCTTGTATCAATTCCTTTGGGTTAATTAAAACCAGGTTCTTAAGGATTCACATTTTTATAGTTATTTTTGAATGAGTCATGAAAAATATATTATAATAATAATTTGATTTAAGCCACATTGAGATTACTCTACTAAATTTGCAATCATGTCCTCTGAGCTTGTATTTGCTGCAACTGAACCTGTGATTTACTTCTAAATAAGGATTCACTAGTTAATTAGATCACACTAACCATCCAATGGTTATGATTCCAGCAACCTTCCCAAGGACCTGCTAAGGATGTCTGGTGCAGGAGCACACCTAGGAAACCTCCATTGTTTGGTTGATTGTTGGCTTGTACTTGACTCTAGCCAAGTCAAGAGCATATGTTAGTTTTTTTTTAGACCTTATAAGGTCATTTTCATTGTTGGCTAGGTGAATTAGTCATTAAGACTAAGGTCATAGAAATAGTCTTTGTTAGTTGTTATTTCAATTTCTTAAATGTGTTGAGGAAATAATGAGATGGAGTCTTTAATGTGTCTTAGGCACATAAATATTGTTAAGGTTTTTATTGTGATGCCTAAGGTTCATTAAAGTTAGTTGGTTCCTCAAAATCTCATGAAGATAGAGTTCCTACAAAATAGGATCATGGCTTAACAAGAAGTTGCCAAATGTTGCAAAAATGTTGTCATGACAACATTGACAATAATTGCAAAAAATACATGCAATATTGTTACCCTCAGATTCCCTAAAGTCTAGGAGATGGTGTTTGACCAAGAGGCCCTAGAATGATGGAGATGGTATCATATATTATACAAGACTCAAATCTTGCTATAGGGAGGAGTGATACATTACATTAACTATGCGTGAAATATAATTTTGAACAATTTTACAACAAATTTTTGAGTTTTACAATCAAAGTACCTTAAAATGGATTGAAAGGCTCAACTTGGTGATTGAATAGTATTCTAGGCTTAGTTTTAAGAGTTTTTCATTCAATAAACAAGATTCTTAGAATAGTTTTGGAGGGTTAAATAAATTGTTTTTAGTTTTGATAGTGTGTTGGTCCTGAGAAGACAATTTTTGTTTAATGGCTCCCACTTAAGATTCAACCCTTGAAACTTTGTAAATGTGAATGAATTTTAGAGTGGAGCCATTATACATGATTTATAGAAAGGTGATGCAATGCAAGGTAGGAGAATTCCCAAAGGAGATGTCCTAGCCCCTAGCAATATAATCACACAGTGGAAACACAACACAAGATAACAATAATGCAAGATTTGATACCAAATCACAACTCTTTATTTATAAAATAACTATTTACATATAGTATACCTGGATATAAGCCCTTTCAAGTTAGGGCCAAGTATAACAACAAATACAATAACAGTTCTACAAGATTCCACAAGATCCAACTCACAACACTAATCCTAGCTAGTCCAGATCTACACTCTCAAAGAAAACCACTTAGGAATTCTCAACTTGTGCTTGCAAGCCCACCAAGAAATCTCCTAGCTTTCCAACCCACAACTACTAGCTCTTCAAAGTTTGCTCCTACACTTCATCCTTTTCTCTAAGTTTCTCTAATTCTAAGCCTAAATACCCTATTTATACTTGCCAAAATGACTTATAGAACATTCTAGAACAAGACAAAACAAAAAGGCCAACCCAAATATGGTATGCACACATCCTAAGACATGATCTAATCATAAACATTGCAATCAAAATTAATCCCGCAAGTCATGTCGTATTAAGAAAAAAAACACAAAAAATGTGCCCAAAATGCTGACACTCAGCATCAATAGGAACACTCAGCACATGAAGGATCACTTGACACACACTATGGAACTTGGCACACATTGTAGAGTGAGATGGGATAATAGGCTAACCCAAGTGTTAACATTATGTGTGATAATTCCAACTTAGCTTAAACTACAAAATTAATGGCACCTGGCAATTGCTGCAACTCAACAATGACTGTAACTCAACAACAACTACCAGAATGAACATAAGTGTGTAGGATAACATGTCAACCTAGGATGCTCGTGCATCAGACACCCTAGGTTTAAAAAGATGTTCTAGAAGCTAGAAGAACATCTTCTGGGATTTAACACATAAATCCCAAATTGGTTCTTCACATACATGTCCTCCAAGTCTTCAATTTGCACACTCTTTCCTTTATTTTTCTTCTTCTTCACATCCATCATAGGTGTTCCATAGGTCTATTTTTCATGCTAATTTCTAACCTTCTTAGAATCTGCCAACTCAACTTGGCTACCAATAGTCAAGCTCCTCCTATTGAGCTCTTCATTCTACAAAGGAATTAGGGAAACTTCACCTTTCTCAATAGTAAACACATTCCTAACACAATCATGCATAGCCCTACAATCATATTGCCAAGGCCTACCAAGTAACACATGAAAACTATTTATATCCACAATATCACACAATACTTGATCCTTATACTACCCAATCTGGAAATCAACAAGGCATTGCTCCCTCACTTCCAAAGCATGCTTGCTTTGCAACCAGCCAATCCTATAAGGATAAGGATGTCTCAATCTCTTCAAACCAAGTTTCTAAACCATCTCCTTAGTAACAAGGTTATCAGTACTACCACCATCCACAATTACCTTGTAGATGTTTCCACTAGACTTACAACAAGTCCTGAACAAACTAGTCCTCTAACAAGAATCCAATGTTCTCTAACCCACCAGTACTCGTCAAGCCAATAAATTCTCTCCTTACTCAGGCTGACTATCTTGGACTTCAACCTCATTCACAACAACAATTGTCTTACCAATTAGGCATTCAAAAGATCTATGTACTTCTTTTCCACATTTGAAACAATTACCTTTGAACATGCCTCCACCTATCCTCCTTTTCTGATCAATGAGTTTTGGTTCATCTTCTGCACTTGGGTTATCTTGTGCCAAGCTATCCTGCTTGTCCTTTCCTCAAGGATTACCTTAATTCTTACTCTTTAGCTTCTCTTCTACTCTCAAAGAATATTGATAAGAATCCTCCACCAAAGAAATATTTAGCATACCAACCTCATCCTAAATATTGAATCTTAAACCATTAATGTATCGAGCTACCTTCTCCTTCGACAATTCTCTATACCCAGATTGAATATTCAACTTGTAGAACTCCTCAATATAATGCTTCACGGTCATATCCTTCAGTTTTAGATTTTGTAACCTCTTAAACAACTCAAGTTCATAATCAACAGGAATGAACTTGGCCTTCAATTTAGTCACCATCAATCTCCATCTAGAGATCTTCATTTCACCTTCCTCCTCCCTATCTCTTTGTGGTTCCTTCCACCAAAGAACAACATGTCCCTTCAACTTAGTTTGTGCCAACCTCACTCTGAGTGGATCCTCAATATCCTCAAGCTCAAGGTACTCCAATTCACCAATCTAATCAATTAGGCCTTTAGAATTCAAAGTACCTGAGAAATTAGAAACCTCCATCTTATGCTTCAACTTCAATTGAGATCCAGGTCAAGCAAATTGACCAGCCCTAACTCCAATAGGTCTCTCCACATGATTAGTCCTATCCTTTCCACTTGATCCAACAACTTCAAAGTCTTCGAAAAATTCCTCATAACTACCTTTAGTACCCACATACCTAGGTACACCAACTAAACTAGTCACAATTTCAGCAATCATGTCACTCTTCATCAATGCAATCTCAGATCTGCACTCTTCTCTCATCTTCTCTAAGATCCATTCTTCCACAACATCACTAAGATCATCAATCACCCTAGGGTCCAATCTTCTTGGAGGCATCTTCCAAGATTTTTGAAAACCCTAAGCAATAGATCTACAAATCTAGAAGATCAATCAACTCCACCAAATCAACCTTCTTCAACTCACAATCCCAGTGCAAACTACCTCAACTTCTGTAATCTATCTACACACTCAGTAACAACCTTCATTCTAATACCACCTTATGTAGTGCAAGGCAAGAGAATCCCCAAAGGATATGTCCTAGCCCCCAACAATATAACCACATAGTGGAAACACAACACAAGATAACAATAATGGAAGATATGATACCAAATCACAACTCTTTATTTATAAAATAACTATTTACATTCAATATACTTGGCTATAAGGCCTTTTGAGTTAGGGCCAAATACAACAGAAAATACAAAAATAGTTATTGAAGATCCCACAAGATCCAACTCACAACACTAATCCTAGCTAGTCCAAATCTACACTCTAGAAGAAAACCACCAAGGAAATTTCAACTTGTGCTCACAAGCCCACCAAGAAATTTCCTAGCTTTCCAAGCCACATCTGCTAGCTCTTCAAAGTTCACTCCTACACTTCATCCTCTTCTCCAATCTAATCTAACTCTAAGCCTAAAAACCTTCTGTATACTTTCCAAAATGGCTTGCAAAACATTCTAGAACATTACAAAATAGAAAGGCTGACCCAAAGATGGTTTGCACACATCCCAAGACAAGATCTAATCATAAACATCATGATTAGAATTAATTCTACAAGTCAACTTACATTAAGAAACAAAACACAAATACACATCCAAAATGTTGACACTCGACATCAATAGGAACACTCAACACATGAAGGATCACTCAACACACACTATAGAGTGAGATGGGATAACATGATAACCTATGTGTTAACATGATGTGGGATAACTTCAACTTGGCTTAAACTTCAAAATTACTAGCACTCGACAATTGCTGCAACTTGGCAATGATTCTAACTCAACAACAACTGCCGGAATGAACATAAGTGAGTAGGATAACATGTCAACCCAAGATGCTCCTACATCACAAGGTAGGAGTCTAGAGGATTTGTGCTACTATTTAAAAACTCAAGCCCTACGCAAGCTAGGAATGCTCAGTTAGAGGTTTGATAGTGTTGAATCCAATGGTTTGGTGCAGGGGATAAAAGGGTTGTATGGAACAAGTATAGTTATAGGAAGGAGATAGTCATATCTTGATATATCATGGAGATTGAGGTCTTACCAATCCATTTAGGTAAGTTTCTAAATAAGTTTGTGGTCTAGTCCTAGGAAATAAGGCTTTTAGTCCTATTTGACCTACATAATAGGAATCACCTATATAGACAACTTAGGGTTTTAAGACCTAAAAAATCTTTTAGGGAATCCAAAAGGGTGTTTGAATCTAGAGTTTGTTAACTAGGTTTTATGGAGAGATTTTGCAAGAGAGACTAGTGGATTACTAGGGATAATTGGAACTAGACCTAATTAGGCTTCTTTGAGACAAAAAATTGAAATCATTAAGGAAGAGGTATAAAGATCTTTCCAAATGGACACAAATGGAAGAAAATGGAGTCATCTCATGATGTTGGATGACCCTGCAATGAAGGATGAAGTTGGAGAGAAAGTTGCACTTAGAACCCTCTAACTGTGTGTGGAGAAGAGTACTAAATTAAGTGTGTTAGTCTTTTGAGGGTAAGAACAAAGGATCAAACTCTTAGAGAGGAGTTTGGATTAGTTTTAGTTAATCACCTAACCAATCAAGGACCTAAGTGGACTAGGTGCCTAGAAGAGACAAGCTAGGTCTCTTGAGGAGTAGTACAAGAAACCCTTGGAAAGCTCACACTATATTGGTATAAGAGCTAAGTTTGAAAAAACTTATGGTGGATGTTTTAGCCTACAAAATCAATGGGAGATAATACGCCAAGTGGAATAGTAGAGGACACAACCATGGTGACTAACATTGAGTTAGCCAAGAAGGTTGAAGAACAAGAAGAAGACAACAAGTCACTTAGGGAAAGAATAGCTCAAATGGAACAACTCTTGGGTGAAGTCAAAGACAAAGCTGATAGGTTTAAAGAGAAGATTGACTTAAAGGAAGAAAAAGAAGCAAGGGAGAAGGAATTAGAGTTGGAAGAAGAAGCACCAACCCCTAACCCTATTCTTCCTAAATAACCATTCTTAAGGCATTAAAAGCATTGAGTGGGAGAGCTTTAGGAGTACCACTATTTAGTGGACAAATGGATCCAAATTCAATTGTGGATTGGATTGACAACATTGAGAACCATTTTGAATGTGATGGTATCTGTAAGGCACAAAAAATTTTGGTGGCCAAGTCTAGATTAAGAGGTTTAGCTCTTACTTGGTGAAAGTTTGTGCAAACTAAAAGAGAGAAGAATGGAAAAGGTACTATAGTTACATGGAAGGGCATGGTAACCAAGGTGAGGCAAACCTACCTATTGGATGACTATGAAGTTCAACTTCATAGGAGGAGACAAAATCTTATACAAAAAGATTTGGATGTCCAAACATATACCAAGGAATTTCAAAAATTGTGTTTGAGGTCCAAGGTAGTTGAAGAGGAAAACATTAAGCTTGCAAGGTACTCGAAGGGCCTCAAATGGTCTATTCAAGAAGAGATGAGCCTAGTAAATTTTGAAACCATTAGGAAATGCTATAAAATGGTCTTGAAGATTGAAGAGAAAAGCAAGAGGAAGTAATAAACCTCTAAAGATAAAGCTAAGAGCAAGGATAATAGAGGTCAAAGAGGTGGCTATGGTGGAAAAAGCTCATATTCAAGGACTCAAGGTGAGGTAAAATTTAGTAAACAACAAGAAGGAAGCTCAAGTAGAGGTGGTAGAGGAAGAAACTCTAATTCTAGAGGAAGAAGTAGTGGACAAGGAGGAAGAGGCAACTACTTTGCTAGTATGAAGTCCTACCATTGTAATCAAACGGGGCACCCTACTTATAGATGTCCAGAGAAAGGTGGTTTATCACAAGGAGGTGACAAGAGGAAAAACTTAGATGAGTCAAATACAACAGAAAAGCATGCTGGAGTACCACTAAATTTAGAAGAAGGAGAGAACCTAATGATGAGGAGAACTTTGATCAAGGAGCCAGTGAAGGAGGATCCAAGCCAAAGAAGATCTTTATTTAGGATAAAGTGTAGAATGATGGGTAAAGTGTGTAGATTCATCATTGACTCAGGTTCTACTGACAAGATAGTGTCAAAGGAAGTAGTCAGCAAGCTAAAATTGACAACGATACCCCACACTAATCCTTATAAAGTCACATGGCTAAACAAAGGCCAACACGTGTTAGTAAATGAGAAAACACGGGTGGAGTTCTCAATTGGAAAGTACAAAGATAAAGTTTTATGTGATGTGTTACCTATGGATGCATGTCATTTTCTCTTAGGTAGACCATGTAAATTTGATTTCCAAACTATCCATGATGGAGGAAAGAACTCTTATACCTTTAAGAAGGACAATGTGACCTTCAAGGTACAATCATTGATGGAAGATGCTGAAGCAAAGACAACTGGTCCAAATGTGCTCATGGTGAGTGAAAACGAGTTCCTACAAACCATAGAAGAAAGTGAAGGAGTAGGTTTTGCATTAGTGTTGAGACCAAAGGAGGGAAATGAAGATAAGGAGGCTAAGAGGGCAAAGTCACCTAAAGAGATTCAAGGGATACTGCAAGATTACCAAGGAATTGCAAGTGATGGAAAACCATCAACCTTACCCCCTAAAGGAGCTATAGGCCATATGATATGTCTTATTCAAAGAGCTACCCTACCTAACAAAGCATCCTACAAAATGACCCCTCAACAAAATGAGGAAATAGAAAGACAAATGCAATAACTCCTAAACCAAGGCCTAATAAAGAAGAGTATTAGTCCATATGATGTACCTACTATACTTGCACCAAAGAAAGGAGGAAATTGGAGGCTTTGTATGGATTCAAGGGCCATAAATAGGATAACCATTAGGTATAGGTTCCCTATTAATAGGATTGAAGACCTTATGGACTATCTAAGTGAAGCCAAGTACTATAGCAAGATAGACTTGAAGAGTGGTCATCACCAAATAAGGATACATGAAGGAGATGAGTGGACAACAACCTTCAAGACCAATGAAGGGCTATATGAATGGATTTTCATGCCATTTGGATTGTCTAATACTACCTCCACATTCATAAGACTCATGAATGAAGTTCTTAAGGACTACATAGTCAAGTTTGTAGTAGTCTATCTAGATGATATACTAATCTATAGAAAGACAAGGAGTGAGCACTTAGAACAACTTGACATTGTTTTGAAGAAGCTACACGAGGAGAAGTTGATGATCAACTTGGAGAAGTGTGAGTTCATCAAGGTAGATCTAGTGTACATTGGGTTTGTTCTAGCACATGGTCAACTAAAAATGGATATAAGAAAATTTGAAGCTATCATGAATTGGCCTACTCCAAAGTCAGCAAAAAAGGTAGGAAAGTTTCATGGTCTTGCACAATACTATAGGAAATTCATAATACAATTTAGTGTTATTTGTGCTCCTATGTTAGATACTAGAAAAGGAGTAATGAAAACCCAAGTTTGTGTGGAATGATCATGCTAAAAAGTGCTTTGATTTACTCAAGGAGAAGATAGCTACTCAACCTATTTTAGTGTTAGCAAGCTTTGAAAGGCTTTTCACTATTGAGTGTGATGTTAGAAATGTGGCCATTGGGGCTATTTTAAGCCAAGGGCGAAAACCAATAGCTTTTCATTCTGAAAAGTTGAGTGAAACCAAGACGAAATAATCATCCTATGACCCAGAAATGTATGCATTGGTCCAAGATCTAAGAAAGTCGAGGCATTATTTTCTTTCCAAGGAATTCATAGTGTATTCAGACAATCAAGCACTTAGTTTCCTAAATTCACAAGAAAAGTTAAGTCACAAGAACACGAAGTGGGTTGAATACCTACAAGCATATACCTTCAATATCAAGCACAAGAAGGGTGTTCTAAACAAGATGGAAAATGCATTTTCTAGAAGGGTGCTCACACCCCGAGAAATTTAGTTGAAGAGCATGGGGATAGATCATTTCAAGGATCTACATGATGGGGACACAACCCAAGCACAGAATGGACACAATAGGAAAGGGAAAATTTTATTAACTATGAAAATATGCTAGTACACTTAGTGTAGAGAAATAGACTCCAAAACATGCCCTATGGGCTTACAATAGCATAAATTTGGAGATAATTTCTCCTTTTAGTACCTCCTCTCAAACTCCACTTCGAACTACATTTTACAATGCCAAAAATGTTCTTAAATAGACCCCAGAGGGTTAAGGATTAGGAATACATTCTTGAAAGTGCTAGTTGGTATCCATAGACTAAATAGAAGTCTCCAGAAGTCACATTAGAAGTCAGCACAAAATTAGAAGAATCCATAAACGGTAACCGAACTTTTGGGAGGCATAACTTTTGAATCGTAGCTCCTATTGACGAACCGTTTACATTTTTGAAAAGCTCTTGAAGCGCTCTATAGCCCTATGTAAAGCTCCAATTGTCCCCCATTTTTCAACCCTATTTGAGGTCATTTAATGCCCCTAACCTGACTTTGAAGCACTCTTAGGATGTCTCCAACAATCGAAAAACTACGATAACTTTCAAACCGTGGGACCTTTTGACCTAATTCTTTTTCTAGAATGCTCTAAACTACAATGGCAATCATCTAACCAATTTACACCTTCTAGTTCACCAAAATGATGGCTCAATTACATACTCCTATTTTTTTGACATTTACACATATCCCAAGGTGTTCAAATACTCTATCCTAGAACACTGATAGTGGAATTGTGAGAGTTGGAACCTTTATTTGACCCGAATGGGTATCCAAAAATGAAAACACATGAAATAGAAACTAAGTCTAAGTAATTTTTTTTGGGTGACACAGGATTTCCCTTATACCTTTGGATGCTCCTACATCACTATATGTAGATTATGAGGACTTTGCTGACATATATAAGGTATGTGCTAAATACAAGAATCATTTTCATAGTAGGTATGTTGAGTATACTTTTCAAAGTGATCTTTTCTTCAAAGGGAATCAGGTGTGTGTTCCTAGAGGCTCTATTAGAGATAATTTGATACAAGAAAATCATAATAGAGATTTGAGTGAACATTTTGGGATCACAAAGACCCAAGATCTCATTTCAAGGTTTTACTATTGGCCTAGAATGAATCTTGATGTTAGGAGGTATGCGAAAAGTTATTTCATATGTCAAAAAGCTAAGGCCATTTCTACAAATGTTGGTCTTTACCAACCACTATTGATCCCTACTAGGCCTAAGCATGGATTTTGTAGTTGGGTTATAGAAGCTAAGAGGAGGCATGGATAGTGTGTATGTGGTTGTAGGTAGGTTTAGAAAAATGGCCCACTTTGTGCCATGCAAGACTACTAGTGATACCACTCACATAGCTTCCCTATTCTCTAAAGAGATTGTGAGAATCCATGGGTTATCTATCAGCATTGTGTCAGAAAGGGACACTAAATTTATGAGTCATTTTTGGAAGACTCTTTGGCAAAGATTGGGCACCAACTTGTCCTTTGGGTCAGCTTACCACCCTCAAATTGATGGTCATACTTAAGTTGTTAATAGAAGCCTTGGAAATATTCTAATATGCTTGACAAAGGAGTATGAATAGTAGTGGTATCAATTGATTGGACAAGCTGAATATGCCTACAATGATACCATAGATAGATCCACAGAGAAAATTCCATTTGAGATAGTTTGTAGACTACATCCTAGGGGTGTCTATGAGTTAAGAGATTTGAAAGATGGAGTGAAGGAAAGTGGTTATGTTGATGATTTTGAATATTCCATGAAAGAGGTTCATGAAACAATGAGGAAAACATTGACAGAGAACACCGTGAAACATAAGGCAAAGGTGGATGAAAATAGAAGGGTAATTGAGTTCAATATTGGTGACATAGTCATGGTGCATCTTAACAAGTCAAGATTGAAGAAGGGAGTCCCTCACAAGATACATATGAAGAAGATAGGACCTTTTCCTATTTTGGCTAAGTATAGTGACAATGCATTCAAGGTTGAACTACCCAAAAATAGTGGACTGTCACCAATCAAAACATTGAAGACTTAGTTAATTACAAGGGACCAAAACAAGAAATGGATCTAATTCTTTATGAAGTGGTAAAAGATGTAGAGGATCTCCATTTATCTACTGTGATAACTTCAGGACCAGACAACATACTAGACACAAGAGTCTATAAGAAGACTAGAACAAGGGAATACATAGAACACTTGATAAAGAAACATGGACATATGAATGCTGATGTAGTATGGATTAAGGGATAAGAGTTCAAAAAGTTGGGTATTTATCCAAATATTCTCAATCCAAGGGTGCATTGATCTTTTCATTTTGGGGAGGATAGTGTTGGAGCACACCTAGGAAACCTCCATTGTTTGGTTGATTGATGGCTTGTACTTGACTCGAGTCAAGTCAAGAGCATAGGTTAGTTTGTTTTCATACCTTAGAAGGTCATTTTAATTCTTGGCTAGGTGAGATAGTCATTAGGACTAAAGTCAAAAAAATAGCCTTTGCTAGTTATAATTTTAGTTTCTTAAATGTGTTGAGGAAATAGTGAGATGGATTCTTCAATGTGTCTTAGGCACATAAATGTTGTTAAGGTTGTTATTATGATGCCTTAGGGTCATTTAAGCTAGTTGGTTCCTTGAAATATTATGAGGATAGAGGTCCTAAGAAATAGGATCATGACTTAACAAGAAGTTGCCAAATGTTGCAAAAATGTTGTCATAACAACATTGGCAATAACTGCAAAAATTGCATGCAATATTGTTACCCTCAGATTCCCTAAAGTATAGGACATGGTGTTCAACCAAGAGGACCTAGAATGATGGATAGGGCATCCTATATTATCCTAGACTCAAATTTTGCTATAGGGAGGAGTGATACATTGTATTAACTGTGTGTAAAATAGAATTCTGAACAATGTTACAACAACTTTTCAAGTTTTGTGATCACAATGCCTTAAAATAGATTGAAAGACTTGACTTGGTTATTGAATAGTATTTTAGGCTTATTTTAAAGAGTTTTTCATTGAATAAAAAAGTTTCTTAGAGTAGTTTCGGAGGGTTAAATAATTTTTTAAATTTTTTTGGTAGTGTGCTGGTCTTGAGAAGATAGTTTTTGTTTTCATGTCTCCCACTTAAGATTCAACCCTTGAAAATTTGTAACTTTGGATTAATCTTAGAGTGGATCGATTGTACATGATGTTAGCAAGGTAGGAGTCCAAAGGATTTGTGCTACTATTTTTAAACTCAAGCCCTAGGTAAGCCAGGAATGTTAGGTTAGAGGTTTAATAGTGTTGAATCCAATGGTTTGGTGCAAGGAATGAAAGGGATGTATAGAAAAAGTATAGTTATAGGATGGATATAGTCATATATTGATATATCCTAGAGATTATAGTCTTACCAATCCATTTAGGTAAGTTTCCAAACAAGTTTGCAGTCTAGTCCTAGGAAATAGGCCTTTTAGTCCTATTTGACCTACATATTAGGAATCACCTATACGAACAACTTAGGGTGTCAAGACCTAAAAAATATTTTAGGGAATCCAAAAGGGTTTTTGAATTTGGAGTTTTTAAACTAGGTTGTTTGGATATTTTTTGCAAGAAAGAGAAAATAGTGGATTACTAGGGCTAATTGGAACTAGGCCTAATTAGGCTTCTTTAAGACAAAAACTTGAAATCATTAAGGAAGAGGTTTAAAGATCTTTCCAAATGGAAACAAATGGAAGAAAATGGAGTGATATCATGATGTTGGATGACCCTACAATTAAGGATGAATTTGGAGAGAAAGTTACACTTAGAACTCTCTAAGTGTGTGTGGAGAAGAGTACTAAATTAAGTTTTTTAGTCTTCTAAGGGTAAGCACAAAGGATCAAATTCTTAGAGAGGAGTTTGGATTGGTGTTAGTTAATCACCTAACCAATTAGGTACCTAAGTGGACTAGGTTCCTAGAAGAGACAAGCTAGGTCTCTTGAGAAGCATTACAAGCAACCCTTGGAACACTCACACCAACATGCCTTAACCTTCCCAAGGTTTCTATGTAGAAAATCCAATTGTTTTCTAGGTCGCTACTTTGTACAAACTTCCCAGCCTAGAGATTATCTCTTTCAAAAAAGATACCACACCTCCTCTACCAACTAGAATCTCAATGCTTTCTTATATTTCATGGTATCCAAATAGACTAGAACAATATTGCATTTTACCAATAGTTACATTGGATTTTTTATCAAATAAACTTGTTACTCAAGTTGTTGTACAAATTCCTAATAGGTGTAATTCAAATAGCCCTACCTATCAAGTATTTTGCTTCTGACTTCATGACCACTTGAACAACCCCTAGAAAAAACTATAGTTTTTGACACCCTTTTGAAAGCTCTGTACAATATCCAAGGATTGGACTTTAGTTTTGCCTCTAAGACCTTCAAACAAAATGGAGAAAGATTAGGCTTAATGATAAAGTTTTGAACAGTTTTGGAAACAATGCCCACAAACCTTCACCAGTTCACTTTTTGTAAAGTCTTGAAACTTGAATGTGGCTTGTAAATGTTTAAGGAATCCCAACCTAACCTTAGATTCTACCATTCAATCCATATTCATTATAATCAATTTATCTTTCTCTCTTCCTAGCTACCCACCACATCCTAGTGAACAGCCAAGGGCATCATTGCAAAAATAGGGAAACAGTATTGGAATGTCCAATATTAGAATACGGTAAGTGCACCAAGATTGTGTGCAAAAAGGGGGTATAAGTGAACACCTTTTTCCTAAAATTGGGTAAACCTGATCTTGGAAGACCCATTTCAGGGTCATGCACTCAAATGAGAAAATATTTAAAAAAAAAAAAATTATAGTACTCTAATCTACTTTCTAAACTACTAAGGTTTTTCAAAAATGGATAAGATTAAAAGGGTCAAACCCTAAGTGCATGCAAAACTACTATTTGTTTTTCCTAAAAAATATAACATAGTTGTTTTCGTGGGCTCAACAAAACAATAGTTATATTTAGTATTTTTAAAAACCCTTTTGTAGGATGATAGGTAAGAGTGAAATCTAGAAGTTGTGTATTTTTTCATAATTTTTTGAAGTGATTCCATCCTAAAATTTGGGTGTGTGTTTTTGCGCTAGGCATAACTTGCATCAAAATAATCTAAAATCAACACTTTTTTAAAAAAGTGTATAGAATCAAGTATACAACAATAATATGTAATTTATTTTCCATTTAATTAAGTAAATCAAAAGTTATTAAAAAAATGGTAGACATATGTCTGAGAGGATTGTCAAGACACTAATATAGAAAATTCAACTTTAGAATGCTAATCTTGTACAAAATTTAAAAAATGTATATGGTTAGAAAGGTAAGAAAATGTATGAGATTATGGTGGTAATTTTAGAGATACCTACTTCACCATTTGTAAATTGATGAAATCAAAGATGATAATTGATCTTAGAAGTTTAAAAAATGTCTAAACCAACAAAATACTAAGGGACATCAACCCAAGCCTTTGGGTAGTTAAACATGCCTATTACCAAGCCAAAACACAATCACACTTTTTTGTTAACAAAATGTGATCATGTTATTTCTAGTATGACTTTACTAGACATAATGTGGTTGTGTTATGTCTATGTAAAAGTATAATCAATAAAAGGACTAATAGGCCTAATTAGGCCCAATTAATGAAGTAAGTACCTAAAAATAGATTAATTCCATCAAATAAATGATTGGAGGGATGATACACAATGGGTTTTATAAAAAGAAAGAATGTGGTGGAGGGATGCTACATAGTGGGCTTTATACAAAGATTAAAATGCTAATTCTATCAAGGAAAGTTAGCTTCTCGAACTTAGAATGTGGGTCTTGGAATCAGTTAGTTTGTTCATCAAAATGGTGACCCTTATAGGGTAGACCTAATTGTAATACATCAATACAATGTAAGGTCAGGATATATGAGAGAGATTCTTGTGGTTATATCAAATGATAAAATAATCTTCTGAAGAAATGATAATGAATTCCTATGAAGGATTTAAGGTATGTCGATTCATTTTACTCAACTTTCTCTTTGATTTTTATCATGTAGAAAAATTTAGTGACTAGTTTTTGTGTGTATGCCGAGAATAGGAAGAAGAAGGGTCTTAAATTAAACCAACGGTGCATTGCCATGATAAATAAGGAAGCCTACAACAACATTCTTCTTGAATGGCCAAAAAAATTATTGTATATCTTTGTCAAGATGAAAGAAAAATTCAAGCTTGACATTGATAGCCAATTTAGTGTAGATCTTGAAACAATGAAACATTTTGATAAGTGCTCTCGTGATTTTTGTGTCATTTTCATCATAAGTTTTTCATGACATACTAGTAGTTGGAGGTGTCATCTTCATCACATGTTTTCTATGATGGTCTAGTAGTTGTGGGTGTCATCTTCATCACAAGTTTTCCATGATAGTCTAGAAGTTACAAGTGCCATCTTCATCACAAGTTTTCCATGGCAATCCATTTGTTGTAGGTGCCATCTTTATCACAAGTTTTCTAAGTGCATGTGCATTAAAGACCTATCACTACTTGATCTACTATTAGATGGTGAGTATTCATCATCATCATCTGATATAGGCTCACATGCATATCATCTGTTAAGTGTAACCAAGGTGGATGTTAACTAGGTCTTCTCGGTCTTAATAATATTAGGAATCACCACAGTCTGTCAATATGCCACCACCACTAGAGTCTATCAATATGCTACCACCACTAGATTTGGAGGGCATGGAAATGTAGCCATCATTATCATATGTGGTACACTTAATTTCATATGTTGCAATCCTTTTTTCAATTGTAAACATGAGCTTGTTTCCATTGTAACAAATGTTTGAATAAGTATTTGGCTTTAAGTATGTAGTTATGACTCTACATGTTAATGGGGTATGTAGTATTGGTTAAATAATATTATTTTTGAGAAATTTATATTTCTTTTGGATTTCTCATGAAGCTTTTGTATAACCATTGAATCCTAATTCAAAAAATTCTTCAAAGCAACAAGAGCAAGAACATGAAAAGACTAGTAGATATGGACAAAGGTATCAAGTCAAGATAAAATAGCAATTTTGAATCAAGAAAGATTTGATATGGTTTCTGACAACTAGAATGTTTTATTTGTTATCATTCCTCCTATCTCTTTTTTATAAGATCATCATAAGTTGAGGTGAGTGCACCAAGTTGGTGTACAAAAAATTGGACACCCCAAAAAAAATCAAAAAATTCAATAACCTAATTGGGTTATTTAAAAGTGAATTGTCAACCAAGCTTGATATCCAAGCTTGACCATTATACTTTAAAAAACTCAATCGAGTTTTTTTAAAGTATATATTTTGTCTGGTGTTTGCATTTGATGTTATTTTTATACCCTCAAACGACAAGAAGATCATGATGTGTGGAGGAGAAAATTAAAACCTAATCGAGTTTAGCTTAAAAATCAAATTTTTATTGAATCTCCATCCATGGCACCCCGCAAATGAGGTAGGTGTTCATTCCATTCATTGGTTATGTATTTTTTTAATCAAATTTTGTAGTGTGGTTTTGTAATTTATAAATTTCCTAATTGTTTTTAAATTTTTTTAATATAGATGCACCAAGGAAGCCAAGAAAATGAGGGAGAGATGAAAGACCACCTCCTACACAATCAAACCCTCCACCCGTCATGACAGAACTACAAAACACTCCACCCATTGTGACACAACCCCAAAACCCTCCACCCACAGTGACACAACCATAAAACCCTCCACTCAATGTACCCATTCAATAACCGCCGCCTCCTATAAACCCCCCAGACATACAATTACATCATTTAACTACTACCAAGAGAACCTCATTAACCACCTTACACAAAATAGTGCTATCATTACCCAAATGGTCAATAGGTTGCAATCATCTACACTTTCTCACCACTCAACCCTAGTGAATACACTTGAACAAATGGCCCAAAATGCAAATGATGTGTCTAGGGAGGTTACAAAATGGGGTACATGGAGGGATAGGTGGTGTGCATTTTATGCCAATGGGTTATCATATCAAGAAGTGAAAGATGAAGACATACATAAAGGTACTATATGTTCTCTTTTCACCAATCTATATTTGGAAACTCCCTATTACACACAACCAAAACTTTTCCTATTTATTGGTGCACTCATACTAAGTTGAGATCATGCTTTTGGGATATGTGGTATATGGTATTTGACCTACCAACTTGCAATAATTATTAGGTGCCTCTATATTTTTTGAGAAAGCTATATTGTGAGTTCATCCTTGGTGAGAAGACAAATTACTTTGACATCCATCAGTTCTAGGGTAGAGGGAGAGGCTCTGCGCAAGATAGACCTCAAGCTTTTAGGGTGGTACCACAACATGAGAGGAGATGTACAACATGGAAAACTATGCCTCTTGTTGTGCTCCCATCAATTGTGAAGGATTCTATTGATTTATAGACTCTTTAGGTGACTACATCATTGGCAGATGTTATCATTGAGAACGGCTCATAGTTAGGTGGTTTTTCTTCACCTATGGCACCTTAACCATCATTAGCTGAACCTTTAGGGTTATCATAGCATGTGATAACTCCATATTCATCACCTATGGCACTAGGATCATCACAACATGCGACAGATCCATCATCATCACTTATGGCACATCGATCATCACAACCTATGATAGCTCTATCAACCTCACCTACACCACTAGTGTCATGTCTGCTTGTATCACCTACGACACTAGTGTCATCTCTTCTTGTATCACCTACACTACTAGTGCCATCTTCACTTGTGCCATTTGCATCATCATCACATGCATCATTATAGTCTTCAAGGCCTAATCAATATTTCTAATTTAGTTGTTAGCACGTGTGATGGGATAGATATGGAGGCATCTGAGGATGGAGTTTCATCTCATCCATATGTACATTGTGGGAATACTTGTTATTCATATGGAGGTGGGGATTTCACACTCACAAATGATTTGATGGCGATGGTCTTTGGTGGACAAGATACATAGGTTTGTTTGTTTGAGTTTTGACATGGTATTATTTAATCACCTAAATATTGTAAAAGTAATATATATATATATATATATATCAATCACTCTAGATTGATATGTGAATAATATGCAATGCATGGTGTAGCAAGAAATATGAGAACACCATAGAGTGCTCATTTTTCTAGAGGTGTTAGGCTAGGAGCAAGAACACCCAAGGTAAATTTTTTTAGATATTCTTAAAAGTAAATAATAAATTAGCTTTAAAATATTGTTTCTTAATTGATACAACACTAACAACCCACTTATAGATCATCTTCCATCTTCTACCATTATTGAAACCCTCCCATTCATCAAATCCATCCAATTCTCATCCAAATCTCTTGCTCCTAGCATTACCCAAACCCCATCTAACACTACAGCATTTGGGGTCAAATTGCAATAGTAATTTGTGATAGTAGTGCAATTTGTGGTAATTTTTCATTTTTTTTTTTTTGCAATTTTCCTTGACACCACTGCAATACCAATGCTTGCATTGTAATTGTGATGCCTACATGAGTATAAATAATAAAAAAAATATGACTTAAATCATTCCCCATTTTTTTGAATGTGGTGGAGAGTTGCCAGTGAAAGAGGGTGGAGAGCTCTGAATGTTGTCGTGCCTCTGTCATTGGTGCATTGTGTTGTTGTGATCTTTTCATTTCATTTTTAGGCCCTTGCTCTGTGATTTTTTTGCTATGTATCTCTAAATTTTGTTGTTATTCCCTTTCTCTATGATTTGGTTGTCATGCCCTTGTGGTTTTTGAATTTATTTGTCATGCCCTTGCTTTGCAATTTTGTTTCTATGTCAAGCCCTTGTAATCTCCATGCCCTTCCTTTGTAATTTTGTTGTTGTACCCTAGCTCTATGATTTTATTCAAGGGAGCTATGTTAATATTGGTTTCTTTACCTTCTAAATAGGTATCTCTTTATATTTCCTTCTAAACATGTATATTTAGAGATCTTTTTTAAGGTGCTTATTACATCTTAGCACAATAGAAAAATTCATCTAGCTACATACATATTCTAGAATCCAAATAATAAAACAATAAAACATACTCAACCTATGCTAGGTGACTTACCTCAAGATCCTAAAATAATGTAGACCAAGAAAAATGGGTAGAGTTCACAAGAAATTTTACAAAAACATATCATAGCAGATATTTTTAGAAAAAAACTAGCCATAACCCAGTTAAATGGGTCTAGTTGTTGATTAGCTAGGATGATTCCAGATTCCTATAGAACTGTCATCAAATTAGGTCAACAACCTCACTTGTGGACCTCTCATGTTAAGAACTTTGTCTACTATTTCAACACCATATTCTTGCTTCTGAGCTAATAGTTCTTCATGTGCATTTTCTTGTAAAACATTAATTTTGTTGAAAAACTATAAACTCTTAGAAAGTACATTGTTGTTTTCATGTATGTATGTATATATAATAATGAATAATAATAATTTCTTTATGTATGTCAAAATAATAACTAACATTACCATTGGATCATATAGTAATGAAGCAATCAACCCGGCTAATCTGAAACTAGACCAATTTAATTAGTGTCTCCAATGTCATAGTACCTATTGCAACACTTTCCTAGATTCTATCCAGTAGCTCCCATAATATTATCTATGTTGTCTAGTTGTTTCTATCATGTAGTCTCTTTCAAAAGATGCTCCTCCTTCTCTTTCTAAAGCTGCTCCTTCTCCTTTTCTCTCATGCTATAATTTTTACTATCAAAATTCTGAATAATTGCCTCTATCTTATCTAAAATCAACTTCAGAGTGTGTTGTAACTCTCGCATAGGTGTTTGAGCATCGATAGCTTTCATTTTAGCATTCAAGTTTTCAAGATTGGTCAATAACCTCACTCACAAACCTCTCATGTCAAGTACTTTATGTACTATTTCAACACCATGTTCTTGCTTCTGAGCTAACATTTCTTCAGGTGCATTATCTTGTAAAACATTAATTTTGTTGAACAATTGTAAACACTTACAAAGTGCATTGTTGTTTTCATGTACATATGTATGTATATATGTATGTACATATGTATATATGAATGTATATGTATTTATGTATGTATGTATGTATGTATGCATATAGAGAGATCTTGTGGATTGTGAATTATGGATTATAAACAAAAAAGAAAAGAAAACATGACATTAATCATTCTCCATTTGTTTTGATTGATTGTGGAGAGTTGCACATGAAAGAGGGTAGAGAGCTCCGAATGAGGGTGGAAAGCTCTAAACATTGGTGGAGATCAATAGAGATATTGGGTTTTGTTGTCATTCCATTGTAAGCATTTCTTTTTGCTATCATGTTGTTCCCTTGTGATCTTCTTGTCCTTGCTTTGGGATTTTCTTTAAGGGGAGAAGAGGTACCTATGTAAATGTTCTTTTTTTCCCTTCTAAACATGTATCTTTGGTTCATATATAATAACTTTGGTTAAATTCAATGATAATTGATTATGATGATTGTATGCATATGTGCATGTATGTATGTCTATCTATTCACTATGTGATGTTCCTTACATGCATACATACACACTTGCTTAGTACTTATGATAAATTAAATTAATCATTCATGTCATGAATTCATACAAGCAATTATCCTTGCATTCAATCAAAATAATTCACACCAAAATAAGTATGCAAATATATGTACTTACAAGTTATATTATCTCTTGGTGATTGAGTAAATATCTCATACATAATATCATCTAGGTAATGATCAAATGCATTCACATTAAGTCATAATAGGATCAAGTAGATGATCCATTTATGTTACTTCATACTTTTTCTATTGAACATTTTATTTAATATAATTAGTAATACTAGAATTATACAACTATAGCTGTTGGAAGCATGAATGCTAATGATATTTCTATTAGGGAGTATTGTAGAAACATTATTTTGATGATATGTTACATTCATGATTGTGTTTGTCATTGATGTCAACATAGCAATTTTCTATGGTATCTGATAGAAGAACAACGGTAAAGATCAAGTTGGTATGAGAAAATCATTGAGCATTTTCACTAGTGAGGTTAATGGGAGATACTACTAAGTGTCTAGCATATTCAACTAACCTCAGGTGCATAAGATGTTAAGTCTAGAAGAAGTTATAAATTTTTTGGTGAAGATTGTTCTGAGATAGAGTTTATAGAAGCATGTTCTGGTAAACTTGTTATATCTCTTAACAGAGTTGTTATTCTATGAAACAAGGTTAAAGGTGTGTAGAAGAAATTTTGGAGATGATGTGGCTAAGATCACTCATCATAATATTACATGTACAAAAATTTATTCAAGTTACAAGGCAACATATTAATGTTATTGCTAAGTAAGACATGTTCTTAATGAGGTCCTATCATAATTAATTGAGAAGGTGTAATATTCGACTCAGGGAATTATTTTATGAATTCAATATAAAGTAATGATATTTTCCTTTATTATGTAAGAATGATTACAAGAAGCATGAAGAGAAGAATAGAAGAGAAACAATTTTATATGTGTGGATAAGAAGAGCAAAGTGAAGTTGGAGAAAACTTCATTGTCAAGGTTTTATTTTGAGATCCAAGGTTTGTGACCTAGTTTACAAGGTATGACAGTAATTGGTTTAGTTGAGAGGATAGTGGAAAGAGGATAAAACACATTATAAAAAATTATTCTACAAGGAATAGTTGAGAGATTAGTTGGATAGTGAAGTTCAATAGTCTTTCCCCAAAAGTTGTTTGGATAGTGGGTCCTTTTTCCTTCTACAACTCCTAATAGGGTTGGAATCTCCTAACAGGGATTCAAAGTCTCCTAACAAGGACTATTTTGTACTTAATGTGTTTATAGACTCTTAACATGGTCCATCCTATAACAAGAAATACATATATCAATATATCTTTGTGGGCATTATTCCCACTAGGATTTTCCCTCTGATCAACAGTTTCCCTAGTTAACAAATCTGGTGTAATTGCGTATGTACATCTTGTTATGGTTACTATTTACTTTGATTGAATGGTTAAGATTAATTGAGGTTGATAAATTTTTTAATTGGATAATTGATTCACCACCCCTCTTAGTTATCTTGGTGGACTATTATTTGTAAGAATAGGTATTAGAGAAGTGTGTCCTTGAAAATAAAGTTTAACAACTTTGGGAGATCCATGGCTAACATATTAAAAAAAGATAGTTTGAAGTTTGATGGAACAAATTATGAAAAATAGAAGGAAAATATGAAGACAATCCATTGTGTATGGGTCTAGGATATTGGATCTTGACAAAATTAGAAAAGACAATTATTGCTGAAAGTGCACTGGAAACTTGTACTGAGGATGAGAGAGAAATTTTCATGTGCGACATGAGAGCTAGAGAAGCACTATTGTCTACACTTCTTGAAATAGAGTACAACCATGTAAAAACACGTGATACTTCTCATAAGACTTGGAAAGCTTTGGAAAATATTTTTGAAGGTGCTAAACATTCTAATAAATTGAGGCTAAAAAGATGGATTTATGCATTTCAAGATGCTAAAATGATGGAAGATGAATCTATAAGAACATATGTAGGTAGAATATTAGAAATTATTGTAGATATTAGATCTCAAGGAGGAACCAAGGAAGATGATGAGGTAGTCTAGAAGATATTGAAGAGTTTAATGTCACCATTTAAGGAGGTAGTTCAAATGATACAGTTGTTGATCTCTTGTACCAAAGATTTCACCAAGAAAACATTACTTGGGAGACTTGAAGTAGTTGAGAATGAGCTTAGAAAATCTAGAGAATTGTCTAGAACAAAGAAAAATTTTAGTACCCTAAACATTTGATCTATTCTATCAAGGAGCATGAGTGCTAGAAGAGATTTTTCCAGTAGCAGCAGATCTAAAGAAGATAGAAAGATAGAAGAAGTAGTAGCCCTTCTTGTAAGAAAAGAAAAAGATGGTAAAAAAATCTTTAAATGTTGGACTTGTAATGAGTTTAGTCATTATGCATCTAAGTGCTATAAAGGAAAGTTCAAACCTAGAATAGATAGAGATTGTGAGTATGTTAATGAAGAAGATGAATATGATGAACAAGTAGTAAGTGCTATTGATGATGAAATAGGATTTGTAGCTATTAAAGAAGAAAGTCTAGAGAAAATGGCTTTGGTATCATAAGTTGAAAAGAAATCTAATTGGATAATTGATAGTAGTTATTCACATCATATGACTGGTGATATGAAAAAGTTCATTGACTTCAAAAGTTATGATGGAGACATTGTCAAAGTTGGAAACAATGCAACTTGTCATGTTAAAGGTATTGGATCTATAATTCTTGATGGTAAGACTAACACTAAGGATGTATTTTTTGTTTATGGTTTGAAACACAATCTTTTGAGTGTTGGACAACTAGTGGGTAAAGGTTATCAGTTGTAGTTCACATAGACGACATGCATGATCAGAGATAAATATGGAAAGGTAATTAGAACAAGAACCAAATCTAGAGGTAATGTATTTCAATTGAATCCCATTGAAATGATATGTCTGGTTACAAATGTAGATGATAGGTGGTTATGGAATAAGAGATTTTTTCATAGGGTCAATGCAAGAAGTTGGGTCTCACTTTTGGCCAAAAAGTGGAAATGTTTTTCCTATTTTTGAAGTTTTTTGTCAATTGATGTCAAAATTTGAGGTATTTAGAGATTGAATATAAAAAAAACTCCAAAAAAAAAATTTTTAGTGTTCGGAATCTAGTTTTTGAATATGTAATTTATTTGTGTACTCATATGATAGATTATTATTTTGGTATGGATCTTTAAAAACCACTTTTTCAAAATGCTTGTTTCAGGACCATACCATGCTCATGTACGGACACCATAATTTGACACAAATAAATGATTTTTCACAAATCCTTTTAAAGGGAGTTACCTAATACACCTAAGATTGATGACAACATTTTTCCTTAATTTTTTTATTGAATAATTTATTTATTATTAATTATTAATTGGCTATAAAGGTAAATTTTAAAACCTCTCATGTACGAACTACATAATTTGATCAAAATCTCACTTTTTTCAATTTTTTTTTTTAACATTAAAAGAATTTTATGTAGATTGATGACATATAAATTAATTTAAGAAAAATTATAAAATTAAAAAGTTATTAAAGTTTTAGTGAATGTCACTTTTTAATGTTTAGGAGATAGTTTTGATTAATAAATAATAGAAAAATAGAAAATAAACTAATAACACTATAAAATTTACATTTTTTGGAATTAGAATAGTAAGATCTATAATGGTTTTTTGTCTCATCAAAAAATTCAATGGGGACGACTAAAAAAATTATGACAATACCAGAAATTGTTGATTAAATGCGTTAGAAAAAAAATAGATCATAAAGGCATGGCTTGGTGGGACCAAGCCTATGCTATGCCTTTCCCCAAAGCAAAAACCCATGAAAAAGTTGGGTGCCATACCAAATTCCCACTCATGTCTCAAGAATAGGGCACTCGATTTGTAATTCAAAAGTCGGGTGCTCAATTGCTTTCAACCATAGTACCCAATTATTCAAAAAATCAGGTACCCGTTCTTTTACAAATCAGGTACCTGATTTGTAAACGGATGCCTAATTTTTTAAAAATTGATTCTTAAGCAATTGGGTACCCATTTCTAATGTACCCGTTGGGCCCCAAAAGCTGCCCCATAGACCGAGTTTCAATGATTGAAATGATTGAGTAACAGTTTCGATCTGCAATAGTGAATTCTATCATGCTTATTATGTTTTCTTGTCCTCGTATACAATTTGTAAGCTACTAATTCAAATTCAAAATTGGTGCAAATATGGGATCAAAACAATGAAGAAAGAAGAAAGAAAAAGTTCTGATAGATGAGGAGATTGCAACAAATAAAGAGAATGAAGCACGATGTCAACAAGAGAGAAGACAAAGAATTAGAGACTTGAACAATGTTTCAAAGGAGAAAGAAATTGAGGATACCATGATGGATGAAGAGGTCAAAGAAGAGAACCCAATATAAGAAAATTCAAGTGCACATTCTAATCATGCATTCAATATAGGTGTGTCTTTGAACCCTCTATTTTTTTCTCGTGATGAAATTGGTGATTTTTTAAAAGCAGGTTACGATTTAAATGATTTAGATTTTCTTCATGAGAAGCAATTGTCAAATGATCATGCACAAAAAACTCCAATTGAAATGCATGCCCCGAAAGAAATACCAAGAAAATTTGAAAATGATATTCAAATCCCAAATAACAGTGAAAATAGTAAAGTGTCTGAAAATAAAAATTGCATGAATGTAGACATAGAAACGCCAACTACTAAAAAAACATGTCAAAATGATAGTAAAGTGTTTGAACATAATTTTCATATTCCTAATGATGTGTTAGATAATCTTGAGGGATTGGTTTCATGGAGACAAATTAGGACACATGCTAATAGATTGTATAGGCATTTTTTTTATAATAAGAAATTTGGGTTTTAATGTCAATTGATGTTGCAACTAATTAAAATGTCTAAAATGCAAAAAGTAATGAGAAGGTTTGGAATGTATGCAAAATCCAAGAATAAAAATGAGTCTTTAAAACAAGTTGTATCCACTATTGCTAGTGCCTTTGATGTTACCGGAAAGAGAAGTCAGTCTAAAGATAAGAATGCAACATGACAAGCAATAATAACAACTTTAGTTAACAAATCAACATCTGACAAAAGATTGATTAGCAACATAAGTGGATATCTTAATGTGAATTGTAAGACTTTAGAAAGAGCTCTAAAGAGAAGGGTTAACTTTGAATGTGATCCAACAAATATTTTATGAACTTCTAGTGGTAGACTTCTGAGATGTGATATGAAACTTACTAGTGAAGTCAAAAGTTTTATTGAAAATTTTTGGCATGATAATACAAGAGTATCATCTAGTTCAAGAGATGTTCTTAAATTGATAATTGGGTCAAAAATACGTGATCCACATCCTAAACACTTTTTGGACATGACTCAGACTGAATTGTTTAAAATTTTTGTAGATGGTAAGGTATTAAATATTACCATTAGTCAAAGATCTTTTGAAAAGTGGAAACCATGGTATGTAAGGATTAACAAGGAAAGAATCATATGTTGTAAAACTCATATTCAATTTTGTGACCATTATTTTATATTTCGATCTATACATGGTACCATGCATAGTAAAGAAATGTTGTAGGAATGTGGTATAAAAATACCACCTCAAATTATAAAAGATTTCATATCAGGTTTGTTTTGTAAGCCACCTAATGATCAATACTTTCTTTTCAATGTGTGTCTTTCTGGTACATATGATATGTGCAGCAATCTTTCTTTGTTAGATGCATGTTTGCATGAAAATGATTTGACTACTTTTGGACAATAATTAGTGGAGGTAAAAAGATTCAAAACTATTGAATATCCATTGAAGGATGGGAATATTGGAAGAAGGTGTGATCTAGTTACAGATAAAGTTAGTTGTCGTGCATTTATGGATGAGTTTAAGAGTGTGATCATACCAAAATATGTTAAACACTCTCAATATTCTAGATGGCTTGATGGACAATTTTGCATATGCAACAATACATTTCCAATTGGTACTATACTTTTAGTTGTTGACTTTGCAGAGAACTACATGCTTGCACCTCAAGAAGAGGTACAACCACAATATTACAATTCAGTGCAAGTAACAATTTATGTTCATATAGTTTATAGGCATGCACCTGATAGGACAGAGGAGGATTGAAAAATATTGCGAGAGTACCATTTTTATATAAGTGATAATAAAGTCCATTCATTTGAGTTTATCCAATATTATTTCAAGGTCTTTTATGACAATTTAAAAGAGAGACAAATTCAAATGACACAACATTGGATATGGTCAGATAATTGTATAGGACAATTCGAGAATGCTAGAATGTTCTATTGGTTGAGTAGGACACATAGTCAAACTAACATCCAACATGTGTGGAGTTTTTTTGAGGCTGAACATGGTAAAGGAGAACATGATGGTGCTAGTGCATGCGTGAAGAGAGGCCTTAGTAGAGAGAAATTAAAATTTGAGGAAAAAGCTAAATTCAAAAATGTACATGAGATTGTCAAATGGTGTAACAAATATTTATACACGGGATCAAGTCAGAACTCTACAATCAAATGTTTCTTCTACCTAGTTGAAGAAAATAATATCCCTTCAAGATATGATTGTGATACAATTAGTGGGTCCATTGAATGGCATTTGTTTAGAAGTTTAGATTCTAACACTTGGACTATATGGACTAGGGAGCTTGCTTGTTTTTGTCAATTTTGTCTTGCAGGTGAATGGAAAGAATGTGAGAATACAGAATGGGTTGAAGATTGGCAATAAAGTTCATTAGCACATACTAACACATATTTTGAGGATGATATAGTAAATGAAGGCCAAAATGTTACTTTTGCATCAAAAGACTATGATCGTATTTTAAACCTCATAGAACCTGGAAAGCACAATTTAATTATATTTTTTTGTGATCTCATGCTTTAATTTATATAATTTTCATATGTACACTCATGTGATTAAAGTGTTTTTGTACTTTATCTTATCTTGTAGGACATGTTTATGTTGTTATTGCACCTAGTGATAATGATGAACAGACTAAGTATTGGCTAGCTAGATGTGTGGAACCTAAGAAAAAATTGACATGTCTCAAGTAGATGATGATGATTTTGAGTATCCAATTGGGTCTGTCATTGTAGCTGGCACCTAGCTACATAGATACCTAACAAGAAGAAATGGTTTGCCATCATTTGAAGACTACAAAACCAAAAAGAAGATTTTACACTATTCTCATTTAGTTGTGGCAAATTATCAAATTAGAAAGATACAAAGGGTGACCTTTCAATAAGGTATTATGGACAATTTAAATGGATGAGCACAAGACAATCATAGATGCATTGCAAAAGAGAGAGGATGCAAATGGTACAATGGGATGACTACATTTAAATCAAACACATGTAAGTTTTTTCATTATTGTATTATTTTTATATATATGTACTTATATAATTTAATTACATGTATGTTTGTGTTATCAATACCAATTTAGAGAACTTATATATACCTCTTATTCAGGTCTCAATTACAATTTATGCAAATTTAAATGGTAAAGTGGATCGAACATCAACATCTTGTGCAATTTCACATAGTAAGTACATACAAATTACACATATATTTACATAGTTTAGATACCTTGAATATTAATTTATGTGTTTATTAACACATATTTTTGTTTTGCAATTTTATTTTATAGGACCTTGTTTGAAGAGATGTGTTGAACCAATTTTATGTTTTGAGTTCACTTCTATAAATATATCATTGGCATTGTCTTACATATATTGTGAAATATGTTGTACAAACTAATTAAAAAATGAGAGTTTACTTCTATTTGAAAGTTAAAGGTATGCACTTGATAAATTATAAATTAATTGTCAATTTAAGTAATGACCTCCTATTTTGTTCCATTACTTTTACATTCAAGCATGTTTAAATTAATGTTTGTTTGAAGTTTCAAATTACTATTGATTTTAATATTAAAAACAAGTCACTTGTACATGATAATTTAAAGATCATTACTCATTGTATTCATTGTATTGATTATATCTTACATTACCAAATAACACATTAAGATCACTTATGATATATTGTTAGGTACATTATCCATACATGTGTGTCTTAAGGGGACATGGGAGTCCTAATAGGTCATAATAATTTCTATACATTTTAATAAGTCTTAATATGTTTACTAGAACATAATAGGTATTATTAGGTGATAATGAGTCTTACATTATCGAACAACACATTAAGATCACTTATGATATATTGTTAGATACATTATCCATACATGTGTGTCTTAAGGGGACATAGGAGTCCTAATAGGTCATTATGTCTATTATAGGTTATGATAGGTATTCATATGTTTACTACTACATAATAGGTCTTATTAGGTAATAATGACTCTTACATTACCAAAAAACATATTAATATCACTTATGATATGTTGTTAGGTACATTATCTATACATGTGTGTCTTAAGGGGACATAGGAGCCCTAATAGGTCATTATGTCTGTTATAAGTTATGATAGGTATTCATATTTTTATTAGCACATAATAGGTCTTATTAGGTGATAATGAGTCTTACATTACCAAACAACACATTAAGATTACTTATGATACATTGTTAGGTACGTTATACATACATGTGTGTCTTAAGGGGACATAAGAGTCCTAATAGGTCATTAAATCTGTTATAAGTTATGATAGGTATTCATATGTTTACTAGCACATAATAGATGATAATGAGTCTTACATTACCAAACAACACATTAAGGTCACTTATGATACATTTTTAGGTACATTATCCATACATGTGTATCTTAAGGGGACATAGGAGTCCTAATAGGTCATTATGTTTCTTATAGGTTATGATAGGTATTCATATGTTTACTACCACATAATAGGTCTTATTAGGTAATAATAACTCTTACATTACCAAACAACACATTAATATCACTTATGATACATTGTTAGGTATGTTATCCATACATGTGTGTCTTAAGGGGACATAGGAGTCTTAATAGGTCATTATGTCTATTATAGGTTATGATAGGTATTCATATGTTTACTACCACATAATAGGTCTTATTAGGTAATAATGACTCTTACATTACAAAACAACACATTAATATCATTTATGATACATTGTTAGGTACATTATCCATACATGTGTGTCTTAAGGGGACATAGGAGTCCTAATAAGTCATTATGTCTATTATAAGTTATGATAGGTATTCATATGTTTACCAACACATAATAGGTATTGCTAGATGATAATGAGTCTTACATTACCAAACAACACATTAAGATCATGTATGATACATTGTTAGGTATGTTATCAATACATTTTTTAATCTAGCAGGTCAATTTTATTTGTATGAATCTCAATGCATAAATTTGATGTGATATTCATCCAATAATGCTCTATAGATGGTTAAAATTATTGTCCATCTTGCATATATAATTACAAAATGTGTCATATGTTCATGAATAAAATATGTCAAAATAAAGAAAATGGTTTGAATATACTTAAAACATGATGAAACATAATAATATATACTACATACACAAGCATGATAAGAAGTCATAAAAAAATAGTACAAGGTCTAACATACATCATAACATGATCTATGAAGTGAAAAAATACATGGTCTAACATACACTTTTAACTGTCCTAACACAAAGTGTATACATCATAAACAATATACATCATAAAAACACAATCTACAGGTGCCAACAAGACCTAATCTATCTGATTGAATGTCCTCTTTACTCCACGTGAAGAGGACTCAGATGGATCATCATGTCAGACACCCTATGAGGTAGATGGATCACCCTATGTAATATGAGGCACATCTCATCATGTACATGCTTAATTGAAATGGATTTAAAAATCTAGCTTGCAAATAAATTAAATATTCACTACATAATAAAATAAATACCACATGAGATGGGTGTCCCTTAGTAATGGGAGGATGTGCACTATTAAAACTACCAAATGCAGCAGTGGTGAGGTCCTATAATTTACAATACATATATTTTTAAAATTTGATTTTAGAGCATAATGAACTCTACATTATGTACATAAATCACAATACTAACCTAAAATGACAATGTAGGTACCCCCATTTGGCTAAGTCCTATGCTCTCAACAACACTCATGGTGACATAGTCCTAAAATTATGGATACATAAATGTTTAGTCAAAATTAAATATACATGAATAATTACAAAGTACATAATTTGTACACTATATTTTTTATACACTATAAATTTAACATGTGTGTGTGTGTGTGTGTGTATGTGTGTGTGTGTGTGTGTGTATCATACTTGAGTGTTAGCCAATCCCACAGATGTGTCTACAAGTATGCTAGCATGATAATCATAAGATGGAGTCAAAAATAGACTATACCGAGGCCTGTATGGATGAGTATGATATGGCTCCTGTTCATAAAATCAAAATACATAAAATATATATACATGTGAGTCAAAATTATTTAGATTATAAGTTAACAACAATGTGCATACATAAAAATAATACAAATTATTTGTCTTCAATCAAAAGTTCATACCACATGTATTTGAGGCTGTGCCTCAGCGGTAACTAGAGTAGGACCCGTACTAACATCAATCTGTGTAGATGCGGAAAATCCGTACAAAATTAGATAAAAAGAACATATGAGAACATGTTATTAAATTTGAGTTTGAATGTACATTTTTACAGTGTAATTCAAAGTGCATACCGTATAAGGGATACCAACATCTGTATATCTCGAAAAAAGAGTATACTACCTCCTAGGAGGAACAATATCATCCATCCTTTTTTATTTGAAAAGCACAAATTAGTATGGTTAATACAATTACACATGTATGTAGAAAGTAAATAATTATGTGTACTTTATATTTATACTAAAATTAAAATTTTACCTACTGCTCTTGACTCTCTCCAGGCTCTCGCTACTGCATGAGGTTAACAAATGATGACACATCTATCTCATCACTACCATCACCATGGGCAGTGTATACATCATCATCAAAATTTGCATGCTTAGCATAATGGCCATGATGTGCTACATTAGGATCACTCTAGAGGCCTGTGGATATGGCTCCACATATAGTACAAACATGTCCAAGTGGAGGAGCATGTACCACTTGCATCCACTGCTATACTAAATTACTGGAAAGGGCACTCAAATGGGTAAGAGCAAATAAAATTGCTCGGTGATGGTGAGGAGTAGGTACAACAAGAATAGGAAGAGGTAAAAGGGGCTTAGCTCACTTGTGGTTTCTCATTCTATCGCTCAACTTTTCCCCAGGCCTATCCTGAGGCATCCCTTTACCAACCCCTTGAAATTATTTCATATCAAAATAGTTGGGTTCCAAACCCAACTCAAAATCAACCCATAAATTCCTAAGGAAGTACATGGGCACCTCAGGGTTAGCATGTGGTAGATGGTCAAATACCATCCACCACCACTCCAAAAAATGTGCTGCTATATGTGGATGTGTACACCACCTAATGGAAATGTGAGGCTTCTTCTCATTAATTTCTTGACCCATCTTAGGGTTTATAAAATAATGTTTAAAATTTCCTTTACCTATATGTAGGTTATAAACCTGTCTATATGATAAGCCATTGGAGTAGAAGGCATGCATGCTTTCCCTCCCTGATCTAAATGAATCAATGTTTGAATCAAAATGATGGATGGAGTCAATCACACCTCGCATGCTATCTGCATGACATAGTAGGTGAGTGGGGTGCCTCTCATGTCAGATACCCTCTATATCACGCATGAGGTCATTGAGATTATGCCTCATGGTCTCATGGAGCTCATTTGTGGTGGGTGGTAGAGGTGTGGGTGGAGGTGGAGGTGGAGGTGGAGGTGGAGATGGAGGGGGTAGAGGCGGGGGTGTGGGAGGGGGAGGGGGTGACAGTGGGTCCATCAAATATAATCTGCATATATGTTTAAACAACATAAAACATGACAAAATTACTATTTAATAAAAATTAAATCTAAAATTTATCAACTAGATCTATATAAATGTGCATATCTTTATTAAAATCATATCAGTTAAATAAATAAAGTTAAACACTTAAGTCAAATTAAACATTAAATACCAAATTTTTAAGTCTAATCATAAAATAATACTCCAAATAACCTATATCTAGGTTAGTTCAAGGCTTTTTTTTCAAAATAGGAGCCACCAGGCTAATTTTTCTTTCATGTACACTTATTTTGTGACACTGGGGGATTGTATGAACTCATTATGGATTATATGTTCATTTCAGAATGAAACAAGGTTAAGATTATGGCAAGGTTATGGTTTACAATTTTGTTATGTTAACAATTTTCATGATGGCTAAGCTTAAGATTATTATAATGATTATGGTCCTTTAATGTTAAGGAACTTACCTAGGATTATGGTTTTAGTTCAAATTATATTTAGGTTTCAAATATTTATTATGGTCCTATTGTTTATAGGATATATAATAGATGGTGTTAGGAAGAGAGTTAAGGTTACAATTAGAATGAAATCTTAGAGATAGAATTATGATTTGATTAAAAATTATTTATGATTATAAGTAGCAATAAGAGAAGTACACCCAATATGAGGAGAGAATCTTTTAACATACTTGAATTCTACCAACCAAAGTGAGATAATTAGAGTTCCAATAGTTGAGTTTTCCAAAGATTTTCTCATTGATATAAAGACACATTTCATTTATATGTTAGGTTTTACTACAAATGGAATCCCTAGGTACCTAACCACTTAATTATGACATCTCCATCCAATACCATATTTACTACACAAGGTAGGGGACTCAATATTTAGCCCCAATAAGATAGATGTAGAGACATAAATCTTACTACCTGATACAAGAAAATAGGTCCAATTTGATCACTAAATGACTCGTGTTGCACTCTTCTAGCTTAAAAAGAATACAAATATTATCAACAAACTATACTTCAGATAATTATCAATTATTTGGAGAGTAGATCCTCTAACTTTTAGAGACAACTGGTTATCTCTAAGGAGATAATGTAATGAGTCAACAACAATAAAAAATAAAGAGGATGCAAGAGGACACCCTTTCATAATTGATCTAAAGAGTCCTAAAAATTATGATCTAACCCCATTAATTTCTCTACTAAAACCATAACAGCAATCATAAGAGAGGACACCATTTGACATAATATTGGATGGAATCCTGGGCTTGTAACATCATCATAGTGAAACTCCATTTCACCCTTTTGTAGACATTTTCATAATCAATTACTTGAGCACGCCTACACTCTATCTTGGAAATGTTTCCCAATCCAAAGTCTTCCAATAGGTTATCAAGTTCTCCAATATGTATAAATATCCTTAACAAAACACTTTTATGTAGGGTTAATGATCTTCGGTAGGATATCTTCTAGTCTAGAGGCTAAGACCTTGGCAAGAATTTTGTATGATATGTATTTAGGAGTGTCATGTCTCTAATTTTTAATGAGATTCTTATCTCCCCTTGGGGATCAATTTTATGAGCCCTCCATTGATTACTTGACCTAGGGATTTCTCAATACTAATTTTTTGGATGGAGGTACTGATTTATGATAGAAATGGGTTTATCAAGGAATAATGCATCATCATTAGGAATGATGGTTCTCATTTTATCCCTATCTTCTATATCATTTTTCTATCATCATCTTCTAACCCAAAAAATTGATACTAAAATTAGGAAAAAGATCTTACTATATATCACTAGAGGGTGGGTATTTCTTTTTATAGAATAAGAAAATATTTTCTTATGTGGCCTTCCATTTTGCAAAGGCAATAAACATTTAGGCTACCCATACAAGAAAATAGGAAACAAATAGGGGAATCTCAAGTCTCCAAAAAAAAAATTTTAGGCACTTCCAACCCAAGATGAATAGAAATTAGTCCACCCTAACATAATTATCTAGTTAGGAATTGGGGTGTTAGAGTGCTTCAATACCCTCCTAATTAGATATTACATGATGAATACTCACTTAGGATATAAACGTTTAGGCATCCAGTGGAAAGACAAGTTATTCACTTCTTAAGATATATTCTTAGGCATCCAAGGATGTAGTCTAGGCTCCTACTCGCACTGATGTTCCACCTCCACCTCTTGATGGTGAGGGAGGGTTACTTAATTAGATGCCTGATTCATTCAAGTCTCTTCTAATTTTTTTATGATGCATCATTTTGAGACCTTGATATCAATGTTTAATTAGTTTTAGGATTAGGGTTCAATTTTGTTTACTGTTTGATTAGGTTTACATGCTTAGGTTTCAATTAGGAGAAGAGTTAATAAATTGAATTAAGTTTTAAAGTGCTAAATTTGGTTTTGGATATAGAATTATAGTTAGAGCTTTTAGATTAAAAACCAACATTAATTCAAAAAAGTTAGGTTTGAATTTTGTTTTAAAGTGTTGAATATATTATTGAGTTTGAGTTTAGGGTGATTTGGTTTAGTCTTAAGGTCAACGTTTAACTTGGTTCAATCTTAGGGTAAGGGTTCAATTTGGTTAATGGTTGGGGAAAGGATTCAAGGTTATATTCAAGGTTTGTACTATTAAGTTGGGATATATAATTAGGTTTATGATCATGGTTTAATTTAATTTGGTTTATAAGTGTAATATTAATTAGTTAAGGACTAGGGTTGCCTTTCAATCTAGTTTGATATATTTAATTTGGTTTAGAGTTACCCAGGGGTTAGTTTATTTTAGTGTTAAATATTAAGATATAATGCTTTGATATCCCTCATTTTTTGATTTTTTGATTATATCACCCCTATACATTGATAGTATATGTGATGAATCTTACAAATATCATTTCATCTCATTACATGTGTCATGGTAAATTTTTTTAGTTTATGTACATGAGATGCTCCTATATATGGTGTTTTTCTTTTCTTATAATAAACAGTGTTATATATATAAATTTACCTAAGCACCCTTTTTTATTATCTATGATGGACATGTCATAAATGACATATCTCTATATGATTCTTTTGATATGATATGCATGGGTAATATATATAATGAAAATTTTAAATCCTTCCTATCCAATAAATGATGTAATTAGATATGTACAAATGTTTTTAGATTCACATGTACATGACATGTAGATGTAGATATGATCCTCCTCTAGGATAATTTAGTTTATCATAAATAAGGTTACAATTTTAGGGTTTGAAATTTATCAAATTAGTACTCAAGGTAAGATAAGAAAGTTATTTAATTAGTTATATATTACCTGGTGTAGGTTTTAGCAAATTAAGATTAAGGTTAAGATGATAGTAAGGGTTATGATTAGAGTTAAATTCAATACAAATTGACATTATAGTTAATCCTAAATGATGCCCAACCAAGGGATCCAAAGAACTAAGCAAAAATTTTACTAAGCAAGCAATAACATACATACAATAATTTACATTTATAAAAAACATAAGAGATTGCATTCCTTAATGAACACATTTACATTTCATTTTAAAATAATTATAAGTACTAAAAGTAAAATAAATAACACATCCACATGAAAGAATATTAACTACTTCAGTTCAATCTATTTAAATAATATATACATTTGTTTCGAATGCCACTTGGCAAATTAATTCGGAATGCACAATCATCCACTGTACATGTCACAGGGTATGAAATGCTAAAAGAATATAAACTTATAAAATAACTTACATCATCCATTTTTGATCCATGAAACAAAATACAATACAATTTAAGTAAAATCATTTTAAATACTAAGTTTTTTGTTTGGATCCCTTGGTGGGGTGTTATGTGATTAAGTACTTAGTTATATATGTTTAGGGTTTTATTGTACATAACTATATGGTTAGTTTGAGATTATAGTTTAAACAATGAATTTAGGTTGAGGTTATATTTATTTGTAATTACATGTTTAAGAAATGAATTTACATCTAATCTAATAATTCAACATTGTAATAAATACATAAATTAAATACATTTACAAAACTATATTTTAATTAATAGATAAAAAAATTTAAACATCTACTCATTAACAATGTAAATTTACAATATTATGTATATTAAAACTGAAAAAAAATAAAAAATTAACATACATATAAAACATAAAATTGAAAAAAAAAAGTAAGATAGTACAAAACATATTAAAATACCTGGTATATCGAAAACTAGCAGCAGGGGGGTGGTCGGTAGGGCTAAAAATCAGGCTGCCGTATGCGTCTCTAATCAGGCTCCCATTTTTGAAGTCATCAAAATGACTTCAAAAATGCCAAAAAATGGATTTAATAAAGTCTTTCAAATTGGGTACCCGATTTTTAAAAAATCAAGTACCCAATTTTAAAGAAATCGGGTACCTGATTGTAAAAGCAATCGAGTGTTCGATATTTGAGTGGCTCAGGCACCTGATCCACTTTTAAATATTAGGTACACAATTTTTGAATTTTGGCTCGAGTGCTCGAAGCTTATTTTAGAAGCAGGTACCTAATTTTAGAAAAATCAAGTACCTATTTATGAGAAGTACAATTTTGCAAAATTAAGACCCAACTTCTTGCGGTCATCCCATATCACCTTTGATAGCATTGTAAAAACTTGTAGTATATTTGCAATCAAATATTTGCCTAAGATTGTAAAGGATACTAATGTAATTTACAAGGAGTGTGTACTAGCAATGCATACCATAACTTATTTTCCCAGTAAGAAGTTTACTACTACAAAAAATTTGGAGATTGTACACATAGATCTTAGTGGTCCTACAAAGACTAAAGGACTCTATGGTGAAAGGTACTTCATGATTATTATTGATGATTTTTCTAGAATGGTGTGGGTTGCATTTCTTTAAAAAAAATGAGGCATTTGGCAAGTTCAAGAAATTCAAGAATAGAGTTGAGAATGAATTGGGTATCAAGATTAAATGTTTAAGATTAGATAGAGGAGTAAAGTTTACTTCAAATGAGTTAAACATTTTTGTGAAACTAATGGAATCAAAAGACAATTTTAGCTCCTAGAACCCCTGAACAAAATGGCATTGTAGAAAGAAGAAATGAGTTAGTAACAAAAGTAGCAAGAGCTATGTTAGCTGAGAATGATGTATCCAAGACATTTTGGAGAGAAGTTATGAATACAATAGTTTACACTATGAAAAAAGTGTAGGTTAGGAAAGACACAAACAAGACCCCTTCTGAACTATGGTTTGGTCACTCACCTATAGTCAAGTATTTCAAAATTTTTGGTGGCAAATATTTTCTCAAAAGAGATGACGATGTTGGTAAATTTGATGCTAGAAGTGATGAAGGTATGTTTCTTGGTTATTAATTGAAAATTAGAGCTTATAGATGTTATAATCTGAGAACTAAGACTATTGTTGAAAGTGCAAGTGTAAGAGTTGATGTAAAATTCAAGATGCAAGAAAGAATAGTTGACTAAAATTCTAATGATGAGAATGTCGTTGTTACTAAACCAAGGAATGATGAAATATTCTTTGAGACTAACAATGATTTGCACAATGAAGGTGAGAAAAGGCAAGAACAAAGTTCAGAACCTAGAACTGAGCCAAGAGTTAAGATTACAACTCCTACTTCTGGTAATAATGTGACAAAGAATCATCCACTGGAGCATATCAACCAAAACATAAATAAAGGTGTAATGACAAGAAGAAGAATCAATGAAGAACTATGTCTGATATCTCAAGTAGAACCAAAGAATGCAGATGAGGCATATAAAGATGATTATTGGAAGCAAGCTATGAAAGAAGAATTGTATTGGATAGTGAAGAATGAGATAGGAGAATTGGTCCCTAGACCAAAAGACAAGAATGTGATAGGAACAAAATGGGTATTTAGGAACAAGATGAATAAACAAGGTGAAACTGTAAGGAACAAAACAATATTGGTATGTAATCATAGAAATAAGTAGTAGACTATGATGAAATCTATGCTCCTATGGAAAGAATTGAAGCAGTAAGATTATTATTAGCCTATGGAACACATAATAAATTCAAACTATATGAGATGGATGTCAAGTCAACATTTCTAAATGGAGAACTTGAAGAAGAGGTATACATATAATAGCCTAAAGTGTTTCCTTTAATAGATGAGAAGGACATGGTATGCATATTAAAGAAAGCATTGTATGGCTTAAAAAAAGAACCCAAATCCTAGTATGCAAGGTTAGAAAAGCATTTGACGAAACATGGATTTAGCAACGGTATGATATATAGTAATCTATACTGGAAAGAAATAGATGATGGATTGATTATTTTGGTAATATTTGTTGATGATATCATATTTGGAGGAGATGATGATGAAAGTGACAAGTTTGTAAAAGAAAGGAAGAAGGAATTTGAAATTAGCATGATAGGAGAAATGAAATACTTCCTAGGACTATAGATTGTGCAGGATAAAGAAGGAAACTTCATTTCTCAGACTAAGTATTTGAAAGATCTATTCAAAAGGTTTGTTTTGGAAACATGTAAACTAGTTGAAACACCTATGATAATTGGACACAAGTTATCTACAAAGGACTTGACACCTATTTTTGAGCAAAAGAAGTACAAATCCATTATTGGAGGATTACAATATCTAACTCACACAAGGAAGGATATAGAAATTACAGTCGAAGTTGTTGAAAGATTTCAAGATGATCCTAGAGAAGAACATCATGCAATAGTTAAAATGATATTTAGATATTTGAAGGAGACACCAGAGTTTAGATTGTGGTATGACATATCTAATGATTTTACTTTATATGCTTATACTGATGTTGATTGGGTAGGCAACATGGATGATAGAAAGAGCACCAGTGGTGGAGCATTATTTCTTGGAGGATTATTAGTTTCTTGGTTAAGCAAGAAGTAAGATTATATCTCATAGAGTATGGGAGAAGAAAAATATGTTGTAGTATCAAATAATTGTAATCAAGTTGTTTGGATGAAGTAGATGTTGAAGGACATAAGGATAGAATTTAGTGAACTTGTTGTCATACATTGTGATAACACAAGCATAGTGAATATGTGTAAGAATCCAGTGTTGCATTCCAAGACTAAGCACATTTATATCAAATATCATATGTTGAGAGAGAAAGTTGATGAAAAGGAAATTAGATTGGAGTATGTAAGCACCAAAGAAAATATTGTAGATATTTTCACCAAGCCTCTTCCCAAAGAGACTTTTGAGTATTTGTGAGGTATGCTAGGGGTTATGTCCCTACCTACATCATAGTAGATGATGCAATAGTGCACCAGTCTAGTGATACATGTCACTATTGTTTGTCTAGATTGAATGCTAATGCTTCTTGTGTGGGGGAGTATCTATGATGGACAGAGTCATCTAGGACTCTTGATAGATGTTGTTTTGAATAGTGTCTTTGGACACTTGAGAAACTCAGATATATTTGTTGTAGTGATAGATGGTTGATGAAACATTTGAAATTGATGTCAATGGGGGAGAGATTACAACATTAAAATCATTTTTATAAAGAGCACACACATGTATGATTGATGAAGAGGATTTGAAAAGAAAGGATAATAGTCTTTAATAGTTGGTATTCTTGGAACTAGATTTTTTTAATCTATGTTTCCATCAATTCCAAAGGGGGAGATTGTTGGAAGCATGAATGCTAATGATATTCGTATGAGGAAGTATTGTAGAAACATTATTTTGATGATATGTTACATTCCTGACTATGTTTGTCATTGATGTCAACATAGCAATTTTTTGTGGTATCTGATAGAAGAAAAAAAGTAAAGATCAAGTTGGTACAAAAAAATTGTTGAGCACTTTCACTAGTGAGGTTAATGAGAGATACTACTAAGTGTCTCATGTATTTAGCTAACCTTGGGTTCATAAGATGTTAAGCGTATGCAAGTTTTGTTGAAGATTATTCTGAGATAGAGTTTACAGAAGCATGTTCTGGTAAACTTGTCATATCTCTTGATAGAGTTGTTATTCTAAGAAGCAAGGTTAAAGACATGTAGAAGACATGTTGGAGATGATGTGGCTAAGTTTTCTCATCATAATACTACATGTATAAAAGTTATTCAAGTTACAAGGTGATAGATTAATGTTATTGCTAAGTATAACATGTTCTTAATGAGTTCCTATAATAATTACTTAAGAAGGTTTAATAGCTGACTAAGTGAATTTTTTTATTGATTTAGTATAAAGGAAGGAAATTTTCCTTTGTTATGTAAAAATAGTTGCAAGAAGCATGAAGATTGGAATAGAAGAGAAACAAGTTGATATGCAAGGAAAGGAGGAGTACAGTGAAGTTGGAGAAAACTTTGTTGTTGAGGTCTTATTTTGAAATCTGAGGCCTGATATTTGGATTCAAGGTTTGTGACTTGGTTTACAAGGTTTGACAGTGATTGGTCTAGTTGACAAGATTGAGGAAAGAGGATAAAGCATAGTATGAACAATTATTTTGCAAGGAATAGTTGAGGGAATAGTTGGATAGTGAAGTTCAGTGGTCTTGCCCCAGAAGCTATTTGGACAGCTGGTCCTTCTACCTCGTACATCTCCTAATAGGGTTGGAATCTCCTAACAGGGATTCTTATGTACTGAATGTGTTTATAGACTCCTAATAGGGTCCATCCTCTACCAAGGAATACATATATTAGTATATCTTTGTTTGCATCATTCCCACCAAGGTTTTTCCTCTAATCAAGGGTTTCCCTAGCTAACAAATCTGGTGTAATTATGTATGTGCATTGTATTATGGCATCTATTTACTTTTATTGAATGGTTAAGATTAATTAAGGTTGATAAATTTTTTTAATTGGAAACTAATTCACCACTCCCCTTTCTCAGTTATCTTGGTGGACTATTATTTCTAACAATAGCTAATACTCTTGTTTATTTTATTTAATCATATACATTTAAGACTATTGTTTTTCTTAAAATGAGATTTTATATTTGTTATCACTAAAACACAAATATAGATTTTTGATAGTTATATTTTTTTAATTTCAAGATCTTCATATTTAACATGAAGAGTTTCCACTATTGGATAGTGGAATAGCCACAACATCGAGCCACATAGCTCATGTCTTTTTGCACCAAATTATATTTTTATAATATTTTTTCCTTAGAAAATATTATAGGTAGGTGAATGTTCTTATGATTTTCCATAAATTTAATAATTTTTTCGCTTGTCATTTTAGGTAATTTTCCATTCTAAGATAGAGACATCTATCTTAAGGATGGACATGCCAATTTTGATCATCCCACTTTCAAAGTCAAAATCTTCCCTTATCAAATTGATGAAACTACTTGCAACTAACACACTAATTTTTTGCAACTTTCCATATCAGCCATTCACATAACCATCTTATACATACCCCACCATAGCATGCAACCCTTGTTTGAGGTTTATATCTTAGTCCCGCTTGGGTTTTGAACTCATTTTAAAATGGTTCCTTTGGTTCAAGTAGGATCATATGTTTGATACATTCTGTGTCCTAGGTAGTTTAATGGTTTCAATGTTTCGAAGGCTATTGGCTTGGATTAGAGTACTGAGATTCAAAGACTATGTAATTTAGATTGAATGGTTCATATCAATTTATGTAGATGCTTTCAGATGTCTCCAAGAACATTTAGGTGTATTTGGGTTCATAATAGTCCATGGACCACAAATCAAAACCAAAGTTCAAAGGCCAAAGATTTTGAACATGAAACTAGTGATTCAAAGTGTTGGTTCATCAATCTAAATGTATAGTTCAAAGATTCAAGTTTGACAATTCCAAGTAGCCAATAGCATTTCAAAAGACCAAGTCTAGTGATTTGTATCTATAAATTTGATGATATAGAAATTCAATCTAGAGGAGGATATATTGGCATCACAAATAAATCATCCCATATCCATAAACAACATCTAATCTTCTATAAGTATCTCTCCTCTACATGGAGCCATTATCACCATGAGTAGACTCACTCTCCTTAGACAACTTCAATCAAAACTATTCATATCAAACTAAGTATGCAGAAATATGTACTTACAAATTATATTATCTCTTGGTGATTGAGTAAAGATCAAATACAATTTTCCAAGGTGATAAAATTGAATATGCAGATGTGTGTATTCATGTATGTATGTTATGTATGTATATATGTATCTATGCATCTCATTTTCATGCCCTTGTGATCTTTGTATATGTATATATGTGTATATATACATACATACACACATGTGTCTATATATGTATGTATATAAACAAAGAGATCTCTATATATACATATAGACATACATAGACACGCACATATATGTGTGTCCATCTATGTATATATACACATACATATACATAAAGGGGATCTTTTCTAATTAGTTGATGGGGGAAATATAAAGAGATACATGTTTAGAAGGAAAATAAAATAATATTTACATAGGTACCTCTTCTGCCCTTGAAGAAAATCATAGAGAACTACTACATTTGGGCCTGAATTCACCACAAATTACACTATCATCACAACTTGACCCCAAAATTTGTAGTGTAAAGGGCAAAGAGATCACAAGGACATGGCATAGAAATGAAATTATAGAGAAAGGGCACGGATATAACAAGGGCATGACAATGAAATGTAGAGATCACAAGGTCACGACAATGAAATACAATGATCACAAGGGCACGACAACAAAATTTTAGATCTCCTCTAATCTCCACCAAGGGCACGACAATGAAATGTAGAGATCATAAGGGCATGATAACAAGGGCATGGAAATGAAATCTCCACCAATGTTTAGAGCTGTCCACCCTCTTTTGTGCGTAGCTCTCCACAATATAAAAAAAATGGGGAATGATTTATGCCATGTTTTCTTTTTTTGTTTATATCTAAAATCACCTTCACATTGTGTTGTAACTCTAGCATAGGTGTTTGATCCTTGATAGATTTCATTTCAACATTTCAACATTTAAGTTTTCAAGTATCCTCTTCATTATATAGTCCTTTCCACCCTAAAAACCACTTTGTTACTTCATTTAAATTAGGACTTGAACAAAGCCAATGATACAAAACCTATTGCCACTTTGAAAAAAATGTTGCCTCTAACATTGCAACCACATGATAAATGGGAATTGTACATGCCTGATTCATAACCTAGTTAAATTAACCTAGTTGTTGATTAGTTGGGTTGATTGAAAATTCCTATAGAACTATCATCATATTAGGTAAGATAAAATGAACAATCATTTGTCCCTAGCTAGTAGGATCAAATATAGTTTTCCAAGGTGATAAAATTGCATATGCAAATGCATCACTTGAATGCCACACATGAAGCACATTCCCCAACTTATAATGAATGGTTGGATATAAAGGCTCCATACACTAGCCCAACAATGGAAGCCAAGGATGTAACAATGCATATATTGGAACACTCTCTGTATGAGGATCCTAAGTATCTACTATTACTGTTAATTTGGGCATTACTATATGGTCCAGAAAATTATGAAGTACTGAAGATGGTAGTAACTTCTCCCATGTCTCTAGAAAATGTAGCATAGGTTCAGGGTCCCTTAGCTCCCAA